>JAKRZM010000675.1:123896-137610 GCA_036379175.1 Heliconius cydno galanthus | reverse complement strand
CGTAACAAAAAACAAAACAAACCACCTCGTTGAGGTCCGCCACTTAATAGCAGTATCTCGAAAAATTTTCGTTAACAATTTTTCAGGTCTTTTTTTATAATAAATGAAACTAAAACTGGTAATTTCTAGTAAGAAGAGATCATCGTGGTGCAGCTAGACATCTAATTATAAACGCAACGGTTGTGGGTTCAATTTCCACTCGAGGGAATAAGTTATCACATTTTTTTTTCCTCGCTCTGATAACAAGAAAAAACGCAGTGTTGAGTTTCGCGATTCAAAAAGGAATTTTACACTTAAGAAACACACCGTAACGCCAGTTCGTCATAGAGCGTAATCTGACACCAATTAAAACAGTTAAAAAAACAATTTAAATAAAAATAAAACCCTACACAAATTACCTTTGCTTTGACTAAAAAAAATGTGTAATTACAAAGACTTACAAAATTACCTCAAAAGTAAATAAAAGCGAGCAAAACACCGATATATTCTGACAGGAAAATTCCCAAATCTTACCTTTCAGTATTTCAGCACCTGTCTAAATGACATGAAAACGTTACAAAAAATCTCTAAACACTTGTCGGGAGAAAGGAAACTAGTTCACCCTAACACCCTCACACCTGAGCCGCCTGTACTTAACTGCTACGCGTGGTTTAGGGTACTTTTTCATATAGACTTAGTTGATTATGAAAAGCTATTTTAGAGAGAACCTAGTCTTTAAGTTACTACTGGTGCTGGTACTTCGTTCCACCCGCACCATAATTTTGCAAGACACTGGCTGTTGGGTGGTAGATCTCAACGAAACGGTTTATCTGCTTACTAGAGCAAGGAAATGAAAATTATTAATTTCTCCGAACGAGTATCGAACCTACAACCGTCGTGATTACAGTCAAACGTTTTGCAGCTGTGCCACGTCATCTCAAACTTGAGCAGGCCAATAAAAACTGCCTTATATTTTTAAAAAATATATATTTTTAATATTAATATTAAACATAAATAAAGTAAACAAAAACAAACGCCACATGTGGATGTGCCCTTACATCTGTCACGCGGACTCCTTGACCCGCTGAGGGTTACAAGTAAAGACGACTGCACTCACTTGCAAATTTAGGGTAAAAAAAATGAAACTAAAACTGGTAATTGTTATAGTTGTATTTTTTCACGCTTTCTCACGCATGACAAGGGAGGCAGAGAGAGCCTAACGCTAACACGTTCCCTTCCTTACAATTTGTTATATGTGCAAATTTAAATTATATCTTTATTTTTTTACAATAATCTACATTTAAATTACAAAAAATCAAACAAATCGAAAAATCAAAATTCGAGCCATTAGTTCCTGAGCTCGGAGCGTAACCGAACACACTCTTTAACGTAATAATATTAGTTACAAATTACAAATACAAAGTCAAGGAAATAAAATAATTAAAAAAATATAGTAAAATAAACATCCCTGGCGTCTATTTAACTTGTCTCGAAGTGTACAAGTAACAGTGAGAACGTTTATGCCCCACATTCACAACTTACTGTGCGTATTTGCTATAAGAGTTTCATTTGCGTTTTTATCACTTCTGGCCTCGAAAGGGTTAACCTACATATTTCAATATTCTTATTTATAGGAAAGTGTTTGTGGAAATCCTTCCATTTTCTTGTCCTTAGTTTTAATACACTCAGAGTGAGAGAGAGAGAGAGATCTCTGATATATAAAAAAATAATAGTAAACCACTCTATTTTTAATGGCAGTAGCGTAACTTACATTGTAAAATGGGTGAAATTTCAAAGCCAACAAAATTCAAACGAGCTTCACATTGTATCCCTCATACAGCAGAGTAGACAGAGGGAAACTAGTTCGTTCCTCATTTTTTGCCGAATTCTGGAGTCGCACTTTACCTGGTCGCCAGAGACAAAGAAATGGAAATATGAACGTAAATAAATATTTTACTTCCTCGAGTGGGGATCGAACCTACAACCGTCGGGTTACAATTCTACTAATGATGGTTCTACTAATCAAACTTAAATATATATTGTCATACTATGATTTTAAAGGTTTAAATTAATATAATTTCGTTTTTAAATTGCATTTTTTAAGCAATTTACAGTCAAATCTCTGACCAAATCTTATTCCGTACAAGAATGTAATACGGGCACTACACGGCTATAAAGCCTAGCTCCAAAATAAAGAACACTTTGTAATAAAAATAAAAAATAACGAATGTGGTATGTAATACGAGGGAATTTTATAAGTTTTATAACTATTTCAAATAAATTTAAACTTTATTAAATTATCTTAGAGTCTATTTTCATTTCAAATATTTGGCACTTAGGATCTTTTATTTTCACATGTGTATCTCCTTAAATCCGATATACGACGCTACTGATACCCAAAGGCATATATTGCCTTTGAAACGATTAACACCTAACGTAAATACAAATTTCGTAAATTTTATCTTTATTGTAATAAATATAACGTCGAAAATCCAAAAAGAAAATTTTGTGACTTATGTCTTTTAAAGATTAACTTAACATAAGATTGTGTTAATCAATTGAAAATGTATCTTATTGTTTTTCACCTAAAGTCTAGTATGAAACAAACCAAAGAAGTCATTTAATACATTTTTTCTTTTACATAATTTAGAATGTCCAATTTAAAATGAGCTCTAACACTTTATATTGTAGTTCAAATTTCCACTTCTAATATATTGGTTATTACTAAACCTGTAATGGAAAATAGGCTTTATATCATAGTCCTAGAGTAAATTTTACTTTGTTGATTTGTTTAATATTTGAGCAAAAGGATAAATCAATGATAGTTATAGCGATTGGAAAGAGCGTGTCGATAATCGCCGGAAGAGTTTATTTCGCACTTGGAACGTTGTTACTTATGGAATATTTTTTATAAAGGAAATAGTAAAAATATATTGTATTTGGGCTTCCTATGGCAATTTCAGCGACCAGTAACTAAGGATTTTTAGAAGGAAATTTGGAAATTTGGATTTTTGGAAGGAAATTTGGAACTAAATATTTCCTTATATTAGATAGATATTTAACCTTATATTATATATTAGATATTTAACCTTATATTAATACAAAATAAAAGATATCAATTATATAGTTGAGGCTGTCGTGGCACTGGCAAACGTATCAATATAAAAACTACGGTTGTGGGTTCGATTTCCACTAAAAGGAATGAAATATCTATTATTTTCATTCCCTCGCTCTGGTAACATGACAAAGCGCGACACTGAGTTCCTCGACTCAACACGCAACGCCTCAAAAATTCTACGAAAAATGGGGAACGGAGTATCTTAGCACTAGGTTCCTTCTGCCTACCCTTATATATGCGACAACATACACCGTGAAGCTGATAAAAAAACACAAAAAAAGAAAAGACAATAGCCAATTTTCCATCTAATTTTCTGGTTCACGTGACAAATATAAGGCTTTCCCTTTCGTTAGCAAAATCAATCTCAACACTATCACTGTGTAATTTATGTAGAAGGGATACTGTAAATCTGCGACCCGCGCGTTTCTTACAGCTAGAGGGGCGTTCTGTCTACGAGACGGTTTAATTAAATTATTTTCTGTATAAATTGGTGGGTAGATTGATGTTTGGGGAATCTTGATTGGTTTATATCTTGTAGTTAGATTTTTTTGTTGTTTTTACTTTTATTCCTATAGATCAGGAAAGGCGGACCTTTTTTGACGTACGTGCCACAAAGTCACAAAAAAATCTTCTTTAAATGGGTAACGTTGCCGAGGTCAAATTATATGTAAGTATAATTACATAAACAAATAAAAGCTATTCTTCTTTATACAATTTTTTATGAATCAATGTCTAAAAACGGCAATATGTTAGGAACTAAATTCACTTAAAAAACATTTTTTTGCTGTACACAAACAATAAAGATTTTGTAAAAAACGATAAAGATTTAACATTTGGTTCATATTTATCTAAAAATCTAAAAAAAGAATTTTAAACGTTATAGGGGAAAAGTTAATATTTTCAGTTAGGTCACTTAAATGTTAATTAATAATAATTTTCAACTCATTTTTATCAAATAAGATATCGTATAAAAAAACCATTTTATTTTTGTGCGTGCCATAAAAATTTTCAAACGTGACACTTGCGGCACACGTGCGTTGCTAGCCATCCCTGCTATAGATAGATTAAATATTGGAAAAAACTAGGGATTAGTCACCCGTATTCAAATTAAAAAATAATACTATTTCTTAGCCACTTGCCATTGAGAAGCAGAGGCCTCTAGCTGTAAACGCGTCCATTANTATAGGGGAAAAGTTAATATTTTCAGTTAGGTGATTTAAATGTAAATTAATAATAATTTTCAACTCATTTTTATCAAATAAGATATCGTATAAAAAAACCATTTTATTTTTGTGCATGCCATCAAAATTTTCAAACGTGACACTTGCGGCACACGTGCGTTGCTAGCCATCCCTGCTATAGATAGATTAAATATTGGAAAAAACTAGGGATTAGTCACCCGTATTCAAATTAAAAAATAATATTATTTCTTAGTAAGGCCATCGAGAAGCAGTAGCCTCTAGCTGTAAACGCATCCATTGCGGCTTGGATTCATTCATTCACTCGGAGAAATTATATTTTTCCAATTCCTTGCTCTCTGGTAACAAGGCAAAAACGGAATAGAGTTTCACTATTCAGTTAATGTCCCGAAGATTCGTTAGACAGAGAGAAACAGAGTGTATTAACACTAGGCGGCCTGCTATTAGCGGAATACAGCGGGAAAATAAAAAAAAGATATATACTACGCAAAGTTACATTTACCTACTATATCTAGAATAGAGTCGTATGTAATAACAAAGGGAAGCGACAGGGGTCGGTCAGATAAAGGAGATTTACGCAACTTGCTACCAAGTTTGGACTAACGCTCAAGCCTCGATATTAAATCCTTTTTAGAATTTCTCTGAATCACTTTTGTTCTATATATATTTTTAAATTTCCTTTTATTAATGAGGACAGTTTGTCTTTTAATTTGTCTTCCTATCCTACAAGATGCGGGTATAGATGCAGGCTATAAATAATTGATTGAGGTAAAAGGAAAGGGCGGCGGTGAGTTCCTCCTCTCAACACATAAAGCTTCAAGAATTCTGTAGAAAATGGGGCACAGAAACGTCTTAAAGGGCAACGGAGTGTCTCAGCTCTCGGTTCCCAAGATCCCTCTATTTACTCTGCTATATGCAGAGTATATAGCATGAAACTAAAAATAAAGTACCAATAAACATACAATTTAAATACAACTCATGTTATACAAAAAAATACTTTAAAAAAACGTCAAATTTGTAGAATCTACTAAAATTAGCTAAGACGACGGCCACTCGAGCATCTCTTGAAGTGAACAAATATAATTGAACGTACTTAGCGGAATCCTCTCTCATTGTAAGGCGAAGTAGGCCAGGCGGAATATTTTTGTGGACCGTTTCAATATAAACGACCCGCATGTTTACAGTAATCTTAAGAAGGGAATGGCTGAAAAGAATCTATACCTTGTATCTGATGAATGAATTGGTTGTGAGGTCAAATTCTATTCCGGAAAACAAATTTATTTGAGGCTATCGTGGTGCAGTGGTAGAGTTTGATTGTAACTGCGATGATTATGTGTTTAACTTGCACTCAAGTAAATGACTTATTTTCATTTCCATACACAAGATAATGCGCGGCGTTCAATTCCGCCGATCAACAGACAGTGTCACGAATTTAGACGGGAAGTGGAGTATAGGGTATCATAACATTAAGTTAGACTACTGCCTACCATTAGTGTGAATGTGGGGTAGGCACTAGTCAACCGAAGTTGTCAACTGCCTCTCTTACTACTAACTCTCGCTTCATGATTTTTTTTTTTAAATTATACTTTTATGTAGGTGTCTTTTCTTATCTGGATATTATGCATTAGGCACCATAACACAACAAACATTACTTGGAACTTTGTCGTTGAAATTTCACCAATTGGAACCACGACTTTAGATTTAGTCCAACTATCCAACTAAGATACTAAAATACACATAATAAAATACAGAATAAAATAATCCGAAATTTCTACTTACCCCTGAACTTGTTTTCCTCACAAAGTGAAGCATACCATTTTTTAAGACGAAAATTTTTCAGTTTTATTTTTCACTCAGGATTTTCTTTAGAAATTTGCAGGCAATTAGGCGTTTCAGCAATTAGCGTGGATTCGAGTTTAATGGGTGTTTGAAAATATTTGAGAAGTTCATTATATAGCGGCTAGTTTGTTTTGTATATAAAAAGGTTGTTGATAAATTATCTTCTCTAAATTATGTGCTTAAAGGTGGCTGTAATATCTTGGATAAAGTGCGACTTTTATAAACGCGACGGTTGTAAGCTCAATATCCATGCGGGGCATGAAATATTTAATATTTACTTTCTTCAAGCGCGGCGTTGTATTCCGCCATTCAACACGTAATGCTTCCATAAATCGAAGGAAGGAATTAAACTTAACCAGGTTTCCCGGGTTTTTTTCCACCTACCCTCCTGAGTTCTTTCAGCGATACAGTGTGAAGCTAAAAAAAAGTCACAATAATATGCCTTCTTATTTTGCTATTCAGCACACAGTATTGAAAATCAGCAAAATACGACTTAACTCTTGTCCTGTTCTTTCTAGAGACATTGAGTGTTGACCGATAAAGCATAACGTCGCGCATTAAACCGACTTTGAAATAAAAAGATTATCAGTTTCAACTGCATGTAAGTGATATTGTTGGAATGGGATATTATTTGAATATGATTTATTTAGGCTTCAAAGCTCGTATGACAAATCTCGTAAAAGTATAATGTTTATCCACAAATTTCTTCAAAATCCTTTTTGGTTTAAAAGTAGCATATACCTCAATGGAATTGGACTGATCCTTAAGTTGAAACATCTCGAGTTAGACAACCGTTTCATCAAAATCGGTTTAAGTATTAGAAATATTATATAAATACAATATTATTTGGAATTCATATGTGTATCCCTATTATCTATATATTTCAAAGGTAATTGGAGTCGATCTATTTTTTTAAACTTACTAAAATGAGATTAAAAGTACCAACAATTGTTCAATCAGTCTTATGTTCAATATTTATTCATATATATAAAGTATATATTTAAAATAAAAGCGAGGCACGTAGGGCGAATAAACTAACTTGCAACTAATTAAGTTGTCTTATCAAAAGCTACGTGCTTCACATTGAAGTGACATACGGACATATAAAACGTGGCAATTTAAAATTTAGTAAATTACTGTAAGGGTTTTTAATTAACCGACGAAAAAACAGAAAAATGTGTATTCATCAATTTCTTCTTCGTTTGTGCGTTTACATTGTCGATTTATCCGGTTAAAAAGTGTCAGTTATATGTAATAACAGATAATAGTAACTCATTTTTTTTCCCTAGCCCGCACCATCCCATTGTTTGGCAAAGGCCTCTCTCTCTCTCTCTCTACTTCTTCCATTCTGGTCTATTTGCGCTATTGAGCACCAGTCAGGTTTATAATGGTCTAGCTCGTCTCGCCATCTCCGTTTTGGTCTGCCAATTCTCCTTTTAGAGCTTGGAATCCACCTGGTAGAAGATTTCGCCCAAGACTCTTCAGGCATGCGGCAGACGTGTCCGGCCTATTTTTTAACTCAAAAATTAAATATCAATAATTTTATTTTACCGTATGTCTGAAAGGTGACGTACTTGATGGCCTAGGTATTACATCTATACTATTATCTAAATTTATATTTCAAAACACGGTTAAATTGGCTTTTTAAAACTTGCAACTTGTTTGTTGCAAGTACACTGTCACTACGTCCTCCTATATAATCACATGGCCCCCTACTGTGCGATGACAGCCTCTAAAATAAGAAAAAAATATAATATAAGCTGAAAAATCTACAGATTTTCAAATTATCTTTTCAACTTAATATAACTACGTCACTGACCACTATGAAATTTCAAAGTTTTACATAAATTTCCACCAGTGGGAGACAAGTGGAGTGACAACCAAGTTATAATTACACGTCAGCTTTCGTTAGCTATGAGTTAACATTGGACCAAACTGGACATAGTGCTAGGAATGGTGGAATACTGATGTTTTTGTATTTCTAATTTGAATAGCTTTTTGTTTTTATTTCAAATTATTTTCATTTTCCCACTCTGATAGAATAAGCGCAGAGTTTAATTCCGCAAGTCAACACCCAATGTCTCGAAAATTGGGAGAATCCCAAGAAATAATAGGAGCCATTTTATTTTTAATACATTTCAAATTTATTTATTTTTTATTTATACATTTTATATTTTAATCTATGTTAAGATATATTTGAAGAGTTTAAAAAATATAAATATTCAATTTCTAGCTTATTCTCGCGCAGAAAGGTAGGCAGAGGGAGCCTAGTGATACTCAATTACACAATGCGTTCCTCTCGTCCGCCTTGTTTTCCAAATATTTCCTTCCCTGCTTTGCGTTGCTTATCCCTATGCCTATCCTGCTATTTGTGGGATACAGCATGAAGGTAAAAAAATAAATAGATCGGAATCTATAACCACCGCGTTTACTATAAGGCGGACTTGTCAAAAACAATTTATATTTTATTTCAAAAGGAGAATCCATTTCTAGCAATTTTAAAGCTTGCCGTGTACCAAACGATGGTCCAATAAAGTCAGTCATCAAACGCAGATTTCTTTCAGAAGTGTCACCGGCGCGCTCGATATTTCACGGAACTGCCGCTGTCTGCTACTGACAGGGTAAGGTGTGGTGACGGTGAGGGCGACGCATCATCTAGTTAATAAAAAAATTACATATTTATATGTTGCCTTTATTTATATAGGTACAAAAAAGCAGTCATGCAGAATATTTTCGGTTCAATGAATTCTGTTGTAGAATAAAGTTAATTACTTTATTCGTTAGTATATCGAATTAAATGTTACAATATAGTTCAATATATATTTTTTTGTACTTTTAAATTTCTCGTAACATAAGAATGCCAGTAACATCAGTTTTACATAAATCTACCACCATAAATATAAAATAACTTGTTCTGTTCTGTTGTGCACTTCTTACACTTCGCCAGTATCACGTTGAATGGAGAACACACGAAAGAGGTTATACGGTAAAAAAAAGAGCGAAATAACTTGTAACTTCATCACACCGCTTACAATGGTACCACATTCGCTAAAAGGGTGCACTCAGGTCCGTCAGATACATCAGACGTGCTGCGTCAGCTTTCCCAAATTTACATACTCATAGCCTATACTTTGTAGAGTTGTAAAGTCGTTACTAGAGTTACTGATTTAATACTTCGGATATGAATACGAATATAAGAAAGATTACATTGGTTTTCGGTCACAGGTATAAAATTATTTGGGATTACCCTTTAGTTTCGCGTAATGTTGGTTATGAATTTTGGAAAAAAAAATTTTTATAAAAAGTTTTCCATTTCGTTCTAAGAGAAATAGATTATTTTCATTTAGGTTTCGTTACTTGAAAATGTAATATAAGACAGAAAGCGGAGGCTGGAGTGTCTTCACTACCTACCCTGTTATATATATGCGCGATGAAGGTGAATGGGCGCTTCTTTTAATGAAATATATTAAAAAATAGTGACAGAAAAATAAATTAAATAAAAACACTTGTAAGTGACTTTCAACTCTAGACAACAAATAAAAATAATATTGATATTATTTTTTTTTGCATTTGAATGAGAAAACATTACAAAAAAAAATAAAAGAAAAAAAGAGCAAATAATAATAATAAAAAACTAAACAACATAAAAAAAACCTAAAAAGCACATACTTATATATTTAAAATATTTTACTTTCCTGTACTAATAATACTGTATTAGTGATACAATATGTAGCTTAGCTGAACACCGACGTTTATAAAATTAATAATGTATAACGAAGCTATATCTAAGTGGGGAACGGAAGTACGTTAATGGGAATAGAGGGGTCTCAGGTCTTAGGCTCTGAGTATCCTGCTATATAGTGGGGGTTACAGCATGGATCTAAAAAAGTTCTATTTAAGTACACAGCTTTTCGCACTGTGAAAATGAAAAATAATAAGAAATAATTTTTATTTAAATTTAAATCTCAATATTTACATTGCCTATATATAAAAAAAAATTCAGCGAAAATATTCAAAGATTTTTGCAACCAGTAGATACATAGAAGAAAATTTCAATTCAAATTCGTTTTATTTAAGTTACGCGACTAACTTAATTTACAATAACTCGTCTTGAGTTCTTGACTGCGGCTTTCAAATCAAACATTTTGCTAAAGTTAGAACTTCTGAGTTTATGTATACTAACTTACGTGTTATATTGTAATGTATTATAATGTTTTAGCTTTACGTTGTATCCCGGACATAGCAGCTTAGGTAGAGGGAACCTGGAAACATAGTGTTAGACACTCCGTTCCCATTAAGGCACTTGACACAACAAATATATACTTAATGTTAAATTTAACACTACCACAAAAATTTATAAAAAAAATCATAACAAAATTCCATATAATTTAATGATATACTGTTTGGGATGCAAAGTAGGTAGCTCTAGTAATTAATGTATCTGGCATGTTGCCAGACTGACACCAGCCGTCGCCCGCCGCCATCTTGCGGGGAAAAACTGTAAATTTACAATTTATTACTTTAACTTGCTTATGAATTGATTAAGTATTAAAAAGATGGCATAAAGCCATCGTGGCGCATTGGGAGAATATCTGCCTGTAAACGCAATGGTTGTAGGTTCGTAGGTTCAATTTTCACTAGGGGTAAGTGATTAACAATTCAATTGAGTTTAATAACTCCTTATTTAGGGTATAAAAAGAACTATCATTTTAGAACATACCATTTTTTAATTATAAATACTAGAAATATTAATATATATTTCACAGTTACGGTATTAAGAATAAACAACTGTAAATCTTGGTGATTATTTGATATCTACAGAGATTTTTCAGAGGCAAACTCAAATAATTTTATTCAAAATACGAAATTGCATGCTTTATTTATTGAATGTCAACAAAATCCTCCTCAAAAGACTCCGCGGGCAAAATTACAGGTAAAACTTGTATCATATATAAGAAACATATTCAAAATCTTTAATTTAATAAAATCACGTTCAAATTTCAATATTCCCAAGATTACACGAGGTTAGATATCTTACGGTTAATTTCGTTATATGTAACGTAGGTCGCACAATGCTCGACCTTTTCGATCTTTTGTGTTCCACGGATCCCTTGGACCCACGTCATGGCTTAATTATGGCATTTGCTTGAGAGAGCCCATAGATCTTGGAGGTACTCTATAATCTACTTTAGTATTTTACATGGATTTACTCATGGATATACGATTTAAGGTGATTATATTCCAATTGAAAACGTATTAGAATGGAGAAATAAAAAATATTTACTCTCGAGTAAGGAAATGAATATAATTCATTCCCTCGGGTGGGAGTCGAACCTACAACTTTCGCATTTACAGTCAGGCGCTGTGCCGATGTGCCACGATAGCAAATTTTCTTTCCGCCACTCAACCAGCAATGTCTCGAAAATTTAGTGTAAAGTTGGGACCTGACTTCCCTCAGCCTAACCTGCTATATGCGGGATACAGCGTGAAGCATTTTCTTAAATTTTCTTCTACGAACGTCTGACAATACCTAGTTGTACAAAAGCAAACTGCAATCTACGGTTAGATAGTGTTTGTGCTAACAAATGTTTTCACTTGCATTGTCCCATACAAGTGTAACGTCAATACAACTGACTTAAAGCCTTCAAGTTTATGTGCCTCGGGAATCTTCATCTACAGTGTAAATTTGTATAGAATTTGTCTACGAAATTGCAATTTAGAGTTTTCTTTTTTAATTGTATTAAATTGTTTTTGTATTGAGAATTAAGAAAGTCTCTAATTTAGAGTTATTTCTATTTAAATAAGTAATTTATATATTTTCTAACAAACGTATATGAGCTTTAATTTGTTTTAACAGTACATTTTGTTTTGCAAATGAAAACTTTTACAATAGCTACCTACCTAATTCTGCTAATAACAAAATTACATATGTTTTTTGGATATTTGAGTACCTACTCTATTTCGCTTGCAATATATCAGTTATATTTATTTCTTCGCTTCGTTCGCTAGTAACGAGACGGGCGGCGTTAAGCTTCGCCACAAAACAAAAAAAGTCAGGCAGGTAATGGAGAAAAGAGTGTTTTAATACGATGTTCTTTCCCTACAATGCTATGCGGAATACAACATGAAATTATTTTAAACTTTATTTATTTACCAAAAAATCAAAATATTCGAATATTTTTAAATGGTGTTTGAGTTGTATTAAATTCCGACGTTCGCTACCAGCGCCAGCCCAAGTTAACCGGGGCTCGGCGGCGCGTGGTCGCGACGTGGCTTGAAAATTGTAACATTTTTGCATATTCCTACGTAAAGCTTGCTTGTAGCGAGGTGTGCTCGTGACTTTGTTTACATATTATTTATTTTATATGGGATAAATATTTATTTTTGTCAACACACATATATTTACTTCAATTTCAGATATTATATAGCTACATATAGAGTAGTGAGACCAGGATGATCCATTAAATGAAATATATAATAGCATACAATACAAAATTTTTTGACAAACAAAAGAAACAAAGAAAAGATGATATTGAAATCAAAATTCAACAAAAATCCAATATTTAAAAATACAGACGACCCTGTCGCGTCATGTTCATAACAGAGCACTGACGCTTGGAAATTAGTCTGACCTGTGCTGATGGCAACTCTTGCTCTGACGCGGACCGAGGTCGCTTCTGATGCACGACAGAATCCATCACGAGACATTGTTTATTACTATTTTCCAATGAAAGTTCCATCTTTATAGTGTAAAATCGATTCCGATAGAACGCACGACACGTTGAAACGTTGATAATTGAGGCAAAAAACGTTATACTAGCAAGCCTAAGTTTTACATATATTATTTAGGATTTAATTTCAAGATCCCTTATTAGCATCCAGACCAATTCGATGGGCCTATCATCCTGCCTGGATCCTCCTGTCTGGAACAATGCTCATGTGAAGCATCCCAACCATCTGCGTCCTGATAATCATGAGTGGCTACTAAAAGAAATTTTACCGTAAATATTATATGCCAAATTAGCAACCTAGTTTGCCCCAATTTTAAGCAACCTTTAGGATGTCTGGTGGGAGTAAAGGCCCTAGGAAAGGGTCGGGTAATAATAAATATTTTTTTTAACGAGAGCCCTGGGATCTTAGGCTAGTATTCTAAATATAGTGGACTGTATGGTGAAGAATGTTGCTATGCTATTCTAGGGTTATACATAATGAAAATATTGATGTTGTGGCAACTTGAAATTAATATCCAATTTTTTTACAAGTTTACATTCAATCACCCCCCACTTTTAAATTTGCCTCAATTTTAATCATCCATAAAACACTAACACTGCAGTACAACCGCATCCGCTATCCAAACCGATCGGATCATTAATTTTTTAATAATGAACGTGTAGCGTATAATTAGTTGGTTTTTACTGCCGTATAAATGTACGCACCAAAATAAATATTTAACGATAATTATATTTGCGGGGCGATAGGTTGAATAATTTATATGTTTTAATGTAATTGTATTGGTATAGAGTAATGTGATTTTGTTTTTAGCTTCATGCTTTTTCCTAGGTAAGAAGAGAGAGAGAGA
>JAKRZM010000675.1:98400-123762 GCA_036379175.1 Heliconius cydno galanthus | reverse complement strand
ACTTTGATTTTAATTTTTTGTGTATATTATTGTGTAAAATAATTGGGTACAATGGCTATATAGTTAGATTAATGCATGTGGTATTCACCTTAAAAGGTAATGCATTTAGCTGTAATAATTTAAATGTAAGAAACTTACTGTATGATTAATTTAATGTTATTACCACTGGTGGATCTTAATAAATAAATAAATAAATAAATAAAGTAGTGAGACCAGGATGATCCAGTATGACCCGCTCTTCAAAACAAAAACAAATTAAATATAAAGTAAAGTAGCATACAATACAAAATTTATAGACAAACAAAAGAAACAAGGAAAAGATCACACTACATTCAAAATTCAGCAAAAATCCAGTATTTAAAAATACAGACGACCCTGTCGCGTCATGTTCATAACAGAGCACTGACGCTTGGAAATTAGTCCGACCTGTCGTGATGGCAACACTTGCTCTGACGCGGACCGAGGTCGCTTCTGATGCACGACAGAATCCATCACGAGTTTATTACTATTTTCCAATGAAAGTTCCATCCTTATAGTGTAAAATCGACTCCGAGAGAACGGACGACACGTTGAAACGTTGATAATTGAGGCAAAAAACGTTATACTAGCAAGCCTAAGTTTTACATATATTATTTAGGATTTAATTTCAAGATCCCTTATTAGCATCCAGACCAATTCGATGGGCCTATCATCCTGCCTGGATCCTCCTGTCTGGAACAATGCTCATGTGAAGCATCCCAACCATCTGCGTCCTGATAATCATGAGTGGCTACTAAAAGAAATTTTATCGTAAATAATATTATATATCAAATTTAGCAACGTAGTTTACCTCAATTTTAAGCAACCTTTAGGATGTCTGGCGGGAGTAAAAGCCCTAGTAAAGGGTCGGGTAGTATTCTAAATATAGTGGATTGTATGGTGTAGAATGTCACTATGCTATTCTAAGGTTATATATAATGAAAATATTTAGGTTGTGACAACTTGAAATGAATATCGAAGCCTAACCAATTTTTTTACAAGTTTACATTCAATCACCCCCCACTTTTAAATTTGCCTCAATTTTAATCATCCATAAAGCACTAACACTGCGGTACAACCGCATCCGCTATCCAAACCGATCGGATCATTAATTTTTTAATAATGAACGTGTAGCGTATAATTAGTTGGTTTTTACTGCCGTATAAATGTACGCACCAAAATAAATATTTAACGATAATTATATTTGCGGGGCGATAGGTTGAATAATTTATATGTTTTAATGTAATTGTATTGGTATAGAGTAATGTGATTTTGTTTTTAGCTTCATGCTTTTTCCTAGGTAAGAAGAGAGAGAGAGAGAAAGCACATGTTTAATGAGGAAACTAGACTGTCACTTTTTTTCTCACATATAGCAGGAAGCAGTGATTGTGCTAAGACCTATAAATAATATTAGACTTAACTTGAGTGGTTTACTAGTATCCTCTGAAGAGTTCTACTATTTAGGTCTTGGTTCAGACATCCCTAAACTACACCTAAATATCAATTTACATGATAATGCAATTATAATAAGTAGATTAAATAAGCTTTCTTAAATTTTATTACATAGTTAATGGACTTAATAAAAGCATTAAATTTACAAAGATTTTACCTGTTGGTATAGTATACACCCCAATAACAAAAGCCGAAAAATATTATGAGCATTTTAAATGCAAAAATAAAAACTATATTTCAATAAAAATACGAGTCAACTTTATTTATATCTCTCATTGAGCTTTCGGGACGGGTCTTGCTTTATTATATTCGCAGATTTATAGTATCCCGTTACATGACCTGCTGCCATAGAGTAATGACAATAACATTGTTAAGCAGAAGTGGCAGAATCTTTTTACAATTTTGGGCACGGAGGATTTTAACACTAGGTTCTCTCTACCTGTCCTTTTGTACGCAGGATCCAGCGAGCACAGGCATGTTCTAAGTCGTGAGTTTTTCACATCCACATCTTTTCGGTGGTCTTCCTCTCTTTCTTTTACCCTTTCTAGGGTTACCATCCTGTCACCTGTTTGTCTTGGTTTTATCACCTGTTCCCTGCCCAATTCAATTTCAATTTTTTAATTGTTTTTTGACGAATTACATTCATTTTGACCTTATCCTTTCTTTTAACATTAATCATCATATTTGTAGGTTTTTTACATTTTGCATAGTCAAGGTCCATTTTGTGGTAGGAAATATGCACAAGTTAAATATTTTGATTTTTACGTTAATTTTAATCGACTGGTTTAATGTTATCTTCTTTAATTTAAAGCCTAATATCGTTACCAAGCTTCATTTAATCTCTTAATAGACATTATTTACCTATAAATTTGAACTTATAACCTCCAAAGTACAACTAACTACACTATTAAACCGTATCTACTTTCACTCGTCTATAAGCCGTGTGCATTTGACGCGTCATTTATCACCGTATGAGTATGAGTGGACATCTCAGTTTTTACGAAGTTAGCACATACGGGGTACGAACCCTTCGAGCTTATATTAAAGGGTTTTTGTGTTTCCTTAGAAAATTCCATATATATTTTGTATATTAAATGGCGTTTATCATAAAAATATATCCAATCACATTGTACTAGCAATCTAGAATTTTCTTCCTTATTATTTATTTATTATTTACTAGTGGACTCGAACGCGGCTACGCCCGCTTGAACTATAAGAATATTTATTTAATATATTTATGAAATTATTTTCAGTTTTCAATAGAGAGATGCGTTTAGCAAACTCATTTTGGGTGACGTATTCTAACAACAAACTTTGCAAATCGTTGCTTAGCACTGGTCGCATAGCGACGGTTGTTATTATATGGCGGAATAAATTGCATATCAAATTAATAAGCATTTTAATATATTGGTATATATCGAATATATTACAAATATGAGAAAAAAAACTATCCTATATTCATCCCGAGACCTTCAAGTGTCTCTATATGAGTATTTTATCACAATAAAATTAGCGGTTTGGCCCTGATTGCGTAAAAGACAGACAGACGGACAGAGTTACTTTCGAAATTATAACATAGGTATGGATTATACTCACTTTGTTTACTTAGAAAATTTAAAAAAATCTTTTCATATCAAAATTACCATATTAAGAATAATTCTCTGAGCTATAATCGTTTTGACGTATAATAAAAACGTAATTCCACTGTGTAATGGAATCAAGAGCTCATAAATAGAACGTTAAGAACAGATGTGCCTGTTTCCTTAGAAGGGGGAAAGTCAGGTTTGTGTTGGTGCTCTTCGTATAATATACCTATGTTGCAGTCAAAATTTTGAAATAGTAAAAACTATTAGTTGGTCCTTTTTATTTTTTAATGAAATGGACTATTATTACGTTACAATAAATATTTAGCGTCCTTAAAGCTTTTATTTTTCAATGTTTTACGATTACTGTATATATGAGGCCGTAGTGTCTCAAAGGCAAAATTATTTTCTCACTCCGGTAACAAGACAAAGCCCGTTGAGTTCCACCACTTAACAAGAAATATATGGAATATTGCGCCAAAATGGGGGACGGAGTGTCTTAACACTAGCTTTCCTACCTATACAGGATATAGCGTGAAGTTAACAACACTATTACTCTATTGACTTCAAAATTACCTAAAGACAGTCTCATCCAATCGTTACAATTTGTCTCATTCAATAATTCTATCCAATACAAAATAATTTCGTTAAATCGGGTAAATTTATTTTTATTTTAACTACTATATAAAGCACTATATTGCACGATTTTTAAACAAATCCACTATTAGCCTAATATTTTTTAGTTAAAATGATTCTTGTCTAGTTAAGAATTTTATCTGCAACATTCTTAGATCGTTAGTTTTAAAAGTGTATTAGCGAAGCTCACAAAGTTCGTGTTAACTTGCAAGAAAAATATTAAATCGTCATATACGATGTATCTTTAGAAGTCTAGAGATTTTGTAAGAATAAAATTCAACGAGACCGCATATATTTAAAATTTAATTTTTTTTACTTATATTAATCAAAAGTAAAACTGGCATATTGAATATTCTATTTAATTTCAAGTTAGTAAATAAAATAATAATGAAAAAAGGTCAAGTGCGAGTTGGACTTGTCCACAGAGGGTCCCGTACTAATTTCCTGGGAAAGATCAAAGGGAATAAAACATAAAAATTGACAAACTTAAGCTTACTTATATATAAATATATTACTTATTAATTAGTGAAGCTGAAAAAAAAACATATTCATAATCCAAATTTCAAGAGAAAGTACCATAAACGTAAGTCCGACGTAATTTCATGAATACAAGAATTTATAAAAACCAGATGCTCGAATGTTTTGTACAAATTCTCTTCAATGTTTATTATTTGAAGTTCCAAAACAGCTGTGTACTGTAATGCTTAATGTTGTGCTCCTAACTAAAGTTACACCATGATGTATTTTATTCTATTCTTTTCTATATATAGCAGGGTAGTCAGTGAAAACTTAGTGTTAAACACTTTGTTCTCCTTTCTTCGAGAATTTAATTGTTGAATAATGGAAAAACGTTTGTGATTCAATTTATTTGAACAGAGAAGTGACTCTTCCGTTACTGAGTAACTGGCAGATAACACACAAACGAAATTACTGAACTTAGAAAGTTGCAACTTGGCATGTAGGTAGGTTTCCCAAACTTTGTAACCTTGTGTAGCACTAAAATGTATCACTCGAATTTCCTATAGGCACAGAAAAGAACGGAATGATTCCATTTATTTATTTATAATTTTTTTTTTCATTCCATTCTCTCAACGTCCACGCAAATAAAATGACTATTATTAAAAAGTTATTTAACTTATTATAATTGAGAAACTAACCTGAAATTGTCGACAAACATTTTTGACTGCGCCCCTACAGCCTAATATTTTGAAGTTATATTCGAAAATCGGAATTATCTGTGTATTGACCGATTACGCTCGTCACCGAGGGGTGCGTCAATACCAGAACTTCAAATTCTTCTTTCAGTTCACAGGATTCTAATTTAAACTCGATTTCCACATAAAAAGACACAATCCACTGTAAAATTAAAATTTTATAAGTACCAAAAAAATAAGATAATGTTTAGAATTTTAGATCATTTGACTGCAACTCGATTATTTATTATAATTTATTTATTTTATTAAAGATTTTTGTGTTTTCAAATTCATAGAAAATATTTTATACACCATGTCTTGAAAATGTTAACATAGAGTTTCCTCTGCGTATCATGCCAGAGAGTAGAAGCCACAACCATCGCATTTACTATCAGACGCTGTACCACTGCACCACGACGGTATCAACACCAAAAACACCATCATATCAACAAAACTGACCACCATTGAAATTTTAAATCGATTCCTACCGCTTTGAAACGATCAAATAGATTCATAGGAAATGCATAGTTTGGATGAAATAGGGGAATAATATTTATCATCCCTTCCGAGGGGATGGCACAGGGGTGCTTGTCGACTCAACGAGTTTATATATGAACTTGAATTATGTATATAAAAGTTTGGTCGTATTTCTGTACGTTTTTTTTTGTAACTCCACGCTTTATCGTGCATTGTGTGTGTTAAGTTACGGAGCTCAACACTGAACTATCTTACTAGAGGGAAATAATGCTTCTCATCATTGTGGTTAACATATACCAGTATATTATTTTTATTATATTTTAACATAGCGTTTTGGGTCGTTTATTAATGTAAGGGATCCACTGAAATGGATTTTCTAGAACCCCTGATAGAACGAGTACAAATCGTTAATTAGTCAAATATAAAAATATAAAAGATATAATTATAATATCAAAAACAGACAAATACACGCTCGCAAGCTAGTTAAATAACATCCGACGTAAGATTGATCATGCGCGAAATAAGCCCTTCTCTAACGCTTATAATGAAGCAGTTAAGTACATTATCCCTTAACGAAACCTATGGATGGGGGAATCCATAATTTTATTTCTATAGGAAATATGTAATTTTCATTAATATTTTATATAAATATATCTTATTTACTTAAGTAGAGTATGAATAGAGACGCAACGAACAAAGACAAAGCGCGGCGTTGAGTTCTGTTCTCAACACACAATGTCTCGAAAATTGTTCGAAAAGTGGTGGACCGAGATACCTTTGCCTATCCTCCAATATGTTGGATCCTCCAGTTTTACGCTGTATCCCCCATATTGGAGAGTAGGCAGAGGAAATTAAGTGTTAAGACATTCCGTTCTCCACGTCCTGTTTTACTTTCGAGACATTATGGGTGGCACAATTCATCAGTTTTTTATTATTACTACTGTTTTTTAGCTTCACACGATTGCCAAATGCAATAAGTCCGGAAGAGTAGAGTTAAGACATTTTGTTCTCCACTTCGGCACTAAACATAGCTTTTTGTCTAGAAAATTAAAATATTTTAAGTCTATACGAAAATTGATGGAATGGGCCCATATGAATAACATTACATTATTAATAAAATTTATCTAAAATCCTTAAATCACATACTAAAACAAACAATTTGAAACACGGTAGAAATCAAATAAACTTTTTCTACTTTAAAAACGTTTTACTCCCCCAACGCTATAAAGTCGAGTGTGGAATTAAACCCCCGTCCAATTATATTGTTTTTATTATGATTCCAACGATCAAAGGTATCTCGTAATTGCTTAAAAGAAGTTTTTTTATGGAGTTTGGTACAATTTTTTCTTACAAATACAAGATTTCGACGTCTATAATAAGTGAAAAGTTATGAAGTAATTTGACATGAGGGAAGGTTAGGGAATGTTGGGAAGCACTAAAAGAGAATGTCTGGAAATTCCTACGAGAACTAGAAAAACGGAACCTTTCATTTTAAGTTTACAAAGTTGCGGGTAAAAACTACTATGATATAATACTTAACATAGTACTATACTTCTAAGACAGAATTTCCCCCATATAGCAGTGTAGTATTGTGTTCCACATATCTAGTTAAATTTTCAAGACATTGGGCGGCGAAACTCAATGTCTCACTTGTTTTTTTAGAGAGCAAGGAATTTAATTCACCCGAGTGGAAATTGAACCTGCAACTGTCACATTTATAATCATATGTTTTTATTAGCTTCACGCTGTATTGCGTACATAGTTGCGTACATAGGGGTCGGCAGAGGGAACCTGGGAAACTGTTCTTCAATTTTCGCCAATTTCTCGTGTTTAAGTATTGCTTGTTGAATGGCGAAACTCAACGCCGCGCTTTGATTCATTACTAGAGTGAGGAAAAGAAAATATTAAACATCTCATTTCCCCAAGTGGGAATCGAATCCACAACCATCGCATTTACAACCTTTTGGCACTGCTCTATTACTTATATTTAATATAGTTATACGATGTTAGTAAAAAATAACGAATGTTATAGCTATAAGCTTATACCTTGATTTTTCTAATGGGATTTTGAAGAGGTCTCTAGTAGTTTATGCTTCTATGCCGCGTTTTAAAAACGTTTTAGGGTTGAACTTCTATGGGAAGTACTTCAATTATGTGGTACAAAGTGGTTCCCTTTTTAGTTATTCAAAGGTAATTTAGAGCTTAGACTTTAGTGCAATGAATACAAGCGTTGTTAGAGAAGTTAAGTGCGTTTTACTACTAGCTAATTAGTAACTAAAGATTGTGGATGTTTAAACGTAAATGGATTTGAAGTTGTGTCCTCTTTGATGATATGTATGGCTTTTCCCGCATAGCAGCGTCGTCAGAGGAAACCTAAGGATTTCCTGGGACTGGGAGTTGATTATATTCACGATAAGACGGCCTCTATAATATATTTAAGGACCCTAAGCAATTTGTTCGATCTCTATTATGACTAAAATTATATTTAAATTACTATTACTTTACTAGAATTAAAATACTACTATTATACTACTATAAAAATAATTACATTCAATTTTATCTATCTCTAAAGTGGCGGAAGAGACTGACAGACTTTATCTTTGTTTTTAAAAAATAAAACAAAAAAGTAAAAATGAAAAATTATTACATTCTTATTTAACCTATTATCTAGAAGTATCATTTTAAATTTTCAAATCTCTTTCTCTCTTACCTCAAAGAATCAAATCGACGACCCATCCATTAATATTCCTAAACAAGCGTCGCTTTCCATTCATTAGGGCAAAAGCCACTAATTTATATACCTAGCATGCTACAAAATCCAAATTAGTCGCGTAATAAAACGCTGTAGGTTCCAGTAGGTATAACATTAAATTACCGCCTGTCGTTTTACGTCGAGCAATCATTTTAAACCGCAAATTGAGCTTAAATTAAAGGCTAGGCGTCTGATTAAACATGGCTGTTTAGATAAATGTATATTTTTTTTTATATTAGAATATATATTTAGAATTTAATTTTGTTCCACTATCGTTTGTAATTTGAAATATTTATTGATTTGATGTTTTATTATTGATAGTGTAGATTGTCAGTTGATTATTTTTTACAGACAAAAAAGAATATTTAAAATATAATTAATGTTTTTTTTTTAGTTTCACCCTATATCCCGCTTGTATCAGGGTAGGCAGAGGGAGCCTAGCATTAAAACTTTCCCCTGAATTCTGAAGGGATTGCGTGTTAAATGGCGGAACTCAACGCTGCGCTTTGCCTCAACACTATAGCGAAGAAATGAAAATACTAAATATTTCATTTTCTATAGTGGAATCGAACCCAAAACCTGTCGCGTTTACCGTCGTACGCTTAACCGCTAACCTGTGCCACGACTAGCCTCAAATTAATATAGTATCGATAAATATACCTAATATAATTATAATTAAATGTATATTTATTTCTAAGTGAATTGAATTTTTGAGATTTGCATTTAGTTAATTCACTAAACTAACAAGCCAGACAAAAATATTACTAAAAAGGCACCACAAAATAAGTCGACGAAAAATTTCATATAAAATCTAAAACTATTTGAAATAAAGTTTAAAACTGGTCCCGCAAAGAATTGTATGTTTGTCAATTCTAGTGACAACTTCGAGTATTTTATAGTACAAGTTCGCTGCTATCTTAAAAAAGAACGTATAAATTTTGGCTGCACTATCTAACATACAAAGTAAAATGGTAAAATATACCTACTGTAGTATCATGTACTTCCAAAATAATAATAAAACGCGGCGTTGAGTTCCGCCACTCAACACGCAATGCCTCGAAAAATCAGTGTATAGTGAGGAACAGAGTGTCTTAACGCTAAATTCCCTCTGCCTACTCTGCTATATATGGGATTGCTTCATTTTTTATTTTCTTAATTTATAGATACATTTTGATGTAAAGATTGGGGTAAACATATACGATATACATAGAAAGACTTTTTAGATGTTATTTAAGTCTATCCCGGGTCCTCACAATTCACTATTTACAATTTGTAAAAGTTATTTTACACTATAACACAAAAAATCTACTATTTTTGATCAAACTAAGAAAAAATATTAAATCATCGCTATAACAATATTTACCTACATTTTCCATACATTACGCCATCACTCAGTTCGACCGGTTTAAAGCATTTTCTATAAAAACTTGCCTATTACGTAAAGACATGGGCGTGTTTAAGGTGGAATTTTATATTTTTTTGTAATAGAAATGATACTACTTTAGTAATATTTCTTGGTTGGGGCAAATTTTTAATTATTTATTAGAAAAAAGAAATGACGACCGATCAAACTATCCAAACTTTAACAAAACACTTATAATCACCATTTTATATTTGTATAGGTCTCATGTATTTTCTAAGGCCGATCGTGGCTAGGGCTTCGATTCCCATAGATTCTAAAATAGAGTAGAGAGAATAGAGTTGAGAGCGGTTAATAATGCAGGCCTTAGTTAATTCCATTTGACCACGCGGGTAAAATCGCAAATAAAAAAATAAAAAACGTAAAAAATATTTCAATAAATTGGAAGGTCCATTACCCCGTCTCGTAGCACCAATGATACTGCGGAATTCAATTACGCAGGCAGCATGTCCGCGAGTCTACAATTAGTTCGCTGTTAAACTATTTCATTGTCACCCGAAATCCGAATAAACGAATTCGTTTGAAGTTACAAATTGGTTTTCGATAATTGTTATTGAAATTTGTTTTTCCAATATGCGTCCAATATTAAGGGATGTGAATCCACGTCCTTTTAGTAATAAGCTGAAGTTTGAGACTAGTCTATGTACGTATATTAAACTATTATTAAATATTAAACTTTTCCGTTATTGAATAAGTGGAGTATAGTTTAAAAGTTTAAAAGAGGTGATTTCTTAAAGTTTCTACGGGAACGAGAAAAAATGAGAATTCACTGTTACAACTAATCTATGTAGTATACATATACCTAAATATAAGCAGAATACGGCGTTAAGTTCCGCCATCCAAATACAAAAATCACACAGTGCCTCTAAAACAAGAAATGGAGAAGATTTTAAGATACATGTTTAGTAATACAAAAAAATAAGATAAAAAAACAATAGATTTATATTATACATAAATATTTAGATGATAATTTCATTTCCTTCTGCCATTCATTAATTTCCATTCAACTTCGTACAAAAACATCTCATTGAGCTCTTCACGAGTTCAATACAAAAGCTCTTTGAAAGCGTCTATGTTATTTATTTTTCTACAATATACTGATATATGTTTGTATGAGAATGTATGAAGAATGCAATTAAACGTTCTAACAATGTTTTCTAGTTCAATATATCTGGAGAGCATTAACGATCGAACGAAGGAACGATATTTTTAACGATCTTATTCTTATAAAACTTCACGGCGTATCCCTCATATAGCAGGGTAGACATTGGGAAACTAGTGTTGAAACACTCCGTTCTCAAGTTTTCACCAATTTTTTGCAATATTTCGTGTTGAGTGGCGGAACACAACGCCGCGGTTTGTCTACCAGAGGACTAACGCTTCTATATTATAATGTACTGGTTTAATTCGATGACTGTGGTTTCCAATTGTCCTTGTTCATACTTATTACTTTACTTGTCAAGTTAATATTAAAATTAAATTGTTTGCCACATTATACGCAATTTTTAAAATTATAATTTCCAAAAATCTTATTAAAATTAGTGTAGTTAGAATCAAGCTGATTTTTTAATTATAAAAAAAAACTAACCCACTAAGCAATCATCTGTTTATTCTCTGAATAGAAAAACTAAACTTTGCCTGCTTACCAGAGCTTGAAAATATTTAATAATTCATTTCCTCGAGTGGGAATCGAACCCATAACTTATCGCACTGTCACACTTTGTACTACTGGTCTGACAACTATACATTTTTCAACAATTTTTTTCAAAAATAAAATAACGCCAATTTAAAATTTCTTTAACAAAATTCAGTTATTTCAAAATCAAGGTCCAAAATAAACTAAATCATAAGCAAACGCAAAAAGTTAAAGCCTACAAAACGTTTTGTCACAACCATAGCTGAAAATGTTATCCATTTCAATTAAATTACTAAACTAAATTCAACCTTATACCTTTATAATAAAGCTCAATCTTCTAATGAATGTGGAATAAAATCCTGAAACTTTAATTTTACATACAGTAATAGGCTTTATGTTGTTAGTTACAAGAGTCAAAATCAAATATAAAAAAAATTAGAAGTTTCAAAGTCAATTTGACTTTCAAGCTAAAATTGTCCTTATATCGATAGATATAGGATGCAAAATATAAGAAAATATTGGAAAAATAACTAGGATTTCCATTTTAAGGGATTTTAGTATTTATTATTCAGGCTTTAAAGTTTAATATAGTTTTTGGCGGTGTTTAGTTCTGCATGTGACAAACGTACCCGTTTGAGCTCCGTATGAGTTAAGGTTGTGGCACACTTGATAAATTACTTTTTATACTGAAAAATGTATAGTTTGTATTAAATATTTTATTTAATAATAAAAATATTTATATTTAATTATTACGTAGACATTTTAAAAATATAATCTATATATATAAAAGGACTTGTCCTCACTGACTGAGGTAAGACGCACGCACAGCCGTAACCGCTGTGCGTAGAAACGTTAAATTTGGACAAAAGTTTACTTTCGTAATCTGGACATCCACTAAGAAGGAATTTTGAAAAATTTTAACCCTAAAGGGGTGAAATAGGGGTTCAAAGTTTGTATGGAAAAAAAATTAAATCGGCTCCGATTTTTATAAAATTTGAAATTTAGATTTTTAAAAGTATTTAATTGAACACGTGTTTCATCGTTTTCTAGAATTCTCCCCCTAAAGGTGCAAATAAGGGGTTGAAAGTTTGTATAGGTTTTTTTTAAATCGCCACCGATTTTTATAAAATTTGAAATTTAGACTCTTAAAAATATTTCATTGAACACATGTTTCATGGTTTATTAGAAGTCACCCCTAAATACGCAAGCGGAGCTGCGCGCGTCCGCTAGTCATATATAAACCTCCCCTTAACATTTAGTATTTGGCTTAATTTAATCAGTTTATAATTTTTTTTAATAATAAATAATAAATAAAATTTATTTCTCAACACAATGTACACAAAGACGACTACCAATTGGAAAGTGGAGAATGAAGAAAGAGGTGACTTCATTCTCCACTTTCCAATTGGTAGTCGAATCCACAACTACGATCTATTGTGTAATATTTCCTTAAATGAGATTGATTGATGATTCATTAAATGACATTCATCACTAAGGCGTAAATGCTTATTATTGTAAATACTTTACTTAAAATCTTTTATTAGTATAAAAAAATATGATTTACTGGCGCTTTGTGGTTACTCTTACGTACACAGTGGTTACATTACTTAGAACCGACATGTTTTTAATTACTCATTAAAAGTACTTAAATTTATTTTAAATGAACCTAAAATATACGTACCTACGTTATTTTATAAATATATGTACCTAATTGTATTTTGGTTTTAGTTAGTCATTTAAGCTTAAATTATGTAAGTTTCGAGTAATGAGTTTTACATATAATTATGATTCATTTAACATAGGCCATCGTTGCGCAGTTGATTGCAAACGTGACAGTTATATTAAAGAAATAATCATACGGAGTTCCTTAAAACACTGTATTTCCAATTTCACTATGCCTGCTCTGGTACGCGCGGGGTACATCGTGAAGCTAGAAAAAAATACATATAAAGAGAAGCTGAGGTAGTGAAGGTGAGGGCTAATAAACATTTATAGAAACACTTTGTACCTACACTTGGGTCCCAAATCCCAGGTGCTGCTGAGGCCCCCTCCCTGCAAATTGGCCTGGTACCCTCACTATACCCATATATTTGGCATGTAGGGAAACACTAAGAAAGGGTTTGTCGAAAAATGGGATTTCGCGTTTTTAAGCGAGAAAACAGTTAAATTTTCAACGTAAGTTACTGTAGCACACGTTAATATTTTATAATTTGTTCTAAATTATTTATTCAAATATAAACATATTAATACAGAAACTGAGTAGCCATTGTTCTCTTAATAATACAATAGTAAACAAAAAACTAATTTATGATTCATAACAATTTTGCTGTTTAAGTGTTGTCTTATCTATTCTTATCTTATTCTAAGCCAAGAACCCATCCAATTCTTAAAAATAATAAATAATGCTAAAACTTCGTTTTGATATAACTGGAAGTTTAGCGACTGCCAAGTCGTGGTATTATTATTTAAACCATTTTCAAAACGTTATCTCACATTTAGGTAAGAAAAATACTGTTCTAAAATCGTATAAGAATTTTAATTCGGTATCGGTTCTATATATTTAGATTAATTTGAAGCAGCTGCTCTCAGTGTGCTTCTAGCGTACTGCACCGGGATGCGACGGCGCGTGAAGCGTGCAGCGCTGTCGGCCAAAACGTATCTGTTGCACTTTTCCCTTTGCCTCGTAATTATAAAAAAGCTTACTTTACAATAATTTATTCTATAGAGTATAACTAATAATATTATTCATTAAGGATTGCATTTTTGTTTTTCAGTGTTAGTATTAAGATTGTAGAAATGCAGAAAAACAAGTTTTTTATATTATATTTTATCTCATCATCATCATCATCATCATCATCAGCCTGTCCTCGTCCACTGCTGGACATAGGGCTCTCTAATAAATTATCTACAATTAACATGTTAAAAAGGTACGTATATTACAGAAGATGTATTTAACTTGGATTGAATAGTCGCTTAAAAGTTCGTAGATTCGATTCCATATTTGTAATAAGAGGTAAATTTCTAGGAAAGAGCGTGAATATAATACATTTTTAGACATTTACGAGATATGTAGATTTTCAGATACTTTCATAGGAAAGATGAATATTTATTGATAATCATTTAATTGTTCAATAACAGAAATTTATAGTTCTTTTTCAACTTTTTATGATCATTATTTAACGGAATAAATTGTAAAATATATAAATACATATCCTACATAAATCCTACATAATACTACCATTGCCTCCAATCAAATTAAATCTATCATTTACCATATCCCATCATATCACTAAACTACTGAAAAACGTTAAAGCGTTCATATAAAAACGTTATATTTCAGAGTTTTTCCTATGAATTTTTCGTGAAAATTGGCAAAAACTGTGGCGAATTTATGCTTTTAATACCCTTTTGCAATCCTGAACGGACCAACTCCCAATTATGCTTGTTACAGACGTACATATGTATTGTAGAGTTCTGTGAAAATATTTTAAACTTTATATTTTTAGATATAAGGTTCAATTTTCAATGTAACATTCAACTCTTTTATCCAATACTATTCGATTTTGATACTAAAATGTTAATGAAAGGAACTATTTTCTATTTTTATATGAAAGTTTGTCTATTATGTTTTTAACGTGAACTTCGATTTTGTTCTTTTAAGCAATTCATTGTCTGTCTTTCTATTGATTTAATGGTTCTAACCTTAAATTAACAGTCTTTTACTCTTCCGTACAATATGGATGAATAAAATTCAAACTAAATTACGAAGAAAAATAACTTCACCAAGTATTTTTTGGAGTAGGCAGAGGGAATCTCTCTAGGTTCACTAGGTTTAACACTAACACAATCCGTTTTCCACTTTTCGCTTAATCTTCGAAGTGTTGTATGATAAGTGACAGAGTACAACACCTCGCTTTGCCTTGTTCCAGAGAAGGAATTATTTTTTTCCCTTTTAAATTTCCCCTCCCTAGTGGACATTGCAGATTGCAGAACGAAGTATCACAATACCTCGGAATCCAGAATCTCTGCTTGCTTATCCCGCTAAACGGGATAGAACGTGAAGTTCAGAAAAAACTCAACCAATCTTCCTCTAGACAGTCCCTTATCCTCGCACAGTTTACAGTTACTTTATAAGTTCAATATCCGTATACTGAAATAGGATAGTAATAAAGAAATGTAAGTATTTTTCGAGATCGTTTCTGTCGGTTGCGAAACGGTCCCAATAGACAATTTGCTATATCTAACTGCTGTGGATGTGGAATTGTGGATACTTGATTCATTTTATTATCTTCTATTCGTACTGGCTTGTGTTGCTATAGTGGGGTGGGCTGGTTGATTACATCTAAGTGTTATGGGTTTAATTAGTAGCTTTTCTTGGACTTGTCTGGGTATAAGAAAATCACTCTGAGTTTCTTCTCAGGTCTGGGACAGTTACTCTTGTGAACTGGTGGTAAATTTTTTGACAATCCTTTGATGAATTCGGTGTTTCTTTCTTACAAAATAATACGACATTATAACATTAATAATGCATTTTAGAATATTATATTTAAAAAAAATCTTGTGGTCTAAGTATCAGTTGACTTGAATGCAGTGTGCNTATCATTTACCATATCCCATCATATCACTAAACTACTGAAAAACGTTAAAGCGTTCATATAAAAACGTTATATTTCAGAGTTTTTCCTATGAATTTTTCGTGAAAATTGGCAAAAACTGTGGCGAATTTATGCTTTTAATACCCTTTTGCAATCCTGAACGGACCAACTCCCAATTATGCTTGTTACAGACGTACATATGTATTGTAGAGTCATGTGAAAATATTTTAAACTTTATATTTTTAAATATAAGGTTCAATTTTCAATGTAACATTCAACTCTTTTATCCAATACTATTCGATTTTGATACTAAAATGTTAATGAAACGAACTATTTTCTATTTTTATATGAAAGTTTGTCTATTATGTTTTTAACGTGAACTTCGATTTTGTTCTTTTAGGCAATTAATTTTCTGTCTTTCTATTGATTTAATGGTTCGAACCTTAAATTAACAGTTTTTTCCTCGTCCATATTACAATATGGATGAATAAAATTCAAACTAAATTACGAAGAAAAATAACTTCACCGAGTATCCCGTATTTTTTGGAGTAGGCAGTGGGAATCTCACTAGGTTCACTAGGTTTAACATTTAAGGATACTCGGTTTTTCCACTTTTCGCCCAATCTTCGAAGTGTTGTGTGATAAGTGACAGAGTACAACGCCTCGCTATGCCCTGTTACTAGAGGAGGAATTATTTATATATGACAATGCGTGGCGTTGAATTTCACTATTCACATGTAATATATCAAGAAAATAAACAAAACATGGGGAACGAAGTATCACAATACCTCGGAATCCAGAATCTCTGCTTGCTTATCCCGCTAAACGGGATAGAGCGTGAAGTTCAGAAAAAACTCAACCAATCTACCTCTAGACAGTCCCTTATCCTCGCACAGCTTACACTTACTTTATAAGTTCAATATCCGTATACTGAAATAGGATAGTAATAAAGAAATGTAAGTATTTTTCGAGATCGTTTCTGTCGGTTGGCAAACGGTCCCAATAGACAATTTGCTATATCTAACTGCTGTGGGTGTGGAATTGTGGATACTTGATTCATTTTATTATCTTCTATTCGTACTGGTTTGTGTTGCTATAGTGGGGTGGGCTGGGGTTGATTACATCTAAGTGTTATGGGTTTAATTAGTAGCTTTTCTTGGACTAGTCTGGGTATAAGAAAATCACTCTGAGTTTCTTCTCAGGTCTGGGACAGTTACTCTTGTGAACTGGTGGTAATTTTTTTGACAATCCTTTGATTGTAAGAACCATGTACTACATAGAATAAAATTATTTGACTTTGATTTCATATTTTTGAATTTGGTGTTTCTTTCATATAAAATAATACGACTTTATAACATTAATAATGCATTTTAGAATATAATATTTAAAAAAAAAATTGTGGAAATATTTTGACTTGACTTGAATACAGTATGCATTTAATGAACGATTTTTTGATTCTTCGAAAATTATGTAATTTAAACGATTTCTAGAATTGATCTAATGAAAAGTTGGATCTATTATTGTGCGTGGTACTGTAAGTGTGACAACTGATAGATTGTTGGTTCGATTCCCGCTCGAGGAATTGATATATTTAATATTTTCATTTCCTCGCTTTGGTACCGCCACTCAACATGCAATGTATCCAGAATTCGGCTAATTCGTAAAATGGGGAACGGAAGTGTCTTAACGGAGTGTCTTCACACTAGGCTTCCTCGGCCTACCCCTGACACACGCAGGGTATAACGTGAAGATAAAAAACAACCATAAAAATAATTAAATATCACATAATCTTTCAACAGACAAAGTAAAGCTTATATTCATTTAAGTTTTATAAGTAAAGAATGCATTTTCCTATAACCTGTTTCCGGAAAAACTTTTAATGAAATATAGTTAATATGTATTTATACGTAATTAAAATATCAATTTATTTATTACACTTGAAACTTCTGAGAAGTTAAGATAAGAAATTATTCATATTATAAACGAATATAAAAAAAACATAAAGTATACTAAAATATGTAAGAAAAGATTATTTTATTTCAAGAGTTAGCTGACAAATGAGCGCTTCTACGAAATATTCTGTTTTCGAGAGTCACCTCGAAAGTTCACGTCAACTCCTCAACTTAAGTATATACCTCAATTTTTTCGAATGACTTCGAATATATATATTTTTATTGTCTTATAAATGTGTTTTTTACTTATGTATCACTCAGATACTACTCAGCAGACCATATATCTATAATGATATTATATATTAAATTTAAATACGGCGTTGAACATCGACACGAAGTGGGTAAAACTTAACACAAGGTTCCTTGTCCTTTCTATTAGCGGAATATATTCTGAAGCTAACAAAAAGATTACGTTTCAATTATCGATTATTATAAAAAAGTCCGCAAAAATCTGTAAAATATTAGCATAACATAAACCACACCTCTCTTATCCTACCTCTAAAACATATTTTTATATTTCATCGCTTCTTATAAAAAATAGATTAAAAATTTAATTCCACCATCTAAATGTAAATTTAACCTAAGATAAGACAAATTTAAAGTTTAAATATAAATGATTTATTCAGCAAGGAATCCTAGACTCGACCTTGTTAAATAAAGCACCGCCCATTTTGTGTCATCCGCCATTTGCTTTTACGATCGGCCATTTCGCGACGCGGGAATTTTGGCGCGAACGATACTTTCTTCGGCGATAAAATGCGATATTATTGAATCTAATTATATTTGCTATTATTTTCTGCTTTTATTAATAACATTTTTATTATTAAATTCACATGAGATGGATTTAACGAAAGATGAATAGCTACTAGCTAGGTCTTCAAAAACAAGGCTGACCGGGTATAAGGGTGCAAGAATAGTGTTCCGATGCTAACTGACGCAGGTACAATAGACTTACTTTTTTAAGAAACACTAATGAGACATTTGATCATAGTGTTCAATTGAAAACCTTGCGCTCAGCTAGTTGTACTACATCATCGGAAAAAAGAAGATGTGTAAGATACTCGCCATTTATGTTGATCCTTTCCTGTCCAGAAGGTTGAAAGTATTATCCAACGCAACAATTTCGGAGAAGTAACAGCTATCTGTCTCACACCTCGTTGCATTTCGATGGTATTAGAGTTCTTTTCCTGTAATCGGACTAAATATGTGTTGAATTCGTGTAGATACCTTAAAATACTTTGATTTACTTGCTAACCACTTGGCACCTTTGGAGAAACTGCAGCACTAGCCAGGTTACAAACAAATTTAAGGCTTTATCTTGATCCAAGGTCAAGCACGGTCTCAAATTATTAATAGATTTAGCTTATTTTTATATAACTTAAAAAAAGTGACAAAGCTTTTGCACAATATAACATTAAAACAGTTGAAGAACGCAACCATACATTTCATTTAGGAGGTATTTTTCAATAAAACACGTCGTCCCGCAAAATCGACGACACCGCTTTTCATTCACAACGTGACATTGACAACGACGAAATAAAATAAAGTGAACCAAAATCTAACATCGATATTGGTTGCACGATAGTTGGGATTACATTTCTTATAGTAACAGACGAGTTTGTGATAATAGAAATAGATGAAAGAGTAGATGGTGTAGAGCCACATCGTCTGACTGTAAACACGACGGTCGTGAGTTTAATTTACACTCTAGGAAAACGTAGTATCTCGAAAATACTACAAAAATTCGAAACATATATACATTACAATTACATAGATTATCTGCTTTTGTATAAAACAATTCGAATTATTAATCGCTTTGGACTTTAAGGTGAAAAGTTTTTCACCATTTTGTTTATCACAAATATACCTCTCACGGGAATCGAACCTATTTCCACCATTCTAAAATGACAACTAGCTGAGACCATTCAAACTAACTTCAATATTAATATGAACTCTCTTGTAGAAACATTGACAAAACGTAACTAATATACATAAAGGTAACATTAAGACGAGCCATTCTGTAACAGTTGCGTTGCGCGGGGGACGCATACAAATTACTATATAAGGATTTTATTTTTACAAATTAGAGACATTTTGAGGTTTAAGGGCTTATGTGATATAATGATGGTAATCTAGAAGTATTTTCTACTATTACTTTATAGTATTATGTCAAAATTGATTTAAAACGGTCTTGATTGAGGAGAGTAAACTTTTTTATTTTAGCTTCACGCTCTATCCCGCACATAGTAGGGAATGCCACGGGAATACTAGGTTCCCCCTAAAACACATTCGGCTCGATTTTCATGACATTGTGCATGGAGTGAAGGAACTCAATTACTCAACGCCGCGCGTTGTCGTGGTTTATAAAAGTGGTTTATTGGTTATTAAAGGGGGTTTTATTAGTGAATGACATAAAAGTGTTATTAATATTCTTCATTTAAAAATTAGGCATATAAGTGCTAAAGGCACTTGTACCCCAATATTAAGTCATCCCATATTGTAACTAGTGTTATAGACTGATGAACTTCTTATCATTTCCTTGCTCTGGTAACAAGATACTTGGTGGGGTTGGACGCAATGCTTAGAAGATTGAGCGAAGTGCGGCGAGTTTATTGTTTTAAGTTTATAATTGTTTTTTCTCTGCCTACCCTGACATTTGCGACTTCCAGTGTAAAGCAAGAGAATAAATATTATCACATATATTTATCATCACAAACAATGTTGCTATAACATGTAACTAAAGTTTACAATTATTCGTACTCACTATCATCATACAATTACCTCTCCTGGGAACTAAATCTGCGACCTTCAAAGTGATATATAATACAACTTTTTATTATTTATTATTTGTTTTGTGTACCTATTCACATTGTGAACGTGCTACCGTTAAGGTGCTAACATAATTTGCAACAATGATTCACGCGGTTATATTCGATGACAAAGATACAAAGTAGGTATGACTCATATAATTATTTAACTTGTCCTTACATATTTTTAGTTATTATATGAAAAACGCTAAGGTGGCGAAGTGGGGCAGTGTGTGAGTGTATATGTAGGTGGTTTGGATTCGAATAATTTCGAGGGATTTGTTATAATTAAATTAGTACGCCCGGATTATGTGGCAAAGCGGTGTGTTGAGTTCTGTCTCAAGAATTTGGGAACTGAGTGTCATAACCTAGGTTCCATCTGCCTACCCTGCTATATGTGGAGTACAGCGTGAAGCTGAAAAACAAACTCTTGTATAATCAGTCGAGTTAGTCTCTGCGTAAGAAAAGTCGGGACGCCAATCGTCGAAAATTGACAGAGCATTCTCAATATATATTTATGTATATTTATTTTATTTTCAAAAGACCCAGGCATTTTTTATATTTATTTCATCACACTACTCGGTTTTTATAAAATGTTTTTTTACAAAATGTTTTTTCCTTGTTACTATTACCTGTTAGTAGGTTCAGTCGTGAATCACCCATTAATTGCTCTGTAAAATAATTAATTTATTCAGTTCTACTATATTAAATATAGCAAAGCCTTTTTTCTACGGTTATTATTCACTCACAGTATAATTTTTCTATCCATCCATCCATCAGCCTTTCAACGTCCACTGTTGGACATAGGCCTCCTCTAATTCTCGCCACTCCGTCCGGTCCTGCGCCCTTTGAATCCAGCGGATTCCCGCTGTATTTTTAAGGTCGTCGGTCCACCTGGTTGGAGGGCGGCCTGTGGTCCTTTTGCCGAGACGTGGTCGCCATTCGAGGACCTTCCTTCCCCATCGGTTGTCGGCCCTCTTGACAATATGGCCTGCCCACTGCCACTTCAGCTTGCAAATTTTGAGAGCTATGTCGGTAACCCGCGTTCGTCTACGGATTTCATCATTACGATTTTTGTCGTGTAGAGAAATACCAAGCATAGCCCTCTCCATCGCTCGCTGAGCCACTTTGAGCCTGTGGATAAGGCTTGCAGTGAAGGACCACGTCTCAGCGCCATATGTTAACACTGGCAACACACACTGGTTGAAAATTTTTCTATATCATCGCGAAAACATCGGAAAGTGTCCGACTATAATGAGCGTAGGAATAGGCGGGATGGGTAATTCGTGCTCACCCCAGAATAATCTGGTGCTGACCTCAGAAATTTTATTATAAAAAAGATTTTCCTAAACAAATTAAAAAATATCTCTAAATAGATACGCCCATGACAATTGTATTCCCATGTTGTACATTTATATTATGGGAACGGAAAGTCTTACCACTAGGTTCCCAAGTTCTCTCTGCCTACCCTGCTATGAGCAGAATAGAGCGTGAAGCTGAAAAAGAGAAGATATTTATATCATTTACTCAAATATTTATAATATAATTTTCAATATCTCTTCTTCTTATCTTTTATTAATTGCTTTAAAACAATAAAAAAAGTCCTCATAAACAATAATTTATTCCATTCAAAATTCCTCATCTTAACCACGATCATTCGTCTTTTTTTAACAACTTTAAGTGTAGAGTCCAGAACAAAGGCAATTATAACATCAACGTACGGACGTTGTAATTACATTATATTAGCGACTCTCTAGTCAATAATTGAATCTTCTCACTAACAAATAGCATTAGGTTATGTTCATAGGCGAAGCGGATATTGTTATAGCGATTATGTGTTTTATAATGTTCCGAAATAAGTGTAAAGTGGAAAACAGAGTTTTTTTTATCTAACTAGTAATATAAAAAAGATGTCTTCATCTCCAATGGTATGCAAAATGGCCGGCCATGTTCGGAATGGAAAAACCAAGGATTGACCTGTGTCAATCCTAACCCTAATCCTATCCTGTGTTCCTATATGATGATAAAATTAAATAGTAGGATAGATATTAAGTAGTAAATACAAAACTACGAATACTATTAATATCAAATTCATTAAACTAATAGTATTTATGTACCTACACGTAAAAGAGTATTTTTGTCAAAAGTGTAGCAACGATTAATAGCAAACATTTAATGTAATAATTACTTTTTTAAAGAAAACATTTTCCGTCTACCACAAGCTATATGATAAACGAGTATTTAAAATTATAAAAAAAGTAATTTTAGCTTTAGGTTAAAGATTTAGATGAATACATTGCTTACAAGCATACATCGTTCTACACAAAACTATTGTCCTACAAATCAAAATAATTTAATTTTAACATATATTTTATTTATTATTACAATGAAATTTACTGTAAAAAAAATATAATCGCTACATAATATTTATATGTCCTAACCCAAAACATTTTTATCATTTAATAAGAATGAATCTTAATATCTCAGCAGTAAAGACGATACATCCTTACCACCTGCCGGGCCAAGGTTCAACACCCGTGTTACACAATTGCTTGATTAAGCATTAAAAATTATTTCAAAACGATTTTAAGCTCTATAGTCCCAAGCAAAAGAACTATTTTAAAAGATTTGAAAGGGCCTAAGCAATGTAGGTTAATACGTTTTTTTTTGTTATACTTTTGCTACGACTTAGGCTATTATGTGTTAAACTTATTTCGCAAGTAATTTCACATAAGAGTTAAAAGGAAACGCATGGATATAGCAAATATATAATACTAGCGACACAAGCGCGGCTTCGCCCGCTCAAGCTTTTTTCTTATAGCAGATTTAAATTACACAAAAACTTTACATAAATTGTAGTCTGTGTGCTGTCTGTCATTTATATATTTTATTTTAGAATATTAGTTTAGTTCGATTCGATTAGCTTATAATAATTTTACATATATTGCTAATTTATATTATAAATATTTCTTTTGAATACAAATTAAATTTATAAATGTATGCGAAATAAATGTATTTGCAAACTTTGATTGCGTCTCCTGTGATATTTCGAAAATTGCAAATACGTCATCGATACACCAAATGAGCGATATGCAATTGATAGTGGCACTTAGAGACGTCAATTATCTCAATTATAGATTAATTTGGTACAAACAGATACAATAATGTCGATTAAATGGTAATTGATAGATGGACGCATGTTAAGGTGGGCACTGAACTACTGACTGAATAGGTACCTACTGACATTTGACTGACGTTCTGAAGAAGCTTTCGAAATATTGTTGTTGAGGCGTAGCGGTGTAACGTCTGAATGTAAATGTAACAGTGGTGGGTTCGATTCCCAATCGGAGAAATGAATTATTTTTACTTATTTTCAAAACGTATAAAAAACGTTAATTATTTTTTATATGTATAATATAGTTGAGTCTTCAAAATAGTGGTACATAACTTACGAATATACCTACTTTTTTGTATTTCTATTAAATAATTAGTAATTAATTAAAAACTTAAAGGAAAAAAAATCTCACAGTACTTGAAATAATCCGTGAAAAGTGTACTGTGCCTTTTCGATCGAGACAAATTAAATTAAATTAAATTGTGGCTTTAAAAATGGGATTTCCCGCCAAAATCGGGAACCATCAAGTTTAATCAATTTCATATAAACTAAGCAAATATTTACGACATAAAGAGATAAATAAAAAACAATGGGTCTCACGGTGTTTCATGTGCGTTGTTGTTGCTTATTTAACTCAGGTTTATCCTTGACTCTACATACCTAAGGCGCTAGCGTAATTGTACCTATTATATATGTATGTATAAGATAATATTTATACGTTTTATCATAAAATTACAAAGCTCAATAGTTAGTTAGTTAGTTAGTTTTTTTAATATAACGTAAAGCTAACTTCACGCTGTAACCCGCACATAGTATTCTAGGCAGAGGGATTCTTGTGTTAATTCCCCACGCATCCCCCAATTTTCGAAATATTGCATGTTGAGTGGCAGAACTCAACGCCGTGTTTTGTCTTTTTATCAAAAGGGGTTGCGACATATGGCATAATTTATTCCCTTGAACGATTTCAAAGTTTTCCTTTCCAATGTGTGGAATAACGCTTTAAAAATGTGAAAACTGTACTCCACGCCACGGAAGCTCTTATAATATTTTTTCCGTGAACTTCTCAGGGTATTTTTTCTTCTTATTCATCAAATATACCTAACGTTATTTTATTTCCTTAAAATGTTGTATACTTAGGAATGGGTAACCATTGTGGCTAACGAACTCAGTTGTGATGCGACTAAACAGAGAAAATAAATAATCTTGAAATAGTTATTGATTATACGACATTTTTTATACAAACAATAACCTAATAACAATATTATTTAAATTATTTTCATCACCCCAATCTGTTAGACATAGTACTGCGAGACATTAATGTTCGAGACATTGTTGCCTATGGATAAGTTAACCTAAATTTAAATGTGTAAATACGAGTATATTATATTTGTATGTCGTTGTTTAATTTATATATTAACTAGTGGGCCCGGACGCGGCTACGCCCGCGAAAATATAAGCCTAAATAATTAAAATAAGTTAAAAAATAATAATAAGTGGAGATTTATTATTAGAAAAAATATCTGAGTGACCGAAATGAACAAACAAAAGAAGTAAGAGTAACTAAAGGAAATTTTTAATATTAGAAAAAGTACCTAAAGTTTTCCGTGCGCGCGTACTAAACATTTTTCTATATTAATTAATTATTAATTTTTGCGAACAATATTAAATAAAATCCCAAATGATTAAAATTACGATATTTTAAGTGTATAACATCGGTATAGATAAC
>JAKRZM010000675.1:83374-97267 GCA_036379175.1 Heliconius cydno galanthus | reverse complement strand
ATTTGAATATATCAAGATTATCCTTTTTGAATTAAGTAAAATATTTTATTGAACTCTATCTAAATCTATTGCAAATGTAGTGTAATCTAAATAAGAGGGTTGTGGATTCGAATATAATTAGTCATTGCTTAAATAAAAAATATATATTTACGGGTTTCGTTTATATCTTGTTTTTTCAGTTTCACACTCCCTAATGCAATGAAGTAAGTAGAGCCAAGTCTTTCTATTCATTTGTTATTATTTTTTTGCCTATTTCTATTACAATTTAAACCTACGGCGAGTAAATTACAGGTGTTTACAAATAACAACTGCCTTCTAGCCTCTGAGATACCTAGATACCTAGTATCCATTCATAATTTTGTTGTTAAACCAGTTATAAGAATTATACAGGTATGTACACAAAGTTTGTTATTTATGTTAGAATAGGCTTAAAATGCTGCGCAAAGCACGGAATAAGTCTAAACACTGAAGTACCTATGTAGATAGAGAAAAAATGCTTTACTTAATAATTGTAGGTTTGATTCTCACTTGAGGGACTGAATTATTTTCATTTACCCGCTTTGGTAACAAGACAATAATTTTCTTTGGTATTTTCGTTTTTAAACTAACTTTAAATAAAACTCTTAAATATATACAGAATATTTCAAAACATCTGTTTGTTTATGTTAACATTAAATAAGAATACATGCCTCGTTTTACTTCAAGTGGGTCAAGTGTGGCGCTTGGAGCCTACATTGACATGTAATTACCATGTTGTACGTCTCATTGTTGCCTTGAGATTTTTGTACTTTAAGTACATTAAGATTTTTCTTTAGCTTCGCACGTAGCAGGGTAGGCAGAAGGAACCTGAGGGCCTAGTGTTAAAATACTCCGTTTACTCCGTCCTTTCCTTTAAGTTGAATTCATAATCATAGATTGTGCTTGCATCAATTATAATTAAACGTTTCCTGATTAGAGTCATAAATGCTCTCCACTATAATCGATGTTATTGTCAGCAGCTTCCCGCTGTTCACCTCATATAGCGGGGTCCAGTGTTAAGAGACTACATTCCCCACACTCCACCCAATGTTCGAGTCATTGTTGCGTTATTTAAATGCCTAGGTAGATGTTCATAAGGAAAGTTTATCCAATTTCAAGATTATTACATATATATCAATGAAACTCAAAAAATAGTTTTTTTTATCGAATTAAAAATTGGTCGGTGCGTGTGGAACTCCAGGTTCCCGCTTACTATCAAACTACGAGTACGCGGGAAAAAGCGATTAGTCGTTCTTTTTATTTAATATTTATGTAAAATTTCACAATATATACATATATACTTTTAAAATTGAATCATTTATAATATACATATTATGACGAACTGCAGGGACTAGTGTCTAGTGCGGTCACAATTGTTTTCCTCTAGGGTAAACGTGCCTTGAATTATGTTTTGTTTTATAGGTATTGCAATGCTTCTATCTTAACACCGATTTTATGAAGTAACTAGTTGATATAGGTAGTCGTAACGTGATAGATTTGGGTTCGATTCCCATTCGGGAGATTCTCTTTGATACCGATCGTGCCCGTTGTGATATGCCTTGGTAGTGGAGTAGCTTCCATGCCACCCTTTTTTAGGATTCCTAAGAATGGTGGTCACTGATATATCCTTTATTGGAACAGAATATCGAGACTAGGCCTTAAGTCTACTTACTACCCAACACAACCAGTTTATCAACGCTATATTGCTAAAACGTGAACCTGTTTTTTTTATATCCAAAACTTCGGTAACTTAAAGCTAATACAATTATTTACCTACAAAGCCAGCGACTTGCTTACTATAATGGAACATCAAATAAACGCCTATCTGTTATATACGACTCTGTTTCCAATAAATATAGAAAAAACTCGATAGAATATCTTATCTTGCAATATTACATTATAATATTATTATATATTCATTGCTACTTATAAAATCAATACAAATATATTAGTTCATTTATTCATATTCGTAAAGGCATATTTATAACAGTAAAATATAATGCGGAGTTAAGTTCCGCCTATTCCACGTGGCGTAGTGGCATACCGTCTAAATGAAAAATGTGACGGTTGCGATTTCGATTCCCAGTCGGAGGAATTAATTATTTTATTTATTATTATTAGGAAATTAAATATTTATAAAATCATTTTATTATTTTTAAAGTCATATTTTTATTTCTACGCTCTGTTATCGAGGCAAAACGCAACGTTGAGTTTCGCCACTCAACACGCAATGCCCCCTGAATTCGGTGGAAATAAATTAAACATAATCATTCCATCAAGGAACGATTATGTTTATTTTATTTTCATTTCTCCCCTCCGCTAAGACAACGTGCGGCGTTGAATTCCGTAAACAGTGTCTGTCTATTCTGCTTTAAAAGTGAAAAATAAAACCTACTCTCAAACAAATTTTAAAACTAATCAAATACTATATACACGTAATAATTTCACAATTTCTGCAAATCTAATAGATATAGGGCTCGAGGAAATGTACCCAATTGGACATTCCAGCTCAGTTTGGTTATACCGCATAGTGTAGAGTGAAGCAACCTTCAAACGAAAAGGCTTGTATGTGTGTCAAGGAGGTCAGCTTTACGAGTACATGGGGCCTATAGGAAAAAATGTACTGACAAGACTTACATAATGTGAAATATATTTGAAAGTTGTTATGATAAGATTTGATTGAGAGTAGCTAATAATAAAATTAATGAATCGTGGAAAAGCGTTTGTCTAACGTGATGGTTGTAAGTTCAATTTCAAGTCGAAGGAATGATTATATTTAAATTATTTTCATTTCCCCACTATGCTAGGTATGGTAGGTTCCGCCACTCACGCAATGTTTCGAGTTAGAGTTTTCTATATATCACGCTATATATCACCCTGGTAGGCAGAGGGAACCTGGAATTTTTTTTGTTTATTTGGGTAATATTGAGATTTGTATTCAATCTTATCGATTCCATTTTTCAATTTTGTTTCTTCATTTATATTTTTTTTAATAAAGAATACAAAAAAAAAGTCTATAATATAAAAAATCTATAATCAAAAATTGCATAAAATTTTAAATTTTTAAATATATTCTTTCTTAAACTTTTGTCCTAAATAAAATTTCCAGCAGTAGTAGTGAGCTTTCCCGATGTGAAAATAAACTGGTTACAACTATACAACTTTCTAGGTTTTCTTGTAGCTTATGTATGAGTCAGACATACATACAAGTCTTGCAGTTATTTATATTTTCATTATGAGTTGGATGATTCATACATTCAAGTAATAACTTGGTAATTAAAATTCTTATATACATAAATTGTTTATCTTAACGCCATTAGAAACGGTTACTGGTGGCGAGTTCATGCTATAATCCTTGTTTAGCTTCACACTGTATACAGTCACCCAATTTTCGAATCATTGCATACAGAGTGGTGGAACTTAACGCCGTTATTTGGCGCGATATTAGAGCGGGAAAATGAAAATAATTATTTTTCCCAAGTGAAAATCGAATCCACAACCATTGAGCTTACTGTCAATAATACCAATTCGCCTCGTCTTCCTCAGTAGAAACTAAAAATATACAATATAATGTTAATTTATATACTAATATATTACTCTACACTGGCCAGCGTGTCGTAACGCTCTAAGCGGCATTTATTTTGTTTATTTATCTGCGTTTGCACAAACTACATAAGTTCTTAAATGTGGGTCACAACGTGGCATTACTATTAATGGATGTGACTTGAATCGACTCTTGTATACTAAAAAAAATACTTAAATATTTCTTTTTTTTAGTTTAAAGCTATAGCTGGCAGAGGGAATATGGGAATCTAGTGTTACGACACTCTGTTCTCATTAAGACACTTCTATTCCCAACTTTTCAAATAGTTGGGTGGTAGTAGTCAACACGAACGCACGACATAGCTTGAAGCATAAGTGATACTGTAACGCAACGGTTATGGGTTTGATCCCCACTCGGGGAATGAATTATTATTTATTATTTTTTACATTTCTTCACTCTGGCACAATCAAAAGCAAAAGCTCAGCGTTGAGTTCCGCTACTCAACACATGGTGGACGGAGTGTTTTAACACTAGGTTTCCTCTGCCTTCCCTGCTATATGCGGAAAAAAAATATATTAGGCTCGTCCATTTGACGTAAATCTAAGGACAAACATTTAGGATACCGTTGCGACCTTCAATGTAAACCGCGCGGTTACTCTTTTTACTACTGCCATATTGTATGTGTTTATTAAGTCACCTTTTGTTATAGCTTTTTTATATTTTTTTTTGTGATAGAATAGAGACCACTGTATATTTTTAAGTTTAGTATTTTTTTCTTATCTATATATATAAAAAATCGAAAGGTCACTCACTCACTCATCACGAAATCTCAGAAACTACATGTGCTAGGAATTTGAAATTTTGCATAGGAGTTATTTATAGATAGATAGATGCTCGCTAAGACGGGAATTTGCAATATTCGACTCCTAAGGGGTTATTTTGGGGGTTGAGAGTTTGTATAAAACTTTGTTACTACAAGTGCTAGGAGTGTAAGATTTTGCATGGACGTCACTTATAGGACGTAGGTACTCATGGACAGAAATTAATAGTAACGTTCACGCAGGCGAAGCCGCGGGTGGGCCGCTAGTTATTTATAAAATACGTGAGTATAGACTACTTAGTAGTTTTTCTTGAGGCCGGACTCTAAAAGCGATTAGTGTGGATTCTATGCTCACTTCCAGCTGGAAAGTGGGAAGGTGTGAATGTGTTAAGCTTAATAAATTTCATATTTATATTGATTAAAGATAAAAGAAACAGAAACATAACCTTGAGATGCGAAGGTGTAAAATCTTTTCACTATCTACTTGTAAAGGGCTCTATCAATTTATATAGAAAGTTAAGATATACCTAACTATCTTAATGAGGACGGAGTGTTTTAACACTAAGTTTACTCTGCCTACCCTGATATATGCGTGATACTGTGTGAAGCTTAAAAAAAAAGTGCCATAATAAATTTTATATTTCAAAAAGGAACATAAAAGCATATTTATTTTTTATATATTTTATAGAATTTGAACCCAAAACAAGTACCTATTTTAAACAATTATACTAATTACATTTATAACAATTATGTCTAAAAGATGAATAAATTATAATTAGAATAAAAATATTATTTTACCTTCATTATAACTGGCCATTGTTCCTTTTGCGTCAAAGTAATATATAATTTGTTATTATTGTAGGGTTAAAATTAACCACAATTTTTATTATTTTATCCTTTATTTATATTATTAGTCATAAAAATGCTGTAAATTTGACTAATCTTCAATCATAGTACTTTAAAAGTGGCAACTAATACTTTTATCTCATATATTAAGGATGAAGTACCTTAGAGCATTGCCTGAAAGTAGCGACTTAAGTAGCAAATTTAGCAATTGAAATTAGTTAACATTTTTAAACATAATATAGGGAAAAAATAAAATAAGCAATAAGATTCGATAAAAATTTATTTCATACTAGTTTTATTTTATTATATAAACGACTTAAGACTAGTTCGAATTATAATAACTTATTGATTGTAGACTGTTTGTGTAGTAGAGTCATACTATTTTGCATGAAAAATCCATTTTTATGTACGTTCATGTACATGTCTTTGGCATATAAATATAGTTATATATGTAAAAGGACGGAAGCTCCCCTTATATAAAATAGACGGCTGAAAAAAGTACCTTTTAAATATAATAAAAACTTCTTTACAAACTTGGATAGATATCCTCCAAGTAACTTGTACTATCAAATCAAGCCAGAAATTTATACTTTACTGTCAAAGATACTTTACATATGATATAAAATTATTAAAGAATACAACGAAATTGCTATAAGATGGCACCTTGATAATATATTAAGAAAATATTTGTGTCACGGCCCGCTTTTTCTTTTGAGTTTCGTAATTATTATGAAAGAAACACCCATACCATCGATAGACCTCTAAGTCGTTACGCAAGTGTGACGAAAACAAACACGACTCCACATTTAAATCGACATGCGCTTGCGCATTCCAATATATAGCTAATAAATATATACATATATACTTATTATATTTAAATAATATAAAATATATATTATTCTTTTATAGAATGCCTAATGTAAACAATACTTGGAAGTTCTGAGTTCCCACATAATTAAATATAAATTAATGAATGCTAATTACACATAAATGCACAATGTAATAAAATCATGAAAAATAATTATACTTTTTATAACAAGAAATAAAAAGGAAGATAATTATTTTAAAATATAACGTATAATTACATAAATAATATAAGATATCACATAATAATGATAGAAATATTTAATAAAATATCAAATAAATGATAAAATTGTTAATAAATTATAATTTTAAATAATAAATAGTAAGCAGGTTCTATAATAAAGTACTCATCCATCATAACAGAAATGTCAAAGTTGAAAAATAACAAAGTTTTCAACATTCGTTAAGGTTGCATAAATGGTACTAAATTAGAGACACATAGCTAAGCGAGTCGAGGTCGAATTTTTCTCATCCATACATACGACTCTACATACTTAACTACTACTACTCAAGCTTAAAATTATTAATATATTATTTTACTATAATAAAATAATAGTAAAATAATATATAATATTTCTAAAAAGAAATAAATACGAAATATTATCAGAGCATTGCACTTTTTGTGAAGTTTTTCTAACAATTAACAAAAACTTCAATAAGCACTTGGTATAAAAAAATCTTATATTCTCCTATTATTGTTGTTTAGCGTACATTAGAACCGGCGTCGTAAAAAAACCTACACATTGATGTCATTGTTAACTCTACAAGTATGTAGAGTCGAGATGTCCATGGCGGTATCTACCATTAGCTGCCATTCTTAGTCTTGCGTAATCATCAATGTATTACAAATATTACTATACACTCGTGGTGGGGCGTCGAGGTCGTACAATTGACTTACTCAGGTAATGATTCATAGATTTAAGAAGGAAATTAAACTCACGAGGCGTCAAATTAAAGAACTCTGACCTGGGTGTATCTTTAATAATTTTAACAGCGGGTTAGTATTAAATTAATATTAATTGTACGTGTACTTTGAACTAAATTTTCTTTATATAAATACGAACGTGTGAACGTTATTATGCCATCTTTTTTTATTAAATCTTATCAATAAAATATCTTATCTTAAAATATAATAAAATTTAAATATATTCTCTGAAAATTTTAAAAATTTGTCAAATATATATATGAAATAAAAAAGAATATGAATAACATACTATATAAACTCTACATTTTACCAATTACCGTAAAAATGACACGAGAAATGGTAACAATATTCAGGTAGTACTGGACTTACCTAGAAGGAATAAAAAATCATTTTCCTTACTTAAGGAAATGAACTTTATTCAACAGCTTAAAGTATGAAAAGTTATCGAGAGTCGCCTTAAGCGATCGATTCGGCAGAAATATCGGCTCACATACCAACCTACGAGTATACACTAACTTAAACGCGCATACATATTTATGTGCAATACAAAATCGGTGGTAAAATTTGGCTAAAAGTAAAGCACCAAGTAAAAACATTGTGATACAGTCCATTCTTGATAAAATAAAATAACTATAAAGACGCCAGGAATGCTAATAATACATACATAAGTTTTTCCTATAAAGTAATTATGCGGCGTCTTATTACCTCCATAGTGTGTGACGTCATTTTCAATACATAAAATAATTAACATCTAACAAAAGCCATTAAAATGCTGCTTTAAAATACGAAGTAAATAAAAAAATATAATTTATATGGCTCACGTTTTGGGCTTAACAATATATAAAGAGATTCTCACCTAAATTATTGAACCGTGGAATCGACCACTCACAATACCATACGAACTATTCAAACATTGTGAAATCAGGCAACACTAGTTCACGTTACCTTTAGTTCAAATTAGCACTCGGTCTCTCCCTCCTTTCTCTCTGTGATGTAATGCTCTACTTCTTGTAATGATTTGAAGAGTTTCCAAGCAAGTATGACTCCAGTTATTTCCACAATAGATATAAGTAGCGATGCACCAGCAACAGATGAGCTTATAATCTTAGTGTAAACAGCTGCCACTTTAGCACACCCCAAACGTTCATTAGCCTCCTTATCAGTGAATTCACAAGTAGCTCGGTAATAGCTGTCCAAACAACATGTCAAAGGCAAATCATTTCTCCAGCTTCTATAATCACGAGCGTCATTAGCACCACAGCATCTCAATTTCCTTTCAATCCTTCCAAATGCTTTGAAGACGTCAGGGTTAGACTGTGAGTTGTAGTATCCATCATAAACTGTATCCTTGATGAACTTATCAGTATGTTCACCATCAACGAAAACAAAGATCAAAGTAGCCGCAATCGCTTGACCCAAGACAATCAAAATCATGAAAATCCCGTACATTCCCAACAGTCCTCTGCTTTCCTTGTTCGTGCCGCACCATCCACAGAAGGCGACGATCATAACGAACAGTCCCAATAGTATGAAGAGCCATGGCACCACTTGCGGCCAATACACTCTGTAGTCCAACAAATAATGGTTGCTATTTCTAAGTGAAACAAACTCGGATAATTGCACGAAGAACCATATTCCAGTGGCGGCGGTGACGAGACCAAACACCGCGTAAATAACATTCACTACGTAAAGCACTCCCTTGAATAAATCTTCTTTCGCCATCTTTATGCGTTCAACGTGTTCGAAGGTTGGCAGTGTAATGAGAAGCGTTGCAACTTCGCGAAGCCTTTTATAAACTCGTGCGCAGCTTGTCGCGGTCTTTTAGGTAACATTTAGATGTCACGATACGATAACGACATTTGTTCAGTGAGTGAGAGTGACTAAGATTTGATTAAGATTTCCTGTCCGTTCTAATGTATTTTGAATAGAATCATAATGTAAATTGACTTACTTTTACAGCAAATAGATCATACTGCTTGACTAATGGCTTGCGTAAACAATGAATACATATAACCAGGGGTGTTTGTTTAACATTTTCGTATTATATTTAAATGTAATTCCAATACACTATCTTATATATAGTTGTATTTTAAAATCATGTTGATAATAACTTACTACATTGTTAGTACAATAATAAATATAGTAGATATTTTTTTACACAATATTTGATAGTTATAATTATAATTTAAGTACTTTAGTTTAGTCTTCATTCCAAATATATAAATGTGAATATATAAATTATTAAATGTTAGAAATTGAAAAACAAAATAAATGTATTATAACGAAAATATTAACTCTGTTTTCACAAATTGCACTACAGACTTGATTACTATATTAATTTTTTATTGAAATAAATACCTACCTCTTAAACTTTAACCATATCGCATCGTATCCGTCCCCCACAATATAAAAGTCACCGTATAATATAAAACTACTATACGTGATTTAACTAACATGTTACCGGTTATCGATGACATAGTTTGTTCTACACTTTGCTGATGACATCAAGTTACGCAAAGTTATTCTGCTTTCCGCCTTCATTTTTACTTTCATTCAATTTGGTCCAATTAGACCGAAAATTGCCACTAATGTTTATTACTAATGGAGTCATAATCACCTGTCTAATTATTTTTGCTACAATTATATATATAAATGGTTGTCATTTACTTAATTGCAATGTAAGTAAATATTATATAACTTATTTTGCTTATACCTCACATTTTTGCACTTTTTTGAGATGACAAAATTATTATGGCATATCACATTTTACTTGGTTATTTCTTTAGAAAAGTAGAAAAATCTGTAAACGTTTTCGTCAAACTTCGTCTAACTAAATTGAAAATGATTATATTGAAAAAAATATTTGAAAAGAATTTGAATCTCACTGTCAGTATACTAATCATATAAATAATTTATATCAATTTAATTGAAACTTTTATGGTGTTTTATTGAAAAAATCTCTTTCTTTTTAACAAATTGTATACCACTCACACTTACCCTTTTCGTTAGATATCTTACCTTACAAATCGTTTTTGTTTTTCAGAATTTCATTTAAAAAGTCTTTAAAAGACAAGCATGGTCATATTTGATCCTATCAGAGCATTAATTTATTTACAGTAATATAAAACAAAACATATGCATATATATATGTATAACATTTTAAAACGTAGAGTTGCAAATAATTGTATTAGTACGTGATCAAATCACGTATGGATGGACAAGGCCAATATGCACACGTAATATATTTTCCAACTCTATAATAATAATTTAAAAATCCATATTTCTATTAAACCACAGTAATTACTGCTATTATTTAACTGATTGATGCTATATTTAGTCGTTAAAATATAATTAAAGATGTTGTAATCTTGCTATGAACTGTTCGAATCAATTAAATTAATTACCATACAATTAACTACCTTGAGTTGTACAAAAAAAAGCTGAAAAAAAAATAAAACCATTTTTTTTACAAAAATATTTATTTTAAAGCTTATAATAGCCTTCGAAAATGCAAAAAATATGTACACGTAAGACATTTTGGTTGCAAAAAGGTACAGTCTGTTCTCATATAACAAACAAACACACAGTGCACTTATAAATAAATATTTACAATATAATCCTTAATCAAAACTATATTAGCTATTTTGTGAGAAAAAGTTAACAAACATATTTTAATTTCATATTATTTTATATGCTAATAGAAAAATAAGAAATAATATTAACTATTAAACTTTAAAATTAAAACATACATGCATTATTCTCACAAAGTAATCAAAATTATGTTACTTTTGTAACATTCCACTATGTGACAAACATACTGTCTATTTTTTATGAATTTTATAAATATTTTTATATGGATGCATAGACATATATACTTAAACAAGATATTATAACAAACATTTGTACTAATAAATAAAACTTATATATAATTTATTCATAATCATTACCAAATGAATCCTACTCGTAAACCTAAACTGTATAACGTAGCAAATTAGTGTAACTTAAGAAAACATTAAAATAACTTAGAATAACAAAATTCACTTCTCTCTCAGTCATATAAGCTAACTTTGGGTTAGAAAGGGACGAAACATAATAAGCTACGCTCTACTTACGTATCGATAACTTATCAAATACATCATAGAAGTTACTCCTAAGTTTCCAGTACGTAAATAACATCATAAATTTCAATTTTTGCGTGAAATTTACAAAAAAATATACGTCTTTAAAGTAAAACTTATAAAATAATACAGTTTTAAAGAACAACACATACATGTCTTTTACACAAGGAATTTATAAGTCTATGTAGACTCAATATACCCAAAACAAAACAAAAAAAACATTCACGCAATACCATTATTATAAAAAAACCCCTTTTATAATTATTTATACGTGCAAGGGGTAATGTTAGATGTGTATCATTTAACCCCTTGTAATGTGAGTCACGTAGTGGCAGTGGTACATCCTGTTGCCATTTCTAATGCTGGCCTTTGATTGAGTCTTTGTTCGGTATGAAGAAACTTTAATACTTTTGCTGGGAATGTTTAACTTTATTATATCATTGGCTGGAGAATACTACATAATATATATAATATAAAATATCTCGAATTCGGACGAAAAGTGGAGAACGTAACGTCTCTCTCTCTGTCTATTTTGCTATACGAGAAAAGCGTGAAACTGCTTTTTCAAAACATATTTTTTTCACTTAATACTTAAAAAGACTAGCTACCTTACTTAAAATCTATTTAAATTAAACTTTATATACTTATTGAAAATCCAGTCACAAAACTTTCAACGTTTCTAAGAAAACTTTCAAACTTGCCACATTCAATTAATTTCTACGAAATTTTATTATATATGAATTATAGGTTAATAAGTTATTCAATATGTGGTCAATTTAATCATGAGCGAAGGTATTACTCACCCAATGGAGGACAGAGATGTGAGTCACTTGTAATTATTTATTTCATTCGTTCAATTTATTAATTTATAATCACCTTTGTGCGGTTAAGTTACGAGATATTAATATGTTGCTGGAAACTTTAAAGAGTAATCGAATGTTAGTTAAAAAAATATTTTGACTTTTATGATTTTTAGGTATTATCGATAATTTTCTTTGAGGGCATTCGTGTCGCAGGGGCGCGTTCGACGTTAAGCGTGACAGGTTGAGGGTTCGATTCCCACTCGAGGAAATGAAATATTTAATGTATTGTTATTTACTCCTTTCTCTACATGTATATTTTTTGTTTAATGATAGACCCTGATACAGCTCTTTGTCTAACCTCATTGAGGACACGCCCTTCTTATAAAATAAATGCTTTTTTATTGGGACTTCAGCCCACGTGGCTTAAAATTAAATATATAAGCTATAATTGTGTTACTTACCTTAATGCTAACTTAATATAATATTTTTGGACGGATTATTTATTTTCCACCAGGTGCTCTATCTATATAAACTAAATAACATTACTACTGTCATTTATATATATATATATATACACGTGTACGTGTGGTATATGTTTTCACATATAATAAAAATATTGTTTAAAAATACTAATAATAATATAAATATAATATTCTAAAGTGTTCAGAACAAAGTCTCAATCAAGCTGGCAATATGTCGTAAGCTATGTAGAATTCTAAAAACATGTCTCTCACACAAACATTCACACTTGCGTATAAATTTCTACAATAAATATCAGATTAATCTAGTATCGCTAAGTTGAAGTTAAATTTCTTTCTCTACGGAGAATGAAACAACTTCATATCCTTAACCTACTTTGAATAAAGGAGATTCGTGTTTGATAAAAGCACTATTATAAACATATAATATTAGTGTTATGTTTACAAAAATAANCGTAAGCTATGTAGAATTCTAAAAACATGTCTCTCACACAAACATTCACACTTGCGTATAAATTTCTACAATAAATATCAGATTAATCTAGTATCGCTAAGTTGAAGTTAAATTTCTTTCTCTACGGAGAATGAAACAACTTCATATCCTTAACCTACTTTGAAAAAAGGAGATTCGTGTTTGTGATAAAAGCATTATTATAAACATTGAATATTAGTTGTTTGTTTACAAAAATAATGTTTTATCATAAATATATGAGCGTAGTGTTCGCATCAATAGTAAATATTGGCCTTTTCTATAGTAAGTGGGTCATGGGTTCAACAACATAGCGGAGGCTACGACAGGTTTTACGTTATACAACCGTCTATGCCGCTTATTGACACACTCAATCTACAATATCTACTAATATTTAAAAAAAACCATATAATTTATAAATAATTTAAATTAAAATCTAAAATTCAATGGACTCTGTCATTGAGCGATCACGCAATGAACCGCACCTCTTAAGGTGACCTTAGTCAAACACAAAAACACTTACGTCATCTACAATAGTACCTTCTTGCTCTCGGATTCGTTTTGGGGTGGTGGGCGACTTCTCTTCTCTAACGCTTTGGACAACATCACGGCGTATGCAATCGCAATCAAGCCAATTATCGCCGTAAATATCGCCGCACTAGATAAAACAATGATTGCAATACGTGCATACTGCGCAGCAACTGTAGAACACCCGTGTCTCTCATTAGCTAGTTTGTTTGTGAACTCACAGTCGATCGCGTAAGGCTCCAACCATCCATGGTAGTACACGTCGCAGCAGGAAACAGGAAATTCCGATTTCCAATTTTTATAATCACGGGGACTGTCCGCTCCACAGCAGTGCAGCTTCCGCTCGATAACTCCAAAAGATTCCGCAACTTCCGTATCAGCTTTCGCTTGGAAATACACGTCCCATACCGTGTCTTTGACGAAATCGTCAGTCGATTTGCTATTGGCAAAAACTAGAGCCACTATGCCCGCCGCTATCA
>JAKRZM010000675.1:19398-80723 GCA_036379175.1 Heliconius cydno galanthus | reverse complement strand
TAATTTACATAAGAATGTACAAATAATAAACTATATATAAACCTTCTACGAAAAATACTCGACCTAATGGTGAAAACCGCAATAAAATCCGTTGGGTGGTTTAGAAGAAGAAGAGTTAGAAACAACAGACAGACACGAAAAGCGACTTTGTTTTATAAGATATAGGATTATACTTTTTTAAGAGTCCCGTCTCTCAAAAGGATATACGGAACCCTTATAGAATTACTGTCATTAGAAGTCCATATTTGGTCTTAACGCTTCATCACACGTGTTAAATATACGACAAAATGTTAAAAAAACATTTAATATATTCATCAGATGATGTCATATAGTCAGAATAGACAAACATTGAAAACTCATTTGAAAACTATTTAGATTATTTTGTCATTATTGTATAACTTATTTCTTACTTCTAGCATAAAAAGCCAGTGATGGCGCAGTGGCACAAAGTGTGACTGAAAATTAACTGGTTGTGGGTTCGATCCCCACTCGAAGAAATGGCATATTTATTTAAATTTATCTTCCTCTCTGGTAAGACAAGGGACGAGGGAATGAGTTCCGCATTTAAGACGCAACGTCTCGAACGCAGTGTCTCGACACTAATTTCTCGTTAAAAACCTGTTTCTCTCCGCACAAGCTAAAAATATATATATATTTAGTTAGAACATATAGAAACTGACCCTCTTTTGCAAGAGGCTACATAATCTACTTACCTTAAAACTTCCTTACTATGACATAATATTTTGTTTACTACAAATTACTACTAAATATTCCACTACAATATTCATTCATAACTCGTTTTAATAATAAAATCATATCAAAACACACCTTATTTCCTTAACATTAAGTCTAAAATCATTTACTAGTAAAATTTCACCGTACTACAATGAATCACTAGAATTCATGGTATAAAGTGTGTTATACGGAGAACGCTTTTGGTATCTTTAATTAATATAGTCATATATTTCCGTATAATTTAAGATAGATCTTTATATATGACTCATTTAATAAGTATCTAGTTGAATGATCTGTCAATGTGGAATTACAAATTGCCGTCATAGCTCAGCGGTAGAGTGTCTAACAATGAGGGTGACGCTTGCGAGTTCGAACTCGTAAGAATTAATTATTTTCATTTCTTCGCTCAGGTAACAAGAGAGCACGGTGTTGAGTTACGCCACTCAATTCGCATTATCTCGAAAAGTGGGAGCTGAGTGGCTATTGTACGCGGGATACAGCGTGAAACGTACTAATATTTTTTAAGTGAATCGATTCCAGAAAATAATTATCATCTATATATATAAAATCGAAAGGTCACTCACTCATCACGAAATCTCAGAAACTACATGTGCTAGGAATCTGAAATTTTGCATAGGAGTTATTTATACGACGTAGGTGCTCGCTAAGACGGGAATTTGCAATATTCGACTTCTAAGGGGTTATTTTGGGGTTGAAAGTTTGTTACTACAAATGCTAGGAGTCTCAAATTTTGCATGGACGTCACTTATAGGACGTAGGTACTCATGGAGACAGAAATTAATAATAACGTAGTTCACGCAGGCGAAGCCGCGGGAGGGCCGCTAGTATTATATATGAATTAATTGATTTTTAACTTTTACCAGTAACAATCTCGGCACAATTTATATTATATACTAACAATATTTTATTATATATAGGTTTTTTTATAAGTATACGTACCAACCGTACCGTGCAGAGAGAATTGATTTTTTTTGTATATTTAAATGTCCACGCCTTGTTCTAGTTTTTAATTAGTGTTTTTGTGATAAGTATTGATTGATGGGAAAAAGTATAATAAATTAAATTTAGTCATTCCCAGGAATGCTAATTGTATCCACAACCATCACGTTTACATTTCGACACTGCTCCTTTGAAGAAGCTTCTTTCTCTAAATATATTTTTGATGCTTTAAATCACGCTTTATGCGAAATATTGTATTATAAACAGACAGAGCCTAGGTAAAGAAACATTTGGTTCCCCACCTTCGGCCTTTTGAGACATTACACGAAACTCAACGCCGCGCTTTGTCATGCCTCAGAACAGAAATCCAACCTGAACTACCCTTGAGGTTCAACTCAATGGTAGTTCAGGTTGGAGTTCAGGTTGGATTCCTTTCGTAAATAACAGTAAATAGTTATAAACACAAAGGACATCGGAACCTTGTTAGTAAGTGGATGATCGTCGTTCAATCAATTTCAAGGCTATCTACATTACAACTGTTACTTGCGAGTCGATTTTCATTTAATTCTCGATGTATTTATACTGTAGTTATATAGTTATTCTCAATTGATTTTGTTTCCGGATTTAGAATTGTTTTTTGTTTTTCAACATTTTATTTTTAACTTTAAAAGTGGGTACTAATAAAATTGTAAAGTAGTAGATTTGAGTTTGATTGATCAGTAAATATTTTAAATTAATTCTTAGGTATTTTTTTTTATTTTAATGTAATTTTAGGACATTTTTAATTTATTTATTTTTTTAATTTAAAATCATTTATTTTAGAAAACTTAGTGCTATTAACTTAACATTAAAAAAATTGAATTATCTGAAACTCGGGAGAAATTTATTATTATCTTGCTCTGGCAGACAATAGCGCCACGTTAAGTTCCGCCAATATCTCAGAAAACAACCGGAAAGTAGAGCACGGAGTGTTTCAACACTAAATAGGTTAAAAATATCTAGACAATGCACAGGCAGCTTGCAATTCTAACTTCCTTTCTTAATCAGTACCTATATATACAAATCCATATCAATCCTTTATATCAATTGAATAGCATTGTTAGACCATATAGAAGACAATTGTATGACACGACAAGAATGTATTAGACCTTAGTTGTGAATGGTTCCTTATTCCCTTTTGGTTGTATGAATCATACATGTTTTTAAAAAAATGTGTTTTTTTGCTCATTTATGCAAACCTTGTAGAATATAGGAAGATTGGTAATATAGGAAGATGTAATTGCATGTAAAATAATAAATATACATTTATTCTAATTTTGCTTTGTTTCCAATGTTTTTTTTTGGGAATCGAATAAAAACTATAATTATTTAAAATACTGTGTCAGTTAAAATTTATCTAACATCGCACGTTCTAAGTGCCCGAGGTAACGTCGACCGCAGGTTCAGTGCTTTACATGAAAATAATTAACGTAATGTAACCTACCGAAAGCCTTCTTTGATCCACAAAACATCCAATACAAAAAAAACTATTGAAACCAATAGTTCCTGAGATTTAAGCGCGTTAAACCATACAAACTAATCAAGCTCTTTCGCTTCATAATATTAATATGGATACTAAGTCAGTGAGAATGTATCTAATAGAACATGATTATTCAAATATATACATCGGCAATGTACCCTCGATGATCATGAATTCGATATCCATTCGGGGAAATTATTATATTTCAATTATTTTCCATAAGTTGAGTTCCATAACTCAGCGGCGGTGCGTAGAGAATATAGTGTCTCAACACTAAGTTCTCTCTATCTATCCTGCAATATGCGAGATGCAGCATGAAATTTAAAAAAAAACGTTTATAAGCGTACTTGGCTTAGTTTCTCACAATATTATCTGTATTCCGAAAATTCACAATTTTTATACAATTAAAATACAAAATTTTTTAACAAAAAATATATTTTTAAATTTAAACGAGACCTAGGTAGTTTTTTATTACGAGTATATTAAACTACCGTGCGTTCGTTAGTTACTGTACATTTATATAATTAATGCGTAGGGGAGGGTTAGCCCTGAGGGGCAACACGCAAGCTTTATCATTTTTACTAATCGAACAATATGTATATTGAATTTTACCGATATTTAAATAAATGAAAAATTAAATTTTATAATATTTTTTTTACAATATTTAAAATGTCCAGCAGAGATAATGTAATCAATTGTAATCTTATAATAATGTCAACATTATACAACACTGTAAATAATATACGTATTGAAGTCTGTATTGTATTTTATTACTATTTATTTGACCAAAAAAATATCCCATAGAAAACTCCCATACAACAATAAGAACCCCATCATCCATCGCTCTTTGCGGACCAATTTCTTTCTTGCTAGAAGGGTAGACAGGAGTTAAGACATTCCGTTCCCATGAAGCAGTCTTCATTCCGTTTTCCACTTTCCGCTGAATTCTAGGGGTATTGTGTTAAGTGGCGGAACTGAACGCCGCCATTGATTTTTAAGTTTATTTTATTCTAACTGATTAATAACGCCCTTCCATTCAAGTAAGATAAAGATGACGTCTTAACCGTGACCTCATTACCACTGAGTTAACAGGAAGTTATCAAATGGTTATTTGAGGAGCTAGAGCAGTGTCATCAAATTTATACGTAAAATTATTTTAAGAAAAGACAATTTATGTTTAATAACTGTCTTAAAAGTTTGATGTGAAATGTGTGTACATGTACTTTAACTAGGTATATGTAATGGGATTACTGTAGTGTTCGAATCATCAGATTTTTAAAAATAAATAATTAATACTAAAATATGTGTGATAAATACGGTAGAATTTTGAATTGTAAAGTATTGAATTGTAAGTTATATTAACTTTCTCAATAAATATATAAGAAAAATAAAGAGTGCTAACACAACTGAACAGAGTGATTAATAATCAAGAGGTTCCCTTCAAGGTTTTTGTACAACTTACTACTACGTTACCTTGCACAACTTTGATTCCCTTTCGTGAAAGTGAATTAAATTCATTTCCTCGCTTNTTATAATAATGTTAACATTAAAAAACACTGTAAATAATATACGTATTGAAGTCTGTATTGTATTTTATTACTATTTATTTGACCAAAAAAATATCCCATAGAAAACTCCCTTACAACAATAAGAATCCCATCATCCATCGCCCTTTGCGGACCAATTTCTTTCTTACTGGCAGGGTAGACAGGAGTTAGGACACTCCGTTCCCATGAAGCAGTCTTCATTCCGTTTTCCACTTTCCGCTGAATTCTAGGGGTATTGTGTTAAGTGGCGGAACTGAACGCCGCCATTGATTTTTAAGTTTATTTTATTCTAACTGATTAATAACGCCCTTCCATTCAAGTAAGATAAAGATGACGTCTTAACCGTGACCTCATTACCACTGAGTTAACAGGAAGGTATCAAATGATTATTTGAGGAGCTAGAGCAGTGTCATCAAATTTATACGTAAAATCATTTTAATAAAAGACAATTTATGTTTAATAATTGTCTTATAATTTTGATGTGAAATGTGAACATGTACTTTAACTAGCTATAAGTAATGGGATTACTGTAGTGTTCGAATCATCAGATTTCGAAAAATAAATAATTAATACTAAAATATATGCGATAAATTCAGTACAAGATTTAAATTTAAAATCAGAAAGTTATATTAACTTTCTCAATAAATATATAAGAAAAATAAAGAGTGCTAACACAACTGAACAGAGTGATTAATAGGTCCCCTTCAAGGTTTTTCCACAACTTACTACTACTACTACCTTGCACAACTCCGATTCCCTTTCGTGAAAGTGAATTCAATTCATTTCCTCGTTTGGTGACAAGGAGAAGTGCAGCGTTAAGTGAGCTTGGGATACAGCGTGAAGTTAAAAAAGAAAATAAAATAATATTATATGATAGGCAGAGGGAACCCAGTATAAACACATTCCAATATCCGTTTTCGATACATTTTCGAATGAAAGGGAATCAAAATAACAACTGACGCTACAATCAAAACCACTAAGCCAGGACGGCCTCAAACATATCATTTAAAAATATTATGGCATCGCAACACGCACCTGCATCGTTCTTCCATTAATAACTTTAATACACTTTGCTGACTATAAGCCATATCACTCGACGACACGATATATTATATTAAAAAAAAACTACCCATGGAGTTTTTGTATTACATATTTTATGAAAAACAAAATCTCCATAGGAGTTATTCTTCGTTCAAAGTGGGAATACAAACGATCACCATCTTATTCCAAATTTTTAAAAGTAAACAAAACAAAGACAATTACAAAAAAAATAGTTTTAGTATACTATATTATTTAAACATTTATTTAACCTTTTGCCAAAAATGTCCCGCCCCCGGGTGGGCTCGAACCACCAACCTTTCGGTTAACAGCCGAACGCGCTAACCATTGCGCCACGGAGGCACTTCCTTATCATATATATAAACTCTTCCGTTACTGAGAGACCGACAGACAACGCATAGCCGGAGCTACGCGGCGTAGAACGCTGTCATTTGTCAATTTGCGGTTGAAGACTCCTAACCAATATTATATTGCTTAAAATATTTTTTCCTTTTTAAAATATATCTAAGATAGGTCCTAATAAACTATTGGGCTTATTTATTTTCTTTTTAGTTTTATGCAGTCGGGGTTTTCGTTTCTTTTAAACATATTTTTATATATGATCAACCTACTCGTCGTTTGTAACCTTTTTCTCGGGGACTATAAAACGCAAAATAAATAATCCCATTTCTTCCCGTTCCCATAGAAATTATGAAAAATATTGTCTTTATCCTGTCAAATGTCAACTTTCTATGTCTACTCACTTAACGATAGAGTCTCCAACAAAAATTAAAACGAATTGTATAAAAATGTAATAAATCCGTACATTTGCATAAAACTACTAAACTAAGTCAAGAAAACCCCACTGAAACCCATTACCCATTATCCACGGAATGAAATTAAAACTTTTTTTCCTGTCGCAAGACAAAGTAAGTCTATTACCTAACTAATATAACTAAATCGCAACTTCGGGCGCAATGGTGAACGGTGTCGTCGTAATTCCAACTTTTATTATACAAAATTTCATATAACTTTTATATGAATTATACATTTTTAGTTTGTTCTACATTAAAATATTATATAAAAAATATTTTATGTCATTGCAATTAGATTAGACTATTTTGATTTAGTGGAATAACTTAAACCGACTATATACGCGATGGTTGTAGATTTCATTCTCATTCAGTCAAGAATAGATATTTCCCCGCTTTGGCAGATGATGAAAGATGTAAGCGCGACATTGACTCCCGTCATGAAATATTTCGAATTCAAGTGGAAAGTGAGAACGGAGTTTCAGTTGAGCTCTCTCTGATTACCCTTCTATATACAGGCTAAAACGTAAAATTAGAGAATAATATTAAAACCGAGAAGATAAAAAAGATCTTAACAAATCTTTTTAGACTTTATCCCACAAATCTGTTATATAAGGAGAGGGAACCCGGGAACCTGAGAACCTAGTGTTAGGACTCTCCATTCTCATTAAAACATTTCCGTTCTCACTTTCCGCTAAATTCTGGAGTAATTCTTCAATGTAAGACATTTAGTTTTTACAAGGGAAGGAAATGATAGTATTAAATGTTTCATTTATTCGAATGTGAATCAAACCTACAATCTGTCGAGTTGACAGTCGGACGCGTGTGCGCGAACTGAAAAATCTAGTTAAAATTTTGGCTTGATGAAGAACTCCATCCCACATCCTATAAATTACACTAAACTTATCAGAAGTCAGCACATGTATACTTTATGTTTCTTTACTTGCCTCTAACAAATAATACTAGGTACTTATTATAAAACAATATAAAATAGCTGGAAGATAACAATAGGAGTTGACGCACATAAAAACTTAACAAACGACGGAAATTAAGTATTTTTTCCTTTTCAAGCGGTCAGCAGGTGTCATCGGCACTGATATACTTCTAAGTTTTCATTTACCTTTTTAAAACACTGTGGCCGTCGTAGCACAGTGCGCACAGTGTAGCACACACACACACGTCGCAAACGCGATGATTGTGGGACCGATTTTCACTCAAGAGAAAGAAATATTTAATTACTTGCCGACAAGACAAAACGCGGGTTTGAGTTCCGCATTACTGAAATATCTCAAAAATTCCAACCATCATCACTTTCATAGTGAGTAGAGTACAAAAGAAACAAAAATTTTCAAAAAAATATATTTTTTAATGTTTCTGTTTTTGTGGATAAGAACACATTCAGAAAAATAACATATTTAGAAATATATAAAAAAAATACAATAGCGGGAATTGAACCTTTTTATAGGTACAACAGAAAAGTCAATTGAAACAATCTTTAAAGTAACTTACGTTGACTCGTTAGAAAAAATCGCAATGACTCATTATAATAACGTGGGAAGTTTGAGTCACGATACTTCTATGAATCTTGAAGTATAGATGCTTAGAGTAAACATCTTGTTTTTCTTCATATATACCTTAATGTCATAAAACTGACTTCTAAGACAGTGTTTATAGGTTTATTCCTTATTCATATAATGTGTGTTTTTTTTAAATTATAATACAACGAAGATAAGTTTTATTTTGGCAGGTTAGCGGGATCGACAGAGGGAACCTTGTGTTAACAGGATAAGAACTCTGTTCCCCACGCACTTCCCAATTTTCAAAACATTGCATGTTGAGTTACTAAACTTAACGCCACGCCAAGACTAAGCTGCAATATTAATAATATACAGTTTTGTCATACTACTTATATAAGTTGGCTATAGCGGTACGGATATTATATCAAAGGTATAAGTGCGTCATTACTCTATGTAACTCATCCTATAAAATAATAATGTAATTGTATATTTTTTTTTAATGTAAATTCTAAGGAAAATCATAATGAGAAATCATTTAAATATTAATATACCGTAAAGACATTGATTTTTTTTGAGAAGAAGGATGATAAAACAACAAAAATGAAGAATAAAATATATTAAAAATAATTCTTCTTTGTTTACTGTGCTACATTCTTATTTACTATATCAGATTTCAACACAAGCAAAAGGACGATTGGGAATTGGCTCTACAACTCTACCACGTGCGGTCAGATGCTGGGCCATTAAGCCACGGTAACGATAATTAAATATCTTATACATAGTGTTTATTGGCAAAGAACACCTTGAACTGAAAATATTAGTTTAATAGTGTCAACGACTTAGACTATTACTTTTTGTATTTGAAATTTAAATTAAAATGATTAAAGCTAATGATGTTCCCATTATTTTCATGACAATAGAATGTTAATTTATATAACAACAAAAAATCTCTATTTGAGTACAATAAAATAATAATACAAAAAACTACACACACTGTAGAGGGATGTTAGAGGATATACAGAATAAGGCCTTTAATTCCGTTACCTAACATGAATTATATGTAAAATGAGCGGAAAGCGGAGACTCTATTCTTAACACTTCCCCATTGGTTTTCTCTACTTACCCTGCTATATATGGGAGACTTATAATACTAAAATAAACTTTCGCTGTCATCAACCCGCACTACATGCCCTCCAGGGATCCTAATGCTGCTTACGTGACCTTCCTCCGATATCATCGACAGGGGTTTGGAAGGTCAACCGAGGTCTCCTCTTTCCTCTCTTCCCTCTCTTGCTTCATAACGGAAACTTAACCGACAACGTAATAACAAAAGCTTTAATGTTATTAATATTAATAACTATCAATTGAACACCTGTCGTCGAATCTAACGTTATCGAGCCTCTTACTTTTATTGTTCAACTAACACGGAGTGAGTCACGAACGATGCAGAAAAAAATGGAAGTGCCATAGAAATTTTATGGTACATTATCCTATATAAAGACCATGACGAATTATTTGTATGACTAATACAAATATGTATGTGATTGGATTAATTTAATTAAAGTTTCTGTTACGTCACGTTTACAATTTGAACTTTATAATTTGTAGAATATTTTTAGAGAAGGCGTATGCGTAAATAAGTACAAACAGGTACAACTTGTAATAAGTATTAACAAGATGAAAAATTATAAAAAGCTGCACAATAAAAGTGGTACAACTAAAATCTCGCTCAGAAAAATGATTATATTCATATTTTTTCCATTAATCAAAGAACTATATTAGCTTTTTCTTTATTTTATTCAGTATGGAATATCTGGAAAATATCGATTTCGAAACCTTAATATTGCATATTATTTTTAACCCCCGCGAGATCTCAAGATATCTTGACAGACGGACAATACAGTAATCCTATAAGGGTTCCATTTTACCTTTTTTAGGTACAGCACACTATAATGAAGTGAAAAAACACAAAATAATAAAAAAAGCATAGACAAAAATATTTCCAGGCACACTATATCAAGGCAGCAATTGAAAACGCTCGTGGTCGAAATATCAACGTAATGATTAATACTATGGAGTGATTCACTAAAGGGAAACTTTGTTACTGTACCTACTTTTACCATATATATGTACATTATATACACGTTTCACGTACGAGCTAATATGTATGTATGTATGTATGTACGTGAAGCTACTTCCGGTATTAAATGGCTTAGAAAACCGTACTGTGATTGATGATTTGTTTATATTTTTACTAATATTATGCTTTGATACTTTAAATGGTTTAATGCGTAAAATTCTTAAACATGTGGAAAATATTATCTATTATTATTTTAAAGTCCAAGAGTTTATTTACTTGATCGCGCTAAGCTCAGGAACTACTAGTTCGCATGTTATATATTACGTTAATAGTTACTGTAATCATGACATCTGGGTTCAATCTCCTCCCCCAAGTTATAATTATTTTAACTTCATCTCTAGCGCAATGGTCAGGGAGAAAAAATCACTGAAAGCTACCTCTCTAGCTACACTCTGCAGACCTCTTTCACTTGGTCCACTATCATCCCTCCTTAAATATTTTACGTAAACTGCCTCCAGTATCATCGATACTGTTTTTGTAAAGGTTCATCCAGGCACTTTTACAAAATTTTGTCTTATTTATATTTTTAACCATTCTTCTTCATTCTCGCTGTTGTTCTTCGTTCTCGATAATTTAGCTCTTTAAAATAAACAAAATTTTTAAACATTTTATATTTACGTTGATACATAAGAATATTAAAGTAATTCTGTCCAATCATACAATGACACACGGTTAGAGCGTGAGAAAAGCAAAACAAAGAGCTTATAATTATATATAACATACATTGTAGACATACATATATAATTCCGGATAGCAGCCGAGTGTCTCATTATATTTTAACGGTACTACGGTATCTTAAGACATGTCCTCGAATTTATAGATACGTATAACAGTATATACATACAGTTTAAATTTAGCAATTTGAATAATCTTTTTATTTAAGCAAGAAGTGGGAGGCTAATTTTGATGTGAAATTTCACATGTAAATGTTTGGACGTATTACAAGTAAATAACTGTTTTTAAATATGGATTTTGACTTTTAATAATATTTGTATATTAAAATTCTAAAAGTAAGTAAATAGTAAGTAGTACGAAATGATTATAATTCTATAGGATCGAACCTTAAATCACCTCGTTTACCCTTCAACGCTGTAAACGAGGTCAGTGACTTGTGTTTATACGTCTATTTTCATAGCTTTAGCTCTACAGAAACTCATTATAAGTAAAACAATCAAATGAATTGACTAGCAATATACATAGCTTAAGTATAGGAAGCACTTAACTCAATTAAAAACACTCTAATCTGAACCCCACAGTCGGGGGAACGGGGTTCTAATCTGGAGGATTTATGATGATTTATGGTACGTACGCTGTCCTCGCTGCGCAATCACAATGGGCGGTTTTGACAGAAATTTAGGAGAATTTGGAATAAATGCTAATGTTTATTATTGTATTTTTTCATATTTAAAATTAACGTAATCTTATTTATATAGATTATATAGTTGAAGTTGGATGCTTTTCTTTAATTATGACATTACAAGGAAGAAAATATTTCTGCTTACCGCGTGGATAAAAATATGTTTGTACTACTGACTGTACTGAAACTAGTGTCTTTTCTTTTAAAGCAAGCCTGAGTAAATCGCTTTATGTAGGTAGGTGTAGGAGCAAAAGGCGTGCAATTGTAAACGCGACAGGCTGTGGTTGCGATTGTCATTTGAAGAAATGAAATATTTAATATTTACATTTCCTCGCCCTAGTAACGAGACAAAGCACGGCGTTGAGGTCTGCCACTCAACTCGCTTAGAGAAATCGGCGCAATGTGGGAAACGGAGTAGGGCAAAAAGTGGAGAACGGATTGTGTTAACACCCAGTTCTCTCAACCTGCTGTACCTAGGCAAAATGTGTAAAGCATAATAATTTTCATATATTTATAATTATGTAGAACAAACGCTTATCACTCCGACAAAATAAATATTTTGATAATTACTATAATATATTATTCTTATCACATTGTGATAAAGATTATCGAATAAATTATACTTATCTCTCATTTATAAATTTTATATTGTAACCTAATTGTAGGAATTTAAAATGGCATAAGTCTCAAATATCTTTTTTTATTAAATAAAATTTATACAATTTATTAAATAATCTAAAAGCTATGCTATTTTGCTTAAAAGAAAATCATTTTAAAATATACGAATAGTAATTTGTTCTTAAAGCATACAGGAAATAAAAACAGGGAATGAACAAAAAGAGATTCCGCCCCCGGGTGGGCTCGAACCACCAACCTTTCGGTTAACAGCCGAACGCGCTAACCATTGCGCCACGGAGGCACTTGCTTAATATCTAGAATTAGACCACAACCAACATTGAAGTAGTCCCATAATACTCTCCCATAATACTCTGTTCCAAAGATAAAAAAATATAATATTTACAGTTTTACTTAATAAATAAAGAAAAAGACCTATACCCCTTTACTTTAAACGTTTTTAGATAAAAAGATATAAAGGATAATTAGTTTTCACGATTCAATAATAGCAGATAGTACAAATTTTGATACAGTAGTAAGTGGTGGATTTCTTAAACAATGTGTGAGTATGACAGGAACTAAAGTTATAATTGAAAAATACTAGATATCTTTTTTTGGTGTTGCAATGAACGAAATGTTTGTGGGGTCAAAAGAAAGTGAAAGAAATGTGAAAGATTTCCATTTATCATGATATAGCAGTATTTTTTAGTGTTGGACTATAATGGAGCAGTTCAGTAATACTAATTGTAGTAATTTGACCCCTCATGTCAAATTTATTTGACGACGAAAAGATCATCAATTTTTCCTGGAGAATTTGTATATACTAGACTTGTACTATATACTATATTTTCTTTAAAATTATCTGATATACCAAATTACTATTCCACTATAAGTTTATTTTTAACATATTCTCATGTCATTTTACAAAAAATGCACATTTTTTAAATAAGTTAATCACATAGCACATTGTACAATTGGTTTCGTTTGTAAGTATTTTGTAAGCGTGAAGTAAAAGAGCAGATGGAACCAAGTGTGAGGACACTCCGTTTCTCCGTTTTCTACTGAATTTTCGAGACATTGCGGGTTAAGTGGTGGAATAATCACCGCACTGTGACATATTACCAGGGTTCACCAAGTGGAAATCGAACCCGCAACCGTCACATACATCCACTTACACATTATTATATAGTTTTATCCAACATTCGATATATTGTAGTCCTTATACAGCGGTGTCAGTGCTCTCGTGGGAACTGACACGCTTCTACAGTGTGTAAGAGAAATGCAAATGTTATTTATTGATTATATGAATTGTTCGATAACTTGCAGTATAATATGTGTGCAAAACATATATTTTTAAGGTATTTTAGAAGTATTTTTAGTTATATGTCGTCAAAAAGATATAATATATCTTTTAAACTATAAAATATATCGCAATTTTGGTTTTGCTGTTCATTATCGTTTGACTTTGAACCTAACATCCTATATTTAACAGGGCAAGCAGAGGCATTGCATATATACGGGCGGAACTCAACGCCACGTTTTGTCTTCTTACCAGAACGAGGAACTCCTTCTCCAGAATGGGTATCGAACCCACCACGATAATGACGATGAGTTTTTAATTTATATTTATTTCTCCCCTCTTCATAGACGAAACACGGCGTTCACTTAAGCCATGGTATACGCAATATCTCGAAAATTTAGCGGAAAATTGAGAACGGAACGTCTTAACGCTAGGTTACCTATGTTTATTCCTATACTAAATTAACTAAGCTAAATTTAATTTACTTACCTGATTTTTTTTTAAATAATAAATAATTTCAAATTCCAGGGCGTCTCCTCATCTTAGTAACTCCAATACTAGCTCTACGTATGATAGAGCCACCACCACCGGAAGTAACGAATCGAAACACACCGAAAGAAGGATGGCTCGATGTAAGACTGAATCAGTTTGACGCATCTAACACTGAAACTTTTAAAATGGTATGATATTCATTAGTAATAATTAATTTAAGTTGCTTATTAATTGCTTTACTTTTATTTAATTTTTAGATGTGAGTATATAATAAAATAAATAAAATAAATATTCCCAGTTTATTCTAAGTTAGCCACTATGGGAATTTAACGAATCAAAAAAAATTGTAATATAAAATAATACAAACGAGTTAAACCGATCTTAAGCGTTTAAAAATATAACTTTATTTATAAAAATGTATAAAATTAGCATGAAATAATTAAATAGACATTGAGAAGAGCTACTGTTGAGTTTGTTACTTGCTGTTCTCAACAGTCTTCCGAGCAAGTACGGTGGTATCGTCATGCTTGTCCGAATACATATATAAAAATGCTTACAATTTAAAAAAAATTAAACTAAGACAAACTTTCATAATTTTTTATAATTTTTCAGACATTGGACTGTTATTAAGCAATTTTTATAAAATACCATTTTTTCTAAATATAGCTATACATACAATTTTTAAAGCTATTTAGAAAAAACGTGACTATACAGAATATATAAAAATTACTAATATTATCAATTATAAGTTAATTAATGCTACGCTAACAATCAATAGCACGCGATTTTAATTACTTTTAGACGCCACAATGGCGGTATTAGACAACACTAAGGATGTTATCACGCAATATCTTTATATGAGCGGGAAGCTAAGAAGTGATGTGTCACTAGGTGAAATTTATAGAAATATGTATTTTTGTTTTACTAAAATAATACACTTAACATTAGTGTTTGATAGTGACTTTTTTAGTCTAAAATTTGTGTTGAATTACCTGAAGTACACCTCCACAAAATGAAAATGCATGTAATTCCAAAGCAACAGATATACTATAGTTATATGTTACGTACTATTTATCTGAACAAATTTATTAATTACTTTTTAAAACTTTGCACGTACATCCTCCTGGTGTTAAGACACTCCCCTATTACTTCTTTCCCTAGTTTCCGACGAATTCTTGAGGCTTTGCCTGTTGAGTTGTGGAACTTAACGCCGCTTTACCTCATCAAAAAGCCGAGGAAATTAAAATATTGTGTATAGAGGGAATCGAACCCATATCCACCACCCACTCCTTTACAGCCAGACGCTTTCAGCTTCATTAACCATATTATTCTTATATTTCAGAGATACTACTTCAACAATGAATTCACAGCTTCACCTCACATAGTAATTTTCGTTGGCGGAGAATGGTCTATATCGCCTGGTTGGACGACACAAGGTCTCGCGTACGAACTGGCACAGCGGGCAGGAGCGGGCCTGTTCTATACGGAACACAGATATTATGGACTGAGCAGACCGACTAAGTAAGATTTTTTTTCTGTATTTTTAGTTAAATTTTGTTTTATGTGCAATAAGCAAAGAGAAAGTAATGTTAAAAGACATTATTTTTATTATTTTGTAGTTATCAGAAAATCATTAAAAAATATTTTTGCAATTAAAAAACGTGACAGATTAAAGGTTAGCCCAAAGCGCAAGGTTGAACTCAGCCGCTCAATTCGCAATACCTCCAGAATTTGGATGAAAGTGGAGAATTCAACTAGTTTAATAGAAACGGAGTGTTTTAACACTAGATCCTAACCTCTGAAGCTAAAAAAATCTTATCTGATTTTTCAATATTGGTAACTACTTAATATACTACTTAATTTTTATAAAAAAAATGTAAGCCAGTAAAAACTGACTAAAAAATTCATAAATTTTCTATCAAACAAAGGCTGGATAAACTATTAGTATCCTCATACAAAGGTACAAATTATAATAACAAATAGAGGTGAATTAAGTTCTAGTAACAACACGACCTTCAGGCCTCACTCCTCTCGAACAAACTTAATTACTTTAACTTTTTAAATAAATATTTTTTTAATAAACTCTTCTTAATAAAGTTGAACTTAGAAATGTTAGCTTGAACTTTAATTATTGGATTTTCGGGCTAGGAACAAAATTAAATGCAAGAATTAAACCATAATATTTAAATTAAAATAGTTTTGGCCATCACAAGCTCTTTTGAATGGTCAAGTTATATAGAAATGTCAGTAGTGTCAGTCGTACAGGAAGCTATCCACCAGCTCGGATATCAGTTATAGGTTCAATATTTGTATCTTCAAGCAATCAGCTTCATAGAATTAAAATTCTTTTCATATTCTCCATAAAATTAAAATTCTATTCTAATTTTCATAGAAAATAAGCCATTACCCAAGTTTTGTCAGCTTTTAAACGTATTATTCCGTCAAAGTTGACGGGCACTTATACATATATGACGCAGTAATTATAGTAATAAATATAGTTTTCCAACTCCCGCGAACTCGGGCGCTTCGCGTATAATATGATACTATCAAAACTTTATAATGCATAACCATTTGGATACTTAGAACTATTACGATCACAAGTACTTATCTATGTTTACCTATGCTTCTATACTAAAGCTGGAGGTTCTGGGTTCGATTATCTATATATATAAAAGGACTTGTCCTCACTGACTGAGGTAAGACGCACGCACAGCCGTAACCGCTGTGCGTGAAATTTGGACAGATATTTCCTTTCGTAATCAAGACATCCACTAAGAAGGGATTTTGAAAAATTTTAACCCTAAAGGGGTGAAATAAGGGTTCAAAGTTTGTATGGAAAAAAAATTAAATTGGCACCGATTTTTATAAAATTTGAAATTTAGATTTTTAAAAGTATTTAATTGAACACGTGTTTTATCGTTTTCTAGAATTCTCCCCTTAAGGGTGCAAATAAGTGATTGTCTTGTATATTAAAGGACAAATCGGGTAGCTCGAGCTTGTTAAAAGAGAATACGGCAATAGAGTAGAAATGATTCAGAAATAGAGTAGTAGCAAGTCTTGGGCACAGGACTAATCTGCAAAAATGAATACTAGCAAAGTCATAAAAAAATATTTTTTTTCTATATTGTTATATGTTAACTTTTTTGCTGGGAAGAAAATTTATGAATCGCTTAGAAAATGAAGAATTATAATAATTTTGCAGTAAATTACGAAATTAGTCTTGCCGTTGTTTCAGTAGTAATTGCTGAAAACAGTTGATATCGACACCGAGAATATCACTAACAAGAGTGTGTGTTGTCATCTTTTACACCGTCATTATGTTTAGTAACATTAAATATATATTAAGCGATAGTCGTGGATTCGATTTTCATCTGAGGAAAAAAGCTAAATAACATAGCAACTATATAGTCCACTTTCCGCCTAATAAGTCAAAGCCGTTGTACTATATCTTAGAAGATAGAGAGAAGAGACATCTTTATTTTAAAATTTATTTTACTTGGAAACTTTAAATGCACACCCAACTCTTAAGCTCCCATGTCCTACTAACTGAGCCACTGGTGTCATTTATTAAATATACCAAGACAAAGAATAAAAACCATTGTATAATATAAAATAATAATTTAGTCTCTTGGCGTCATAACATAAAATATATTCCCATAAGGATACCATGAGAACAATCTACCTCGTGGGATGTTTCGTCTCACGAAACACTCATAGGATTTGAAATAGGAAGCGTCTGTAGCAATGAAATGAATAATTTAATTAGATAAACTGTTATTGTAATGAAATGGAACGCAATGGTTACGGGTTCGATTCCCACTCAGCGTAAAAATACATTTAAACTATCTGTCATTTAATAAGTCATTTACCACACACTCATTTTACACTTTCGTTGGTTTAAACTTTTATTATTCTCCTTGAAATAATTCTTTTTTTCAATAAATATTAATGAAAAAAATTAAAAATCTGCCTCAATCAAGAACTGAACTCACAACCACCTACACCTACAAACATCGATATAAAAGATACACAACCAGGCACAACGGTGTGACACAACCCAATAATCTCCAGTATTTGTGTAATTACGAGAAGCTTGCGAGGTTGCGTCCGCACTATCTACTTGTTAGAGACCAGTGTACGTTGTTATAGTGATTGTATTCAAAATTAACCGACAAATGCAGTTCAAAGTTAGTAGAAATTTGAATATCTACACTAACATTATATAGCTTAAGAGTTTGTTTTGTCGAACGCGCTAATCTCATGAACTAATGGTTCGAATTGAAAAATATGTTTGTGTTAAATTATATATCGAATAGCCTATTTGTCGAAGAGTTATGGGCTATATAGTAGAATAATGTGAAATTTGTATATAGCTATACTAATATTATGAAGCTGAAGAGTTTGTTTTGTTGAACGTGCTAATCTCAGGAACTACTGGTTGGAATTAAAAAAATATGTTTGTGTTAAATTATATATCGAATAGCCCATTTGTCGAAGTAGGCTATGGGCTATACTATATTAAGTTAAGGTTTCGACAAAACTCACTGTACCTGCGGTCAGCATTACCTGGGACATGATTGTGTCATATGTCATACATAAGTATCAGTTATTTCTACTTGGCCAAGCGGGTCAATCGACAGGGAAAAGCTAGTCTTCACACACATACATTAACTTTTGCTTACGGCTTCACCTTCGTTATTAAATGTGAACGAAGACGAGACAAGCTATTTTCCTCGTTCTGGTATCGAGACAAAACACAGCGTTGAGTTCCACCACTCAATAGTTACGCAATTTATTAAGAATTGTATTGTGTATGGGGAACGAAGCGTCTTAACCAAAAGATCTCCTAAAAAATATCCAAAAGATCTCCTTATATTTTTTTGTAAAACTATACCTTAAACAATTTTTGCCTAAAATAGTTTGTATGCTATGGACGACTGAGAAATAACTGATGAAGAATTTCGACTTCCACTATACCAAAATACCTAACATATGCTTATCAATACCATATTTCACCTTTCAAAGCAACATTAACTAAAACCAATACAAAATTGGCAACAGTATTTCCCGATATGACGTCACTTGATGTTGGCCTAGCGCCAGCAGCCATTATAGCGACCATTACTGTTAATGATGTGACGGGGACTAATGCATTGGCACCTCCGACCCCCCGACTATGTTTATGCTAGATAGAGTATTGACTTATCGTTTGTTTTGTGAAGATATGACGGTGCTGTTGAACTTGGCTCTTTTCACATTTTTATTTTTAAGGATAAATTCTCTTGGCATTTTAAGTAAACAAGTATTTAGTGATATTAAATGCATTTTAGACTGTCGAGGCGCAGGGAAGCAACGTAAAGCCTAACGGTATCCTAGCAGTATAAATTTTCGTGATTGAACTAATTTAATTGTGAGTTCTGCCACTCAACACGCAATGCCTCCAGAATTCGGCAGAAAGTGGGGAACGGAGCATCTTAACACTGGGTTCCCTCTGCCGAGTACGAGCGTATAGCTGATTATTGATTATTTGTTAAAAATCTTCTGACAAACTCTGTGTTGTAACGAAGTTTAAAAATCTACAAAAATATATCTGATAAAGTATTCTAATATTCCTTCATATTAAAAGTGATGCGAAAGTATGATAACAAAGCAATAATATAGGTAATACGATGATCTTATAAAAAAGAATTCAAATATGTAAAAAAATTATATACTACGAAATAATAGGTTAATTAAAAAAAACGTTTAACCTTAGTAAAAAAAGAAAATATTTGTAACAAATTTAAATTTTATATGTACCTAATATATTCTAGTTTGAAAAAAAATATCATAATAATAATGATCTTCTCTTATAAATATATTTACGATCCCTTGCTCTCATAAGGCAAATTGCGGCGTTGAGTTCCGTCACTCAACACGCAAAATCTCGAAAATTGGCGAAAAATGTGAAACGGAGTGTCTTAACACTAGATTCCCTCTGCCTACCCTCCTATATAGAATACAGCGTGAAACTACGTAAACATATTTTTATATGTACAAGTATATATATTATACATATATAGACCCCCTGTGAAGTCAGCATCTCAGTGGGTTGTTCCGTACATATAGGATTTCCTAATCTGTAGCGAGTTCAGTANCAAACAAACAAACAAACAAACAAACAAACAAACAAACAAACAAACTCTTCCGCTTTATTATATTAGTATAGATGTACAAGTATATATATTATACATATACGAGTATACTCGTATTATGACCCCCAGTGAAGTCAGCATCTCAGTGGGTTGTTCCGTACATATAGGATTTCCTAATCTGTAGCGAGTTCAGTAATTTCGTTCATAATCTCAATTACTCTTAACTAGATGTGAACAGTGAGCAGTCTGGGCGTCAAGTACAATTGATGATAGGGCTGTTAGTTATGAAGAAATTAGTTATTTTTTTTGTAAAAATTAAAAATAGTAATTTGGCTTAAAAAGCATGGCACTTTTCATTTTGAACATGAAAAATTAGTGGTATTTAAATACAATAGATTTTAAAAGCTGAGATATAAAACTTATTATATATTTGTAACCTGCATATATGAGGGTAAGCAGAGATAAAGCAAGCAAAGCGTCGCGTTGAATCCCTCCACTCAACACGCAAAGCATTCAGGATACGGCAGAATATCTGGAAAGGAAATGTATTTATGAGAACAGAGCCTCAACACTGGGTTCCCAGGTTACCTCTGCCTCCCTGCCATGTGCAGGATACAACGTGAAGCTAAAAATCAATATATACGACTATATGAATAAAATCTGTCGAGTGGCACCCCTACCGCGTCACAGGTTAATTGCCGATTGTCCAAATGACCCGCGGTCAACAGATGACACAAGCCTCGAACGATGCTTTGTAACTGCATTCTCTAAGGAAATGAATATTTGTTAAACGTGACATATAACGTTACTTGCAAAATTGGGTTTAAATAACCCTAGAAAATTAAGCAATGCATGGGAAACGGAATGTCTTAAAACTAGGTTCAGAAAGTTTTTAAAACAAACAAATACTTACTCTGTAAATCATTAGAAAAAGGCACGTTCTCTGTTTTTTAGAGGCAAATGATAGATTTCTACGTTCTCTATTTTCTAAGTAGAGACATTGTAAGGTTAGTGAAGAAACCCAGCAGAATTAGTGTTTAAATAAATAATAAAATTTCAAATACTATTAAAAGAAGCAAATATTTATGTAAACTTAAAGTGACAGAACGCAGTGTATCTATTATAATAAATAGATCTATGTCATGTTAAATTTATTTAATATTTATCTTAATAATTTAATGTGTTTATAAGTTGACATCATGGTTACTATTAAAATTTGTATTCAAACGCGCTGTTCTCCACTTTTCACCCATTTCGGAACATTATGTGTAGAAATCTTGTATTTCTTTCTGTGGCCGTCGTAGCGCAGGGGCACAAGCGTGCGGCAGTAAACGCGACGGTTGTGGATTCGAGTGTCACTCAGAGAAATCTTCTCTTGATTCTCTTCTTCTCTAAAAAGACTCTGGTAACCAGCGTTGCCGCCACACACAACTTGACTTCAGAATTCGGTAGAAAATGGGAAACTGAAATGTCTTAATGAAGAGTGGAGTAACTTAACACTACATTTCTAGATTTCTGTCTGTCATGTGCGGAATACAGCGTGAAGCTAAAAACTTGCCTTTCTGATTCACCTTTTCCTTTTAGGAAATAATTAAAAAATAAACACTTTCCCGAGTAGAAATCAAACCCACAGCTATTACATTTACAGTCAAACACTGTCTCTCAGCTGGATAGCTTTAATAGTTAATAGCTAACTGACTTTAAAAAATTGGATTGTTACCAAAAGAGCGGACTCATGCAGATTTGAATGTTGAAAGTTTTCCAAATCCTTCTTATTAATATGGAAATTTTTGTCCGAACGCAGTCGTTTGCTTAACAAAGTTAAATTATAAAAAGAAACTTACTTTACCTGTATAAGTAAGTTGTCTTATCTGTGTAACTAACTACCTTTACGAAAGTAAAAAGTATGTTATATGTAAAAGATATATACTTTTACATATAACATACTTTTTACTTTCGTGTAAATAAAAAAACTAAAGTTATTAAATGATATGAAACGATCTCCTTTTTAAAATGTTATTCCACACTAAGGAAAGAAAAATACTTATTAAAAAAACGTATAAAAATTTGAACATAGCGATATTTAAACCCGCGCCTATATGGACGGAAGCGATTAACATCATGGAATATATATAATAGCTTCTAGTCTTCCTTAATAAAAGTATTAGCAAAACAGAAAAAAACTCTTACAGTTCCTAAGATTAACGCGTTAAGCCACACAAACCCTTCATATTTATCATATTAAGTATAGATAGATGTACCTACTCTAAAAATAAAAGCTTTAATTAATAAAATATATTAACAATTCCGCAGTGACACCAACTCATCAGACCTTCGGTATTTGAACGTGGACCAGGCGCTGGGAGACCTCGCGCAGTTCATACAACACGTCCAAAGCGATGACTTTGAAAATGGCAGATATAAGTACGTATTTTTAGCAATTCTGTTTTATTTTCTTCACGCTTCATCCACATTTCCATAGAGAATATTTTATCTACATTATGAACTGAAAACAGGCAAAAGTTTGAAAAAAGCCAACCGCCCCCGGGTGGGCTCGAACCACCAACCTTTCGGTTAACAGCCGAACGCGCTAACCATTGCGCCACGGAGGCACTGCTTCCTAATATATATAAAGAAGAAAGCTCTTCAACTTTTACCCTATAAAACAATAATGTTATATTATACCTACTTAGTAGTATCTTCATACATTCAGGGCTAGCGACGGTTGTAGATTCAATTCCCACTCAAGGAAATGGGTTACTTTAATTTTATCTCTAGATCTTTTCCTTTCTCCCTATTTTCTCACAAGAGAAACATACAATGTTCTGAAAATTGAGTAGAAAGTTGGGAAGGGGGTGTGCTAACAGACCTAGTCCCTCTACCTACTCTACTAAAGCTATCTTTATAAATTCATGCAGAATAAAGCACAAATTATATTGTTATTTATCGATCAATTGTGTATTTATATTTTCGCTTTTACCTCAAAAACCGATATCGGTGCATTTCCACAGAAACACCCCACAATACTTTCCAAAGAGATAAATTGCAAAGTAAACTTTAGCAAGGTTTGAAAGATCTAAAGATTTGGTCCCGTTCCAACTATAAATGTTGCGATTTCACCTTTTCTTTACCATTTTACCCTTGATTTTTGCGAAAACCACAACTTAAATAACAAAAGCGCTAACTTTGTGTACGTTTCCGCTTGTCAGTTGAAATGTCAGTCTGTTTGTCAGTTTGTCCGGTGGACACAACGCTTGGACATTTCAGTTAAGGTGTTTATTTGTCGGAAGATATAAGAATGAGATTTTTAATAATAGGAATTTGTTTTTCTTTTACTTAATTATTGTTTGACCTTACATGTGTTCCACATATGCACAAATAGGGTAAGCAGCGGGAACCTAGTGTCAAGACGCTTCCTTCCTCACTTTCCGTCCAATTTCAAAGAAATTGTGTGTTGATTAGCGGATTTCAACGCCGCGTTACTAGAGATAGGATATAAAAATAATTAAATACCTCGAATGGGAATCGAACTCACAATCAAAAGCAATATGCAGTCAGAAAATTTTGTGTTAATGTGGTGTGGTTTGCTCTTTATACGAGGGAACAAACTAACGTATCAATATATTTTCTTTTCATTGTTTTTTTATCTTTTATTTTAGAGACGGTAACGTAGCTCTAGTGGGTTGTTCCTACGCGGGCAGTATGGCGACGTGGATGAGACTCGCCTACCCTCATCTCATCAGTGCAGTTTTCTCCGATAGCGGCCCTTTGCATGCTCAAGAAGACTTCCCTGGTAAGTTATTATTAACATTGATTTTTATTTGATCTTACTTTCTTATTTCCTTTCCACTTTCTGGTAGGTAAAACGCGGCGTTCATGAAAACTTAGGGCGTGAAGAATGCAGTGTTTTAGAACTAGGTTTCCTCAGCCTACCCTCCTGTGTGCAGGATACAGCGTGAGGCTAACAAGATTATAATAATTTTAATTAAAAAAATATATAAAAAAATTTAAACTACAAAAAAAATCTAGTTATTTTGATTTATTGTCCAAGACATTGCTTGGTGAATAACGAAACTTTGCCTGGCTTTCCAGTTACCAGAGCGAAAAAAATTAAAACATTAATAAATAATAATTAGTTTTACCTTTCCCTCAAATATTTTACCATAGTTAGATAAAAAAGTCCCTTAAAATTAAATCGTTATCACAATATACGTGTTATAGTATACTTTCAGGCGTAACTTAATAAACATTTTAATAGCTGGACAACAGCCCGGAGCACTTCCCCAGTGCGAATGCGAATAAACCATAGAATGATAAAAAAATTCCGTCATATCGCTTAACCGGCTTTGTATTTTAAATATTCCACTTTTAGCTGAAAAATTTCAACCAAAAAATACATTTTTCAGTTTTTTACGTACATTTGTGTTTTTAAAAAAAACGGGCATCGTGGCACAGCGTGTTTCTATAATTCGGTTGTAGATTCAATTTCTACACGAGAAAATCTATTATTATTTTCATTTCATCGCTCTGGTAATAAGACAAATCGTGGCGCCGAGTTCCTCTATTCAACACCGAATGGACGGAGTGTTTTAACACTAAGTTCTAGCTGTCTTCCGTGCTTTATATCGGATACACCGTGAAGCTTAAAAGAAATGTATGATAAAGATGGATATTTCTATAGATTTATCTACGAATATATAAATGCTTTTGTATGTCGATTTCGTCGATTTTATCGCTTGACTTCCAGCAAAAATATTTTGGACGTCGATTTTTGTTTTATTTTATTTCATTTCATATACGTCCCGAGGAATGTGGCCAAATTTATTTACAGTTTCAATTTTTCAGCGCCGGCGTAATCGAGGAATGCCTTTATTACAAAAAATACACGTTTTCATCCGAAAAATATTTGCCAATAAAATATCAAAGAATTTTTTTAATCGCTTTTTAATATATTTTTTTTATCACTTTATAAGAAATATGTTTAATTTAAAATAATATTAAACAATATTTTATAAAGAATATGAATAATATAAAACAATATTGTTTTATATTATTTTACTATCATAATTTTATTTAACACGTTTACCAATATACATTTCCACGTTTAAATTATTTCCAATATTTTACAGAGTACGTCGAAGTGATAGCAAAAGCTATAAGAGAGCAAGGCGGCCAGGCTTGCTTATCATCTATTGAGAGAGGAGTGCAAAGTATTGTAGAGATATTGGACACACCGGCGGGGGCGGAGAGGATATCCCAGCTTTTTAAGTTAGTAACCATTTGTATGTTTTAGCTTCTCGCTATATCACGCATATAGCAATAAGTAGAGAGAACCTAGTGTTGAGACACTCCGTTCCCTACGCCCTGTCCTATTTTCAAGGCATTGCGTGCCCAATTCGGCGGAAATCAACGATGCGCCTTGTCTTGTCACTAGACCGAGGAAATACAAATAATTCATTCCTCTGAGTGGGAATCGAACCCACATCATTTGTTAAAAATTAATACATAAATAACATTGATTGACTGATTGTTATATAAACGCTTTTGTAAATACTGTAAAGGAGTGGGAAGCCTATATGTCTATACATATAGCTCTTCGATGCCAAAGAAATGCTCACACTAACTAAGCTATATTATATTTACTCCTACACATAGCTGGATAGCCAGAGGCAACCTGGAATCCTAGTGTTAAGACAGTTTTCTCCACTTTTCGAATCGAATCCATAACCTGTCGCGCCTACAGTCGCACGCTTATACCACTGCACTACGACGGCCTCGTCTCCTTAATATGAAATGATAAAATATTTTTAAATTTCACAGTTTTTACCAGCTGTACATTTTTGTTATTTTTGTTCCTCGGTGTGTGAAAAAAACGTTAAAACAAAAAAAAATGTAAAAATACTTTTACAGAATATTTTTCGATCTGCATACTGTATGTGAAATACCTATCTAAATCCTGAGTAAATCGTACTATCTACATATATACATATTTATAGAACGTATACGTTTACGTACGTTTTTTTTTCATTTATTTATTTTATTAAGTTCTGCGCTATATTCCGCATAGGTATAGCAGGGTAGGCAGAGGTAACCTAATCAGACATTCTGTTTTCTACTCACCGCCAAATTTTCGAGACATTACGTATTGAGGCGAAACTCAAAGCTGTGATTTATCTTCTAACCGGAGTGAGAAATTAAAAATAATTAATTCCCGAATGGAAATCGAATCCCTAAACGTAGCGTTTTATATTTAAAAATATTAGTAGATCTCAAGTCCATAAGACAAAATTCCTATATAAACAATTATAGTACAATCAGTAGTAATCATAATATAGTAAGTTATAATTATAAATATATTTTATATTTCAGCACCTGTTCTCTACTCCAAGCGTCATCTCCATTAGACAGGGCTACCTTCTTCTGGTACGGAATTACTGAAACTTTCGCGTATTTAGTGCAGTTTGCATCACCGGGTGACATCCCTGCAGCTTGCGAGGCTATCACCAATACTACACAAGGTATAACTGCTTCTAGAAAAAAAATCTTTTAATTATAAAAGAGGTCTTTCAGCGCAGCCAGGGGTGCAAGGACATAAGCGTCCGATTGCAAACGCAAGAATTTCTGGGTTTGATTTCTTCTCGAGGCTTTCCAACACGCAAATATGAATTCGGTGGAATGTGGGGAACGGAAATATCTTATGGGAACGGATCGCCCCAGCTATGTGCAGCGTAAGACTAAAAAAAACAAAGAATATCGAGCTATTAATATTTATTGAAAATATACCAAAATATTAATAGCAAAATAAAAGGTTCTCCCCGGCGGGGAATCGAACCCCGGTCTCCCGCGTGACAGGCGGGGATACTTACCACTATACTACCGAGGATTGTGTGTGTTCATGCGAATTTCTTATACGTAACTTATCAGTCAAATATAAGATAACAATAATAATAGCAATATGAAATAGATGTTCACGGCTTTATTCAAATATAAAAAAAACCTAATACAAATCTATCTATATATTATTTTAGTGTTTTTAGCTTTGAGCTGTATCCCTCACGTAATAACGAGAACCTAGTGTTACGTTACTCCGTTCTCAAAGCTCACGCTACCCACTTAAAAAAGAAAATAAACACGTAAAAACATCCCTTCATACATAAAATGACTAAAATAACATTCAAAATAACAACACGTAAACAAATATTTTTTATTTTTTCTTTCAGATAATTCGCTGGAACGTCTAGCCGCGTGGGTGAGCGCTCACCCGTGGACTCAACCCTGTATCGAAACCCGGTACTNAATCAGTAGTAATCATAATATAGTAAGTTATAATTATAAATATATTTTATATTTCAGCACCTGTTCTCTACTCCAAGCGTCATCTCCATTAGACAGGGCTACCTTCTTCTGGTACGGAATTACTGAAACTTTCGCGTATTTAGTGCAGTTTGCATCACCGGGTGACATCCCTGCGGCTTGCGAGGCTATAACCAATACTACACAAGGTATACCTGCTACTAGAAAAAAAATCTTTTAATTATAAAAGAGGTCTTTCAGCGCAGCCAGGGGTGCAAGGACATAAGCGTCCGATTGCAAACGCAAGAGTTTCTGGGTTTGATTTCTTCTCGAGGCCTTGCAACACGCAAAGCCTCCAGAATTCGGTGGAATGTGGGGAACGGAAGTTTCTTATGGGAACGGAGTGTCCCAGCTATGTGCAGCGTAAGGTTAAAAAAACAAAGAATATTGAGCTGTTCTATTTAGAATTGGTTACAAAATAAATATTTTTAAAATATTTATTGAAAATATTAATAGCAAAATAAAAGGTTCTCCCCGGCGGGGAATCGAACCCCGGTCTCCCGCGTGACAGGCGGGGATACTTACCACTATACTACCGAGGATTGTGTGTGTTTATGCGAATATCTTATACGTAACTTATCAGTCAAATATAAGATAACAATAATTATAGCAATATGAAATAGATGTTCACCTTTTGGCTTTGTTCAAATATAAAAAAACCTAATGTAAATCTACTTATATATTATTTTAGTGTTTTTAGCTTTGAGCTGTATCCCTCACGTAATAACGAGAACCTAGTGTTAAGTTACTCCGTTCTCAAAGCTCACCCTACCCACTTAAAAAAGAAAATAAACACGTAAAAACATCCCTTCATACATGAAATGATTAAAATAACATTCAAAATAACAACACGTAAACGAATATTTTTTATTTTTTCTTTCAGATAATTCGCTGGAACGTCTAGCGGCGTGGGTGAGCGCTCACCCCTGGACTCAACCTTGCATCGAATCCCGGTACTCCGAGCAAGTTAGGATACACACCAATGTTAGCTACGACGCTCCGGGAACTACCAGTAAGTAGATTTTTTTATTAATATCTAGATATATCCTATCAAAAATGTAAACGTGAAATGATAGCCAAGTTAAATGTTAAGTAATATGTGAATAAATGAATGAATGGATGAACATCAGTACGGACTTCATTCATTTTATAGGTCAAGGAGAATATGGAAAATGAAAAAAATATTACCATAACAATAAGCTAACTTTCGATTTCATTTGTTTTAAATGCGTGTCACGTCGCGCCACGTGACACCGCTATCGGATGAATAATACAAAGTCTGGGCATTCGTTGAAAATACCTTGAATATATTTCGTGCTGTGTTTAAGGCTGTTATAATTAAGTAGACCTTAAAGATGAGTAGTGGGTCTTTAGTTCAAATCCTTTTGTAGGTATGTCTAGAAGTTATCATAAATACGAGAGGGTGTGAACGTGTGTTCATATATTATATAGATGAAGGATCACATGTATGGATTTTCACATACAACTTAAGGGATCCACCCGGGGCTTCGCCCGCTTAACATACCATTATCTCTTCATCATCTTTCCTGAAAGCTATATTACTGAAGTTTCATTTAAATATGTTCTGATATTTTTCATTAAAGTGGAACGAACATCTGACAAACTAAAACATTTATAATATTAGTGGGATGGATATACTTTTTAATAATTTCTAGTGCGCCTGTGGACGTATCAAACGTGTGTCGAGTACGGCTGGTACCAGACTACCACCGGAAGCAAGCACCCCTTCTTAAATACTGTGCCATTGGGGTATTTCCATCAAATGTGCAAAGACTTCTTTGGAATTGAGTAAGATACTTTATTATTATTAGTTTTAAAAATGTTGGAAGGTTGAGATTTGGATATAGTAGTTAATCAAGATACCTACATGCTATTAAACGTTTGGAGTATTAGTTTTAATATAATAAAAGACAATACAAATATGTTCTTTTTATATATGTTCTTTAATTTAAAAAAACATACTTATTACATATTGAAAAATATATATTAAAATTGTTCTCTTATAGCTTCAATGAATCCCGCCTCCGTTCCGGCATAGCTCGTACAAATAACTTGTTCGCTGGTCTCAACCATATCCCCGACCACGTGATCTCGGTGGTTGGTACCCACGATCCGTGGTCACCTATGGGACCTAACGCCTCTCATGGAGGTCACATGGCCCCAGTGTACGTTGTCGATGGGATCTCACATTGTAGAGCTATAAGGTAATTTTTTATGGTACTTTCGTTATTTGAAATGTCATAAAAATATATAAAATATTTTTTATTTAATTCTAACTGATCTTTACTGGACATTTTTTTAGCTTTATCCAGTATCAAGTAGATAGCAGAGTAGGCAGAGAGAGCCTAGTGTTAAGATACTCCATTACCTAAGTTCAGTGCATTTTTAGAGACATTGCGTGATGAGTGGCTGATCTTAACACTACTCTTTGTCTGGGGAGGGGAAAAATTAAAATAGTCATATAGTAATATAATGCTCTTCAGGGACCGAACACACAACTATCTCATTTAAAATGAGACATAGTTCTACAGCAAGGACGACTGTAAACTAAGAGACTTGCTACTCAGCATAAAAATATAAATATATGTATGTATATGATATGGCCATAGTAGGGCAATGGAGTGGAGTTCCAAACCAGTTACCCCTGTTAATGTTAATATTTTTATGCGCCGTTGAGTTTTGCCACCCAACACGTTCTTTCCAAGCATTTATTTTTAAAGTTTACATTTTTACTAAATCTCTTATCTCAATTCAGACCAACTGGTACCAACGAAACGGAACAGCTGGAAGCGACGAAGTCCGAAGTCCTCTTCCATATGAGCAGCTGGTTGACCGGCGAAAGAATACTCTCGGGCGCGAACACTGCAGTATTGACTCCAATACTTGCACTGGCAGCATTATGCGTTGCTTTGTGGAATTAAGATGTGTAAATAATAATATGTAAATGTGAAACATATTTTTTTATTTTGTTCTTTCATTTTAATGCAGTGCATAGCGTGTGTTGACAGTAATGGGTTCAATTCCCAGTCGGGGGAATGAATTATTTTTATTTCCTCTCTCCGATAAGAAGACAAAGCGGGCGTTGAGTTCCGCCACTCCACATTCGACTTTTAGCCACACTCAGTCCGGACAATTGGGCGGAATGTGGTATGTGGAAAGAAATGTAAGGCTACTTTTTTCGGGTTCTGTAGACTGTACCCAAAGGAACTGCGCTATATCTCACGAACTCTGATAGACATTTGAAATTTTCACAGATGATGTATTTCTGTTGCTGTTAGTTATAGCAACAAATACTAAAAAATAAAATAAATAAATATTTAAAGGGCCTCCCATATAACAATAAAACATCTCGTATGTCTGTTTATAACGGTATTTATTTACTTCTACGTGTTACAATTTTGCGAAGCGAATCATTAGCGAAGGATCTGTGTTAGGGGGTACGAAGAGACGAACGTACAAACGAATATAATATACTATAATATAAAAAAAAACATCACAAAACTAATTTCCACTTTGTATTATTAAATAACACGTAGCTTACACGTATAAAGTAATAATCGAACAAAAACTAAACAAAAATCGATTTTTTTTTGTACAAAAAAATTATATATTGTAGAAAATGCCAACAATTCTTCATACCCCATACATTTTATATAAAAAATTACGATTATAAAATATAATTTATTTTAATCGATTTTTCTATTTATTCGAGATATACATAAATATCAAAAATTACCTAGATTCCGACGTAAATAGATAAAAAGGAGTTATTTGGTTAAACACTAACATACAAAATATATTTTAAACGATTACAAAGTACGGGTTTTTTAATAGTTTTTTGGTCAAAAAATAAATAGTTTAACTATTTATTCGCATAATTGATTTGATGAATCAATTGTTTTTTTTTTTAATTATACACAAAAAAATGGAAAAGGCCTAACCGCAGACATTCTGTGTTTCAATATATCATGATTACATTATTGTATATTAAATATAACAATCATAACAATATTTCGAAAAAAAAAAACTTGATTTACAATTTTATAATTTCAAAATTAAGACTTACAAAATTGATGTGTATGATTTATTTATTTTTTCTAAGATGATATAGTGGCTCTTTCTATATTCTAATAATAGATTATTTACAAAATGTATATTGTGTTTAATAATCATTTTAGGTCAAACATTTATGCAATTGAAATTAAAAATTCTAAGTCATTAATGAAATAACAAACGTTAAATATATATATTTTCTATTATTTCCACAAAAACAAGTTACATACAAATTTGAACTGAAAAAAAATAGGGAACCAATTTTCACTATTAAGTAATTTCTTTAAAATGATCAAAAATTATAGCACGAACAAAAAAACATTTCAACATAACCAAACAAAGAACTTTTTTCCGGTTAATTCAATAATTGTATAAAATAAAACAATTAATTGTTTTCAGGATCAAAAAATTGGTTCTTTATATAAAATAATTGGTTCCATAGTTCAATTAATTGGATAAAACATAAAATTAATAGATATCTCACATCACAGTCCGTCTCTATGAAGACGGCGGCGTATGACAAGTACGAGTTTTTCAAAATCTGTTAAGATGTAATAAAAATATTTTTATATAGAGTAAACTAGAATATGACTATCTAATGATAACGATTGATCGATTTAAAGAAAAAAAATGTAAATTATTAACTTTAGACTATTAAACTTTGGTTATAATACGTTTGATGGTTCTGTAATTAATTTACAGTAAATAATATTAATAAATTGAGAACTGATACTCAAATACATAGACACATTTGAAAATTAAATAAAAATATATAAAAATCTATGTTATATTTTAAATTCCTACCAAGCATTTTAGTTGCAAACACTATTTAAGAAATATTCTTATTGTGTTCATATTACATTAGTTTGTTACTTAATTTTCAGCAAAATATTATTCAAAATATAAACACATATATAATGTGTTTATATTTTAAATACATTTAAAATGTTAAAATAGTGAATAGCTATATAGTTTACTCTATATAAATAAATGTATTTACGAAGTATTCTGTATGTTCGTACATATTATTTGCCAATTAGTTTTGTACTAAGACCGTCTGAAGCAAAAAAAACGTTTAACATTTTATGTTAGAGGTCCGGTGCGCGATTGAGAATTTTTTGATTATGTTTTTGCGGAAAAAAGGTAAAAAATAATTAGTAAATAATAAATTAAAACTTACTTTAATACCGATTAATAGATTTTTTATGTATGGTCGAAAACAAAATGATTTTTCCTTTTAGTTAATATACATTTCGAAATTAAAAAAAAAAACAATATAAAGAAAGAGCCCATCCTTTACACAACAATAACAACATTATAATCAATATATACATTAAAAAGTGAAAAAAACTGTGTATTCAAACGGAAAATTGACAATTTGAACGTAACATAATTATCTAAGCTAAACTGAAACGACGCTATAATGGCATTCACTAATACTACTTTTACATACACAGGTTTATATACAGACTAACCTAATACATTTATATATGTATGTATGTGTATTTTGAAAATCTCAGAAAATAAAACGGCTACCCATCTAATTGTTTCCGTACTGAGTGCTGCTTTATTATATTTGTATAAACAATTAATATGGCATCGGCAAAGGTACTTAAGATGATCATACAATAATATATTATGTATGTATGTTTGTACAAAAGTTTTGAAATTTTCAAAAAGAACCAAAATCACCACATTTTAACATTTTAATTAAATATTGTCAAAATAATACTCTATAACAAATTGTATGACGTAAATACATTATTTACAAAATCACTAAAGTTATATATACTTATGCATATGTATAATATATAATAATTATGTAAAATGTATAAACGGATACATTTTCTATACAAAAAAAGAAAAACGCTTAATGGAATTATACTTAAATTAGAATTAGACACAAAAAAAATTAATACTAATCAGGAAGGTAACAACATGAAGAGCAAAAAACCTAAACCGATTTCGATGAAACTTTTAAATAAAAAAATATTACTCTTAAAGAAAAATCCCGGTTATGGCATGATATATACACAAACAGACTGACAGTATTAACTATAAAATTTAAATCAATTAAATTGATTCACATAGTCATGTCAGAAAAATGCTGGACCGATTTTAGTGAGAGTTTCCGTTAAGTTAGTTAAAATCGATGGTATTTGACGTAAATTAACGTAGGGCTTTTTATAACTTAAATACTAGGGCTTCGGGGAATCAACCCCCGTTGCTCGGTTGGTCCTGAAATAAATAAAAAAAAAACATTAATAATGTTACTTAGCTATATAAAAATATTAATAATCATTACGATAATTACTTGATACCCTCATGTCGCAGTAGGCCAACGACTGACTCTAAACGATAGATATGGGCTCGATGCCCATGAAGGGGAAATGATTATATTTATATAATTTTCATTGTTCTGCTTCTGCGAGACTACAGTGCGGCGTTAAATTCACCCATTCAATATTCACGATGGTATTGGTTCGATCCTCACTCGGAGGGATAAACATTTATTTTATTTCACCATTCTTGTACAAAACAAAGCTCGGCGTGGAATTCCGCCACTCGACGTGAAATATCACATAAATTGACCGGTGCGTGGGGAATGAAGTGCTTTGGCACTACGTTATCTCTGCCTACCCCGTTATATATATAAACAAAATATTACAATACCTGTATCGATTGGTCAACGCCTTTTGGACAAATCTCTTCTGTAACTCCGTAATCTATAATAGACACAATATTGACATTACACACATGTTTTGAACATTATTAGTAAGTTAGTGTAATATACAACTGAGCTTCACTGCGCCCGCTCTAACTTATTGTTATATTATAGCCCCATTGCACAAATGAATTACATAAATTGTAGCTCATGTGTTATTCTGATATGTAAGCTATATTACAGTAAAGTTTGATCCAAATCAATTCACTAGTTTTCGAATGAAAGTGTAACAAACATCCAATCATACGAACATTCACATTTATAATATTAGTAGGATAGTTTAGTAACTATTAATTTATTAGAATGTGTAGTCACATTCTACATGCGTAACTCACCAGCACGAGCACGGCGTTCAGCGCGGTCTGCCCGGTCACGCGCGGCGCTTAGCTCAGCACGCAGCGTTCGGCGCTCGTGATGGGCGCGAGGTAGAGCCGCGAGCGCGCCGCTTAACGCCGCGTGAAGAGAGCCTGCGAGAGGTGCAAGGCGAGTTGCGAGCGCCGCGCCGTTTGCAGAGTTTAAATCCGAAAAGTCAGATGTATGTCTTTCGATTATATGAGCTTCTGTGGAATAATCAAAATTATGTTGTTACAATACTGTACAAAAGAATAACAAGAATACTAAATTCACACATTTATCAAATTTTTTTTAGCTTTACTCTTATCCCGCATAAAGGGAGACAAAAAAATATTCTTTACTGAAAACTAAAATGAGTCCACTGACATCATGTTGAGTGGCGTAACTTAATGACGCGCTTTGTATCGTTAGTTGTTACCAGAAGAGAAGAAACAAAAATCCATTTTCCCGATTGAGAATCAAACCCACAACCATCGACGTCAATATTAACACCCACAATCCAAAGATTACTTATAACTCACCTAAGGGCATTTCCGTAGCTCCATTTTGCGTATAATCTGGTAACATTTCAAAAGACGTTTCAGAGTCAGTTATAACATCAACCATGGCTACACTAGCGTCTACTATTCTCGATTCATTTGTAGATAAATCTGACGATTTGTCTAGATTTTCTTGGTCTGGAAATTTTGAGAAAAAAAAATTGCCACATAAATAATTTTGTAACTTCATATCTGAAGGAATCTAGTGTTAATACACCATGTTCCCCACGCGATGTACAACTATCGTGATATTGTGTGTTAAGTGGGGGCTTTACTGACCGAAGCGAGAAAACGAAAACATTCCCCCCAAATTGAAATATTTAGTTGCTCGCTATGATGACAAGAGAAAACGCGGCGTTGAATTCCACCATATAAAACGCATTGTGTTAAAAAATCGGTGGGACGTGAAGAATAGAGGATCTTAGTACTAAATTACATGCCTGCCCTGTTCATGTGTGGGATAGATCGTAAAGCAAAAGAAAGAACTATTACAAATTAAACATAAAATTATATATTAAATTTAAAAAAATACAGTCATACAGTAAACATACAGTTGATAACCTACTTTTCTTACAGAAGTCAGTTAATGAAAACAAAACAATAGCATACATATACAGTTCTTGAAATATAGTTGTAGTTTTTTAGCTTCACGCTGTACCCTACACATAGCACGGTAATTACAAAGAACCTGGGAACCTAGTGTTGATACACTATTCTCATTAAGACACTCCATTAATAACAATCATAGATACATATATATAATCTCACCGTGATTATTATCACATCGTCGTCGACAGCCGTCGCACCGTCCGGAGCGCGCGGCGATGGCGGCCGCCTCGCTCACTGACATTGCGGCGCTTAACGCCTCCGTTAGCTGATTGGCTGGGATAGAAAAATAACAGTTATAAATTATATGTATTAACTATATAGAACATACTTTTTTTGAGATAAGTGAGTTAGCGACCCAACTGCGGCTGCTCCCCCTTTATTTTATTGTAATATTATCGCCAGATTACACAAATTTTCATAGAAATTGTAACCTATATTTTTTCTGATATGTAAGCTATTTTAATTTTTTAAGTTTCATCTTAATCTGTTCAGTAGTTTTTGTGTGAAAGTGAAACAAACATCTATCCTCACAAACTAACACAATTATAATATTTAGGATTAAGTATTTGTAAGATTTTTTTTTTATATAAAATGCATTTATAAACTGCATGTAATATTTGAATATTAAATAAATCTAAAATGTAATTATTATTTATCCTGAATTAAATTAAGTAAACATAACGGACTTTAAGTTGCGGTACACACAAATGAATATTCAATTTTAAAAAACTCAAATGTCAATATAAAAATGTTTAACTCGCACATAAATTCTAATCTAGAAACCTCTCTCTATAATATACGCGATTAACTCCAAAACAATAAAATACCTTGCGCTTGCGCAGCGAGTAATAATTGATGCAAATCTGGCGCTTCAGTTTCACGCGATGTGTTTAGTTCACCGCAGATGTCTGAAAATTAGTACAAAATATACGATATTTCCATTACTATATATAACTAGACTGTTTGAGTTCATCGTGTCGACTATAAAGACGCCGGTTGTGGGTTCATTTGCTACTCGGAGGAATTAACAATATATTATTTTCATATTCCTAGCTGGTAACAAGACAAAGCGTGGGATCGAGTTCCATCACTCTCAACACACAATATCTTGACAATTCGATGAAAAGTAGGAAGTGGCCCGCACTGCCTACCCCACTATATTTTATATACAGCGTGAACCAAAAGAGGAGCACAAAATACATTCAAATAAATAACTCACCAACTTGCCCCATGACGTCAGCGACGGCGAGCTCGGCCACGTGCGCGTAGTTGTGTGCCGGCACGCCCAGCAGTTCCGCCACCACCGCGCTCTTGGCGAGAAGCGCGCGCGATATGGCCGCGTCCAGGCGACGAAGACGCTCTGGGAATATAATAATATATTATATATTCTTCATTTTTAAAATATTATATTTAAAGATATTTATAACCTATTTGAATATAGCGCTCGCTTTGAAAACACAAAATATACATAAATTTTAACAAATTTTACATTAACGCCTACGTTTTGGCTGTAAACCAAATGATTGTGGGTTCGATGTTCAGTCGAAAACATCAATTATTTTCATTTACTTGCCGTAACCAAATAAAACTAGAAGTGAATATAATTTGTAGTTGAGTGGGGATCGAACCCACAACCACCGCATTCACAGTCATATATTTTTAACGAAAAGTAAACAACAGGTAACTGAATATCATAACTAGCCATTAAATTGTAACTAACAAATGAGTCAGTCACTTCTTAATGAACATATGCTTTATAAGGACGAGTAGGTAATATAACTGGTTAACAGAATTTCAGCAATAACCAAAAAAATAATTACTACACATACATACATATAAGGGAAAAATCACACTATAGTGCTGGTCACGGTATTGGCACCCAAAACATCAAACCCCCATCACACTAATAACCACACTAACTAGTTGTTTCAGAACTCACCGTGATGTGACAACACCCGCCTGGCGGTGTGCACGGGGTCGGCGCGCACGGTGACGGCGCCCAGCAGCGCGGGCGGGGGGCTGCCACTGTGTGTGCTTATGCGGCCCACAGCTGGCGTCTGCGGCGATCTGGAAAAATTTGTGTAATTTAGATCAGTTCTAGGAAAAGAAAGTCAAATGAAAAATATAAAAAGAGAAACAATTGTAAAATTGCAAGAAACTGTTTTAACGTCGGCTAATATAATTTCACAAATTTATAATTAAACATTTTGTTAAATTAGTGCATAAAAACTTTAAATAAATAAAATAAATATGTATATCACACACTACCCTATGTTAAGCAATATCCATTTTCGTATATAGTGACTGTGCGCGTCAATTATTTCTCTAGTAATATATAAATAACTATATTCTATACAAAAAACTTACTTTTCATCATCCGCATCCTTCTCTCCCGAAGCCCTCTCTTCCTTATCTTCTTTCTCTTTTTCCACTTCTTTCTCGTTCTCTTCCCTTTCAGCAGAAACCCTGTCTCGCTCCCTTTCGTTTGAAATCCTATCTCTGTCTCGCTCGCTTTCGTTAGATATCCTGTCTCTCTCGCCGGTGTCGGCCGGAGCGCTGGACGTTGACTTCTCTGAGGCATCTGATGGGTTTCTTGATACGTTAACGGCTGGAAAAAAATTAGAATTTATTGGTTATTATTTTTTTTTTAATACAAAACATGAATATCAATCGAATCTAAATTGTAAGTATACCTGATCATATAGCAATACATGTTTAAAAAAGAAATAACTAAGTAAAACTATCTTTTACAACAATAGGAATTGTATATACTTACTAGCAGTATCATCAGCTGAGCGAGCATGCGCGTGCGCGGCTACTGGTCGCGCTTCAGCCAAACGGGCTTCCTGGATGTGTTTCACCCAACTGTTTATACACAACAGACATTCATGTTACAAATTTGTTTACACAAGCTATAAGCTTTGTATTCCTTTTTACGAAAATTGTACGGACGTTGGAGTATGTAATTTGATATTGAATAGTTTGTAAAGAGAAGAAGTGCCAAAAGCATTTTATTAAAATAATACAAAAAAACACATTAATCAATGGAATAAATATAACACTACCATATGTTTAATATTATACATTTTTATATAAAATTAAAGTGACATACACGGTGCTATAGAAATGAATTTCGTTAATTCAATTCGAGAAATTGGAGACACAGGTATAATATAAAGAGAATAGTTTGCCTGCTTCAACCAGCTAATCTTGGGATAAATCCTGGGATCTTAAATAAACAAAATAAAAAATGACTTTATTATTTAGAAAATAAAGTTAAAAAAAAAATTATAATAACTCACTTGGCGTACTCTGCGGCCGTGTTGGCTGAGAGCTCGTGCATTTGTATACTGTTTATGTTCATTAGGAAGAATGTATTTCTGACTGCTGCGTTTGGACGAAACAGAACCTTATCCCTGTGAAGTAAAGTTTAAAAATGAATAGACATATTTAGACACAATATATATAACATATCTACTTTATTATTCTGGAATAAGGTTTAAATTGAAATATAATTTAACTATATATTGCTATATAAAAATATGGACTTTATCCATAGGTAATAAGTATTATAATTGAATATACTATCGGCTTAATTCATATACTACTATTCATATGTTTTTAAACCAAATTCAGAGACAGATCTATTTTCATTAATACCTATTTTCTTACCATTTAATAATAGGTGTGATATAACTATTATGTCCGGTTTGCGGCAACGGTCGTAGTATAAACTTTTCTCCCTCACGTTGTAGTAAAACGAGACTGTCTTCTAACATAAGCGCCTGAGGATGGAAATATTTCTAAGTTAGTGCAGGTTCATATTTATCTTGATCTCAACTAATGCAATAATACATAATGACAAAACACTTTTTGATATTATGATGTTCTTGGACATATACAAATACAATACATACAAATTTGAGACAAGTCGTGGCGCAGAAATAAAAAATACTGTTATAATATAATTTCCGAGCCAACTTTGGGAAATTTTATCTCAAATAAATTGAACCTACTACCCCTTAACTTACCAAAACACGTATTTTCTTAGTATCAGTCCGTAAAGCTAATTCTCCCTCTAATCTCAACGTGTGTGTTGTCAAATCCAATTTACGTAGTTCTTCAAAGTCTGTCCCACACTTCTCTGGTAACGTACGCACTTCTATTTTGTCTTGAATTGTACATAATCTAAAAAGAAAAGAGAAACATATGAAAAAATATATATTCTTATTTATTTTTAAATGCGTCAGTTGTGACTCGATTCCCACTTAGAGAGATAGATTATTTTCATTTCCTGGCTCTGGTGAGAAGAAAAAGCGGGGCATTAGGTTCCTCCATTCATCACGCAATGTTTCGAATGTAAATGGAGTAGAAAAATAGGGAAAGAGTGTCTTAACACGAAGTACCATATACCTACCCTGCTATATGAAAACATCCTCCGCCATTTCGCTATTTCAATCCACGATGAAGTATGTACAAGAAAGAGTTGTTACTCAATTAACATGTAAATTTAGAAATTACATACCTATGATAATTCTCCTGAGTTCGTATCGCTGTATCAACACTGTGTAGTACATCTTTCGCTACTGATAATGCCTTCTTTAGTTGACAAATATCATCTGCACTATCGCAATCTTCGCCATCTTCGCTTGTCGTTTTGAGAATGCTTTCTAGAAGCAGCTGATATTTTGTTAACCTTAAAAATAAGGAAAAACGTTAGTGTTATAGAATTCTAAATATTGAAATGAAAAGTATTATTTCTATAGGATTAATGAATTCATTAATAACAATAATTTTTCAAATAAATCCAGCATAGATATTAGTAGTATTGGGGTTACTCTTTTATTTTGCAGAAAACCAACATTACCACACTTAGCCTCACCGAAGTAGCATTTTTTAAAATTAAATAGCAAGAAATAAATATTTTCTCTCTATTACCTCTGCCACACACAAGCCAGCAAATCCCTCAGCTGTAATCTTCCACATCTGGGCAGTTGTTCTCTACCAGCTAAAAACTGATGCAATTCCTTGTTTTTTCTACGCCTTTCTCTTAAAGAGTCTAACGCCATACGCTGTCCACTGCAGAACTTCGATAGACATGGCGCGTAACCGGATTCTCCAAGCTGTAAAGATTAATTATAGCTTGTTATATGTCATTCAGTTACTGAATATTATTATTTCAGTTTCAAGCTTTTACAAAAATTCAAAGACATTGTATGTTGATTGAGAATCGATTAGGAATCGAATCGAATTTATTCGGCAGCGCTGCTTTTAAATAAGAAAAAATACTAATTACCGTGTTCAACATAGCATCAGCTACTTGTCGTATCTCAACTACATGGTTGACCGCTTCATTTCTCACTTGTCTTAACTCCGAGTACAATTTAGTATGCCTTTCTCTAACTCCCGGCAAATTCGGGAAAAGGGCTCGAAGCTCCTCTGGAGGAAGTAAGGCAGGTTGCCTTTCGAGGGGTTTTAGGAAATCCACACCTAGGACTTTGAGCCAACGTACGTGAGATCCTTCTGAGACTATTAGTTCTGAAATAAAATAGGTATTTTAAGTTTTTTTTTCTGACATTTAAGGTGAGATTGTGTATTTTAAAACTACCTACTTTAAATCATTACAGATTGCAAATCAAATAAATTTAAGGGTAACAAACTTTACATTTATGTAAACAAAGCGCACATCAGTCAACATATTCTTTAATCAATTATAGCATAAGAAGCACTTTTGGATAGTCAAGTTACATAGAAATGTCAGTAGTGTCAGTCCCACAAGAAGCTACCACCAATTAACAATAAATCAGTTTAAGGTGTTTTAATATATTTTTTCCATAACAGTTACCATGTATAACCTCCTGTCGTTTGCGTATGCGCGCCGACAATATGATCGTGTCGCGTATGTGTTGTGGTAGGCTGTCCGACCACTGCGCGGCCAACGGATCCTCCTCCTCAGACCAATCTGATTGAGATCCTGAAAGAAGAGTTAATGAACCTTAATAACTGAAAACACTGTTCAAAGTGGCATACAAATTATTATCGTTAGGTTCTTTTTTAATGTATATCTCTCTTGATATTCGCATATTTTAAATACATAGACAAAAATTAACTTATTAATATAGGCGTCACAGGCTGGCATAACAAACTCAAAGCGTGACTTTGAGTAGTATTAAGATGAAAATTTAAAAAATCTTATAAACGAAAATAACAATTAATACAAAATAGCACACACCTTGGTGTTCAGCGGCGACAGTGTTACTCTCGTTACTTCTAGACGACAAGCTCGAGCTGCTCGAGCTGCCTGAAGGCGCGGTCGGCGTACCTTCCAAGTCACTGTAAGCAAAAATATATAACTTTTAGTACAAATTATTTAGAAAATAATCATAATAATCTGTAAAATTACTTAAAAATTTAATAAATTGTATACTATTACGTACCACGTACTCGTCCTTAAAGAGTTTAAAACATCATATTTAAAAACTACATAATACTACTTAAATTTTATTAATTGTCTAAAAAAACCTTTGCTGAATTTTATTATTCTAATAATGTGTACTTAAGAAATATTCATTTGTATAATCCAATGTAAGTAATCTATTCAAATTAAATCAAATACACGGAGCTTCCCCTAGAGTAGTCATTTGAATACGAGATAAACATTTTACTTTGGTCCTTCGAGCCGGATCTCAATTATAATTGAATGAATACATAGAGTCATTAAAATATATTACAATAAAAACGAGAATTTTCGATCTTAAAAGAAACCATTTATTAAACATATTTAGTTATTATATTTTTTTGTATATTGACACTCTGTTCCGAGAGAATTCAAGCATGCAACTGAATGCGGCATTTCTGATTATTTAGATATTTATTTCAAACATATATTTTAAGTCCTCCCCAAATAAAGGCATATCCTAATTGCATTACAGTACATCATTATCGACAACGTAGGCATCGCCGTAACATACAATCATAAACTACTCAAAGGTCGGAGGAAACGCAATCCACAACATGCGGAGGAAGTTATAAAACGGTAAAACTGGCGGCGTTATTAAAGTACACATCGTGTGTACTATTGTAGGCGCGATTAACGACGAACAAGTGTTTCATGTTCGAATCGTTTGAAACATTTGCATTTGGGGCAAGAATGAGAGGTTTAATGGAAAATATATTTTAATTATTAAATTAGGGGCCCTTCGTGGCACATCGAGACAGCATCAAACTTTAATTNTCGGCAGCGCTGCTTTTAAATAAGAAAAAATACTAATTACCGTGTTCAACATAGCATCAGCTACTTGTCGTATCTCAACTACATGGTTGACCGCTTCATTTCTCACTTGTCTTAACTCCGAGTACAATTTAGTATGCCTTTCTCTAACTCCCGGCAAATTCGGGAAAAGGGCTCGAAGCTCCTCTGGAGGAAGTAAGGCAGGTTGCCTTTCGAGGGGTTTTAGGAAATCCACACCTAGGACTTTGAGCCAACGTACGTGAGATCCTTCTGAGACTATTAGTTCTGAAATAAAATAGGTATTTTAAGTTTTTTTTTCTGACATTTAAGGTGAGATTGTGTATTTTAAAACTACCTACTTTAAATCATTACAGATTGCAAATCAAATAAATTTAAGGGTAACAAACTTTACATTTATGTAAACAAAGCGCACATCAGTCAACATATTCTTTAATCAATTATAGCATAAGAAGCACTTTTGAATAGTCAAGTTACATAGAAATGTCAGTAGTGTCAGTCCCACAAGAAGCTACCACCAATTAACAATAAATCAATTTAAGGTGTTTTAATATATTTTTTCCATAACACTTACCATGTATAACCTCCTGTCGTTTGCGTATGCGCGCCGACAATATGATCGTGTCGCGTATGTGTTGTGGTAGGCTGTCCGACCACTGCGCGGCCAACGGATCCTCCTCCTCAGACCAATCTGATTGAGATCCTGAAAGAGGAGTTAATGAACCTTAATAACTGAAAACACTGTTCAAAGTGGCATATAAATTATTATCGTTAAGGTCTTTTTTAATCTATATTTTATATACATAGACAAAAATGAACTGAAAAATTATTGACAGATTTAACCAGTTACTTTCGACAGAATCATCATTTTAGGATTCATAATACAGTAAGGTAATGTGGAACTAACCACTTTGGTAGCATTACACTAGCTTTATAATATAGGCGTCACAGGCTGGCATAACAAAGTCAAAGCGTGACTTTGAGTAGCATTAAGATGAAAATTTAAAAAATCTTATAATCTAAAATAAAAAAATTACAATTAATACAAAATAGCACACACCTTGGTGTTCAGCGGCGACAGTGTTACTCTCGTTACTTCTAGACGACAAGCTCGAGCTGCTCGAGCTGCCTGAAGGCGCGGTCGGCGTACCTTCCAAGTCACTGTAAGCAAAAATATATAACTTTTAGTACAAATTATTTAGAAAATAATCAAAGTAATCTGTAAAATTACTTAAAAATTTAATAAATTGTATACTATTACGTACCACGTACTCGTCCTTAAAGAGTTTAAACCATCAAATTTAAAAACTACATAATACTGACTACTTAAATTTTATTAATTGTCTAGAAAAACCTTTGCTGAATTTTATTATTCTAATAAGGTGTACTTAAGAAATATTCAATTGTATAATCCAATGTCATATAATCATATAATCTATTCAAATTAAATCAAATACACGGAGCTTCCCCTAGAGTAGTCATTTGAATACGAGATAAACATTTTACTTTGGTCCTTCGAGCCGGATCCCATAATTGAATGAATACATAGAGTCATTAAAATATATTACAATAAAGACGAGAATTTTCGTTCTTAAAAGAAACCATTTATTAAACATATTTAGTTATTATTATTTTTTATGTATTGACACTCAAGACATTCAACAAATGACTGAACTGAATGCGGCATTTCTGATTATTTAGATATTTCTTTCAAACATATATTTTAAGTCCTCCCCAAATAAAGGCATATCCTAATTACATTACAGTACATCATTATCGACAACGTAGGCATAGCCGTAACATACAATCATAAACTACTCAAAGGTCGGAGGAAACGCAATCCACAACATGCGGAGGAAGTTATAAAACGGTAAAACTGGCGGCGTTATTAAAGTACACATCGTGTGTACTATTGTAGGCGCGATTAACGACGAACAAGTGTTTCATGTTCGAATCGTTTGAAACATTTGCATTTGGGGCAAGAATGAGAGGTTTAATGGAAAATACATTTTAATTATTAGATTAGGGGCCCGTCGTGGCACATCGATACAGCATCAAACTTTAATTGCGACGGTTTTGGGTTCGATTATTTATATAACACGGGAAAATTAATTGTGTTCCATCAATTACTGTGTGAACGCTTTGCGACTTACGCCCAAGTATGAGGTGAAGTACAAAAGATTTGAGTACACAAAATGAATAAGAAACTCTACGTTAGTGTCGCTTTAGTTCACCTAGAACGTTACAAAATCTCATTCTCGTAGCCTTTATATACATAAAAATTACTCTTATAATACTATAAGAGTATTTTTTTTAATGTGTATATAAAATGTTCATATTTCATTCGACAAAAGTTTCTGAAGGAACTCATTCTAATCTAATTCTTGCCTGTATTTTAACATGTATCTTATGAAATACAAATAATACGAAAATATTCATAACAAATGCAAGAAAAAAGGTAAAATTTCCAAACAATCATTGATAGACACTGAGCACCACCAACGCACGTCGTTCTAAGAATGTCCCCAGACCCCAGGTGAGGCAAATAAGTAATAAACGTTTTTAATTAAGTCGGACGCTTCCACTAATGGAGTGGGAGAATATTGCACAACTCTAAGGCTAGGTTAATGGAACGTTTACTTGAAATAACTGCTGTGACATTGAAGTGTATAGTGTAGATTATATTAAAAAATATTCCAAGCTCTATATGAGCGTGGAATATTTAATTTTTTGTTCCTCTTTGTCGCGTAATGTAGATGATATAAAGATCGTAGCAGCTCTCACAACATGCGAGATGTTGATACGAATCGCACTGAGGGAAACTAAGACAAAGGGAGGCGTTTAGTTCCGCAACATAATATGCAATATTAAAAAATTGGACAGAGTTCATTAACACTAGGTTCCCAAATAAAGATTTCGCATTTGGAGCTGTTTCTCATCTTCAATAAGAGTAATAGGTAAATCATCTGACAAAAAACGTTAGTTCTAATAACGAAATCTTGTATATTTTTAAGAAGCATAATTGTTTGTATAATTAAGACAAGCCGACTTTGACTGACACACACACAATCTCTGACAACTAAAGTCAAACAGCTTCAAGCAGATTATTTGGTATAAGAAGACTTGTAAAAACAAACTTCCAGAACATAAAAATTAATCATAATTTTGACTAGTTAGCCAAATGTCATGGAGTAGACTATCATCCGGGAGGAATATTTCTGTTCTGTTTGTATAATATATAACTATATATTAATTTTTGTTTTATTTCACAGTAGGCACGCAATATAGTGCCAGAACATTGCACTCCCGTTACACCGCATTTTGATTTACTAAACCTTCTTCTTCGGTCTTGAGGTTAATGCTGTTAGCCCTATTGGCCTTTACAGCGACACCGGGTGGGGAGGGAAGAGGGTACTCTGTCCCTGAGAATATGCAGGCNAATCTCTGACAACTAAAGTCAAACAGCTTCAACCAAATTATTTGGTATACGAAGACTTGTAAAAACAAACTTCCAGAACATAAAAATTAATCATAATTTTGACTAGTTAGCCAAATGTCATGGAGTAGACTATCATCCGGGAGGAATATTTCTGTTCTGTTTGTATAATATATAACTATACCTATATAAATTTTTCTTTTATTTCACAGTAGGCAGACAATATAGTGCCAAAACACTGTACTCTCCACTTCCCGCTACACCGCATTTTGATTTACTAAAGCAGAAAGCCAAATAATATATTGACTCAAATGGGGATAGAACCCACAATCAAAGCGTCTACAATCAGTTTTCCCACTGCACCACGACGGCCGGTTACATATTGTATTACAGTACATTTATATATCATATTTATTAATAAGTATTATTTATTATATGCATTTATTTTTGTTAGTTTGTTAGAACAAAAATGTGTAGTTAGTGCGAGATAAAGCAATTTATCATAATTGACGGCCGAGTTATGTCCACGATAACACACATCCGACGATGGTCGTGACAGTTGACGCTTTTTAAATATAACAAAAAGGGATAAAACAAAGGAAGACAGGATATAGTTTAAAATTCGATGGGGATGAATGAAGAGGGCGGATTTGATAAAAATGTTATTTAAAAAATCAGGAAAAAGTCGATATTTTTAATGGCTTTTTCTTTTGCATTTTATATTTATAGAATCAGCAGAGAGAACAAATTGTAAGAAATCTATCCGTTCTCCGTATTTCGATCAAGTTATTAGGATTAATTGAAAAGACGAAAACACAACGATCGCAGTTACACAAGAGCCAGGCCTATTGTGCTAATTCGTCTTAACGTATTGACACTCTAAATTGAAACTCAGAGTTTACTTATATCCTACCCATATAAATAAATTAGAAATATCACACAAAAAAGAAATCAAGAAATCTTGTACCCAAAATTAAAACAAATATTGATTTTTTATCTATTTTATTATACCTTTCAGACATAGTCCTTCTGGCGAGGACGCCCACAGCGGGCGGCTGTCTACCGGCCGGCAGCGACACATTGCGGGAAACGCGAGGCGGCGCGGGAGTTGCCATGTTTTACACTTTCACTTTACACTTTGCACTTAACACTTGTGTATTTGTACACTTAACTCATACTTATGTTTATTTGATTATGAATTACACTTTTAAGAAATTATAACAGGGAATAGAGTACTAGACCTAAAAAATATCGTTGATTTCATCAGTGTCTCAATTGTTTAATAGAGTAAATAGCACTAAATTAATTAAATAAATTAAACCGCCCAACTAACAATTTATTAACGCATATTCAATCTCAATTTTTTTGCGAACACGTAAAACACTCACCTACATAAATACATAAATACAATAGGATCGACGAGTTATGGCCGCCCTGAAGTTAGGTTTTACGAACTTTTATGCATTGTCAAAAGTTGGAACAAATTCTAAAATCAAATCTGCGCATCCAGCTAACTTCAACACGACCACGACTCGTCGACCGTACCATATGTACACACATAAATACGCAAAATTTACGACATTACGTGCGTACCGCTGCCCTGCGACCGTAACTGGACGCGCGGTTTATTGACGCTAAATCATTTCAGCTCGTTTAATATTTCAGTTGATATATTTGAAAAGCCGGCATGGCACAGTAAAAAGTCGAGATTACTTTAGGTTCGAATTAGTTTATTATTGAATTGTTAAAGAATAAAACAAGAACTAAATGAAAAAATATATATGTACCTAACTATGATTCAATGTAAAACAACAATAGACAGACAGATACAGATAGTAAATTAAAATAAATTGATTTTCTTGATCGAAATTGACTTAAAATCTGGCTTATTTATCAGCCTGACTAAAGTCTATAAACAATGTCAATGGACAATTTGAACGAAACGAATAAAATTAATTTTTCAACGGAATTTTACAAATACAAAAAGGACATCCCTACATTCTCTCCATATGAGAAAAACAACACTAAATCATTTAATAAATGAGAAGTCACCTAATAAATATTTAGTACCCATTTCCACCCTCATTCTTCACTAACTGGGTGACTGTTAAGCAATCACATTGAAACCTAAATGACTATTGTATCGTTACTTGTATAGTTGGTTAAATATTTATAAGTTTTCTTTTAACATCGTCATGCTAAATTAGCACGTCAGTTTTAAATGTTTATTTTCTTTTATAAGTATTGTAAATGACTTTTTTTTTGCAATACTTAACTAGAGTTAAATAATGACGATTTTTGAATGCCGCATTTTGTATTACCTAAACAAAGTAAGAAAAATAATTCTCAGCTTTTAGTGGCTATCGAATACACTACCACCGGTTACATTCAATGAATCGTATAGTAAATTAAAATAAATTGATTTTCTCACCAAAGTCTATCCAGTACAAACGTTTTGCGATATTAAAATTAAATTAAAAGCATTAAATAAAAATTAATTAAACTTTAAAACTCTCAAACGTCACACATAAACAGGTATATTAAAACTGCGCCTAGTTATCGTTAACTAGAACTCAGAATCGATATTTTAGTATAATTATATTTAACATACTGTTATGTTAATTGTCATCACTTTACGACACGCCAGGTAGCGATATTAGCATGTATATAAGGAATCAACGAAGTAACCTATCAATCTACCTGTTCTACTTTATATGGACTACATACATAATGTATGGGAGTAAGTAATTTCATTGCAGAGATACGTGGATACAAACAAATACTCATATAATTGTTTATCACCATAAATCATTCTAATGGGAAATAGGCCATTAAACACTAGGCGATCAACTTAACATTTTTCATAGCAGAATATCTAGAAAAATCATGTTGTCTTATCAAGACAATTTGCTATTTTTTTAGCCTCACGACGTATCCCGCAAAAAGCAGGGTGGACGGAGAAGCCCAGTGTTAAGACACTCCTTTTCTCATGCACCAGATTTCATTTATCCCTATTTATCATACTTATATACCACGCAGTGGGACTACATAGTACTGTTAAGAAAACAATGCGTTATATATAACAATACATACTCATATCTAAGTATTTCACTGAAAGAAAAACACAAAATAACATCGGTTTTCATCTCCCTGCCCCTGCTCCATATAAAATGAACAGAAAAAATCTAATCACACATAATTTCCTTCCACAATTTCCTCTCTTTTACAAATATTGCGTACAAGCATTATAGATTCGAAGTAAATATGTAACATTTAAAAAAAATATTGTATCACACTATGCATAGAAAACTCACGTACTGCAACGTCCAATTTTTTATACGTTTTCTAAAAATATCATAGACCCAGTTACGATTTTGTATGAAATATTTACATCTACATATGTTTGTACCTATACAATATCGGGAAATCCTGCTGAAAACGGAGAAAAAAATATTTACCGATTTTTTATATAATTTAAAAACTATTTAAGAAGCAATCTTCTAAGAAAAACAATGATACATTATAAAGTTACATTAGTATTATAAACAAGGTAACAGCGTGTGATGAAAACAACGCAATATCTATAGAAAACCCCGCAAATCTGACTGACACACAAAAAAACAAAATCAATTGATCCAATTCTATTACAATATCAAAAATATTGAACTTATTATAAACGTTTATTATTTGATATATTTTCAGAACTCAACGCTGTAATTATTATATATAGATTTCATATTATTTTTGTATAATTTTTTAACTTTTCATATATTTCCAATACAAACAAGTTCATCTATGTGTATCAGTAAAATATATTCCTGAACTCATCTAACTAGCGTTGCAAGTGCACAAGATAAAGCACAATTACTCATACAGTGGCGTCACGTTATCCGCCTTGGAACACTAAAAATAAAACCTATTTACATACTAAAACTTATGAACATATAGAAATATAATACAAATCTATGTATATTAATTACTCTTTCGTTACTGACAGACAACGCACATCCGGAAAAAACTGGCGTAGAACGCTGAAATTTAACATCTAGGTTTTAGAAATCACTGATAAGATTCCCCGAAATTAACACGGAAACGAAAAAAAATGGAATTATATTTTTTTCTAACGTAAACGAAGTTGTGGGCGGCCATTCATATTTTTATAAATTTTAACTTGCACGTATTTGAACCAAGGCGGTCTTGCCAACTATGAAGCTAAAAGTTAATATAAAATTTCGACACACTATTAAAAATAGATTATTAACACTCAGACACTATTAAAAAAAGAAGATAGAATTTTATATTTTTCGATAATTTCACATGAATTTGTTAATAAAAATAAATAGTTTAATAATATTAATAGCAAACGTAATTTATTATTTTTATTACAGGCTCACAGTTACAATGATAATAATGCATTGTCTTTATAAATATGTAAATAAAGAGATAAAAATGAGTAGCTTCACTAGATATATTTACAATAATTAAGTTTTATGTTCAATTTCAATAGGACTCATAAAACATTTAAAAAAAAATCTATAATTTATTCTAATCTGTATTTACTGTGATCTATAATGCTGGAATCTTAAAAAATAGAAAAATACCATTAAATCGTTTTTCTATTATTAGTATGGAATAACACTAAAAATGATAAGAAGAAATAATCATCATCATATTTATCAATAATCGCCCATACTCAATAAGAACATAAAATTATTCTAATATTCACAAACCACAGTAAGTCCCATTAAAAAACGATTACTAAATTTCAACAAAACTTATACATTTAATAAACTATAATTGCACTAATACTCAAAACGACTTTTTGATAAGACGTCTTTACCGGAGCGCGTTTACGAAACAACTGAGTATCGGATATAGGTAGCGCCCCTGAACCACCCCAAGTCGTAGCCTTATCAAACAAATTGTACTATTATGACCGTTAGACAATGAAAATGATTAAGAAAGGTATAGTCGTTGGTTCAAGCCCTAAAGTGACAATATTTTTATTTATAAATTTAAACACAAGATACATGTATAGAAAGGGTCCCATGAAGCCAATTGTAGCCAACAAAAAACTATTTTTTACAAGAAAATGTAAGCAAACGTGCAATATAATAGTTACAATGACACAAATTTGATTTTTAACGCAATTCAAACATTTTTGTCTGATAGACTTAGGGTGTTCTTTAAACACACTTATCTAAAGACATTGAGTGTAGGGTGGCAGAACGAAACAGCATGTATTATTATAACATTATCATAAAAGAACTCGTAAATAATACTAAACTTGCCAATAATTTAAGCAAAAAGCAGTTGAGCAAATGCGATCCGAACCCAAAACTAATAAATAATAACCGCTAATGAAGACATCAATTCAAGTAAGTGTAGTAGTGTATATAATATACTAATTGATATGTTATAACAATTTCCATATTGAAAAAACATTACAACAAGCACAAGGACGAAACAATAAGATAAATATGTACATCTATTTACATATATACATATAGGTTACTGAGTGACTGACTGACAACGCACAGACGAAGCTACTGGACTTAGAAAGTTGATATTTAGCATCTAAATAGGTTAGGGAGTGTAGGGGAGCACTAAGAGAGAAAATCTAAAAATTAATACGAAAACGAAATAAAAAAGTCGTAAAGTCTACGCCGAACAAATTCGCGACGACTAGAAACATAATACAAAACGTATTCAGACGAAAAAAAAAACAAATTACAAATATATATTAATAAAAAGAAGCCATTACGTTTGCAAATCAAAATATTTATCCCCAGTGAAATCTTTATCGGTTAAAATGAAAAAGCTTTGTGGCTTTTCATCAATCAGCGACGGAATAGAAAACCAAGGTCCCTTATATATAGTATATACTTATATTTATCTATTCATGTATTGCGAATTTTCTTTTAACGTTTACGTAACGTATTATAAAATGATTGTTTACAAGAAATATGTATGGTGAAGAATATTTGTCTTCTGTGTTTTACAATAGATATTATTTTCAGTTTCTTTATTAAAGCAAACTGAGAGGTGAGACACTATTCTCCACTTTTCCCTACTTTGGAAATATCGATTACGATGGTTGGTCGATGGTTCGTTGATGGTTTGATCCTTATTCGGGAAAAAAAAGGAATTTTAATTAATTCCCTAACTGCGCGTGGTTAAATTCCTCCAGTAAACATCTCTCGGAAAATGTTTCAGAAAGTATCGTACAGAGTGTATTTAGTGTAAGTTCCTTCCGCTTTCCTGTTACGGAGAACAGAGTATAAAACTAACTTTTAATATTACTGTCTATCTACAGTGAAAAGAATGAACGAAAATAAAAACATTAGCAACATAAACACTTCGATGAACGAAAATATAAACGTGTTCTGGAAGACATTTTTAAAAGAAACTGCGCACCAAAGTTGTTTTCAATTTTTTCTAAATGTTCATATGTTTAATACCTTAATGAAGCTAAAGTAAACAAGTATCTTTCATCATCAAAGAAACAGGATGTAAGAAAAATAAATAGGCATATACAAAGCACTGCCAAATCAGAAGTCTATGATATTGCTGCCAAACAAAGCTAAGTACATAATTACAACAAAGTCAAACGCGGCGTTAACTTCCGCGAATTAGCACGCAATGCCTTGCCTTGCCAAATTCACCTACCCTGGTATACGCGGGATATAGCGAGAAACTGAAAAAAAAACATTATGTACCTACACATTCACGTACATTCACGTACACTTACGTACATTACACACGTGCCATCCTGTCTAAATATACGCAAGTACCACGTACGGAAATTAAGAGTTACGAACCCATTATAGGTAATAAATGAAGTTGCTCTCCAGAGTTCATATGTACCTGAAATACACTGAGCTAATCTAAATCGATCCTAGAGCTATCTCTTCCTGTGAACGTTACTCATGGAGCCATATATCGGTGATGTTAATTGCATTTTAAGTCTATTAATACTAATATTCTAAAAATTTCGTAATAGATGAACTACTTACTGATCAGTCTTGAATAAATCGCTTGATACCAAAATGAATTCTATTGTTATTATAAATCCTTGGTTTTATTAAACAGAAAAGACTTTTCCTTCCTTTAGTGTGGAATAACAGTTAAGGAAAGTTAAAATGTTTAATAACCAGCAATATCTGTTGGCAAATGATCTTTCCTTGTAAAAAAAACATTGTTTAACGAAAATTTGTAAATAAACATTAGATTCTCTCGATATTCTCCGTTTTATGCGAGATACATGTGAAACTAAAAATATTATACATATTAAATACAAAATTTCTAAATTTAAAATATTTACTAACTCTTAAAAATTAAGCACAATGAAGCCGTAATCCAATTTGACATCGCATTCAGTAATAACAGCCATTGTGAACTGAGTGAGACAAATTGAAAGGGACAAGTGGGAGTCGCTGAAAGGACTTTCTAAAGTCAAACAACTTTACTTCTGAAAAACTGTCAAGTCACGAAATGTAGAGAACATAAAATATATATTTTTTTTGACATTAAACCTATTTTAATTTATTGTAGAGTGTATATAGATTCCTTGGGACAACAATGGAGAATAAAATTAAATTTTACTGTAAAAGTATAATGTAACTATTCGTTTTTGAATTTCGACTCAAAAAGCAGTCTAGAGAGTATTTATTTTTATAAAATAAATATAATTTGTAAAATCGAAATAATACGTAGCGCACAGCAGGCAGAGATTTTTTTATTAAGACTCTCCATGCCCCATATTTACGAACCATTACATGTTGACTTTAACTGTACACAGAAGAAATGAAAATAATTTAAACGTAATCGTTTCCCCGAATGGGGATCGAACACACACCTACAAGTTTTAAATAAATATATAAATACAATTTTTTTATAGGAGTAGAATTATTAATAGAACGATATTATTTAATTTGTACCACGCGCAAAGATCAAAAAGCGACCCTAACCTCTAAAGAGTTACTCATATACGAAATTCGCAAAGTTAAAACTTCCACAAGCCCTTCAGTTGCAAACATTTAGCTGTTTACTAAAAACGTCATTTAACATATTGTTAGTGGTAATTGCACAATTTAAAAATAATAATACCAATTTAGGAATGTATAACAATATATATTATGCGGGACTCGAACCTGGAATAGGTCTTTAAAGTAATCCAAAAACATATTTTATTAAAGTTTATTATATTATATATTTTTTTTAAATAAATATAACGTAATCTAGTTATTATATTATATAATTAATAGTGTAGCGTAACCTTCTAAGCAATAAATAAAATAAATCAATCAAATCAAAATTGATTATGATAACCTTTTTTATATTTTCGACGAAACCGAGGTGGCGTCACTAGTAGTAGTAGTATATTGATGTAGCAACAACGTTGACAGCCAAGGTAAGCAAATAAATGAAATATCATCCGCACAATTTTAAGCAACCTTGAAAAGTTGGAAATACTCTAAGGTTAAGAAATCAATAAAAATCTGGGCAATACAGTATACTGGACTATATCGATATTAAAATACCGTATATCTATCTATATCTTATTTGGATGGATGGTATTTATGACAGTTGGCAGGCGTCGAGTTTAACCGATCATATTAGTTTGAGTTCCACAAATTCGATAGTTATTAAAAGACGATTTCCGGAGGAAAATTCTGTAACTGTAACTTTTGAAACTTCGGACATACTAGTCATCGGGACTGATTTTTATATTTCAAATGTAATATGCAGTTAATAAATGTATAAATGCTATAGAAAAACACAAAAAAAACTTCCTGTTCAAATTATCCAAAACAATAATCATTCAGTAGCTAGGTATTCCATTTCTTAAGCAAATGTCTACGATACATACATACATACATACATACACTTCATACATTTGTATAAACACGGCGCACCTTGCGTGACGTGAGCCTGTGCGCCATTAAGAGCCAGAGACGTATTGACTACAACTTGATGTTTCATTGCTGGCGATACAACGTTTTATAGCTTGGACGCTATTAGAGAAAGTAAATTGCATGATTCTGCTTTAAAATTGTCTTTTTATTGCTTAATGTATTTTTAATATCTGTTACTAATATTGTCTATCTATTATGGTATGTTATCTTTTATATTAGATGTGTCTCGTACCAGTATATAGTCGGGTAGGCAGAGAAAATCTAATGTTAAGATATCTCGTGGCGGTACTAAAGACTGGATCGAACACCTTGATCGCATTATCAAAGCGAGAATATGAAAATAAAGATATGATTAAAAACAATATGAAGGTAAGTAGCAAAAAAAGTTTCTAGAGCTGATTTTTTTTCCAGAAACTTTTCCCATCATTATACTATGTAAAACCTGTAACACTGCAATACAAACAGACCAAACCTAACCTATAAATGTAGGAAGGAAACTCTCCTACCCAAACCTCCTCCTAAGCTATAAAACAACTTTAACGTCTACGACTATGTACCGAGTATGTGTACATACGCTAGTACGTACACAGCGTCTGCAAATACGACACTCCTAAAGGTACGGTATAGTCTATAGAAGATTCGCTAAGGTTTATGAGAGTTAGACCTATAAATATACATACACGTATATTATATACATACCAATATATTTATTGATATATATGTAATATGGATGGTCTCTTAAATATAGTATTTTTTTACTTCACAGTACAGTAATTTGTTCTGTGGTGCATCTCCATTGATTCACTCCTTCCCCCCATTTCCGCACTTAAAAAGCAAGAACAATACATGAAACAGCGTTCAGCTCCGCCACTCAACGTGCAATATGCCTTTATTTAAAAAAATAGCTATACATAGCCTATATCTAGCCTTTACCAATACGACAACAGACTATGAACAACCTTACTCCAATACTACTACTTGATAGAGGTGACCATCGTCTATTACACTACACAGTAAATTAATCAAATTGAAATACATTCATTATATCTGTAAAATGTTTTGCATTTGCAATAAAATAATTATCAATATGAGAAATTGATTTCGTAAATATCAAATACTTTAGGTTTTCGAGCTTAGCACATTTTTTTAATAGAAAGCACCTAGTTGACCTTCTAAATAATTATAATCAAATAAAACTAAAAATATACGATTATATGTAGTTATAAAAGTGGTTTGGGCAAGTTAAAAAAAGAAGAGTGACGATAGTATGGCAAAAAAGGTTTATGCAGCAAGAGTCAGAGGTAAGAGACTTTCGAAGGCACAGTATCGTTGATACTAGAGGAAGGTCACGTTAATAGTCCCCTGGAGGGCATGTATGTTGTGAAGAGTTTAATGACAATGGACAAGGCGAAAGAGGTATGCAGAGGCCGTTGGATTTGGCGGTCCATTTTCTAGCTAAGAATAATTGTGTAGAATATTTTCCGTAAATTCATCTTTCAAAGTATTTGAAAGGTTTTACTTTAGTAAAAGCCTTACAAAACTTGAATCACAAAACTTTTACATTATTTCATATACCTAAGAACGTCCTAAACCCTTCGAGTAAAAGATTAAGGCGGTTGGTTATGCAACAACAAACCGCCCTTTTGAGGCTTCACTTGAAACTAAAAATCAATCAGTTTTGATTTAGATAGGTTTCCTTCCCCGTATACTTTGTGTAGGTACTTGCAAAGTGAAACAGACGTTGAAAAATATTATTTTCTGAAGTAAATTTTTAATTTCATATTTTGTTACGCTTATATAATTGAGGTCTTCGCGTATGGCTTAAATAGCAAAAACAAAACAAAAAAAAAAACAAAAAATCCAATGAAACGTTTATACTCGTAGATTCATTGAAAGTCTCCAACACTACATAGATGTACGTATGTTGGCACGAGACAACGACAAATGGTGACAGCGTGTTAGAAGATTGGTATTTCCCGTAAAATTTTATTTAAATACTGATCTTTACCCGCAGATTTGTTTGCATTGACTTAAGTAATAAAGAAAAATTCCGTTTTTTACCGTTTCCGGAGAAATATCGTTAAATCCTCTTTTAATCCTCCCCTGTTTAAAATTTCTTTTTTTTCCCTTTACCGTAGGAATTTCGAAAAAATCTCTTTTAGTGCTCCTCTATGCTCCCTGACCTACCTACATGGCAAACTTCAACATTCCAGATTCAGTAGTTTCGCCTGTGCGTTGTCCGTCAGTCAATCAATAACGGAAGTGTTTTATATATATATATATTTACTAAATATATTTAGCAAAATTCTTAATATACTTCAATGAATAATATAGTTAGGATGAATTCAACAAATTTTGTATTCCGGAAACACAATTCTAGGTCACATGTAGGTAATTATTCAACGAGACATTTGAAAAGTTAAAAATAACGAAATATGCTTGAGATTTTATATAAATTTTATATACATTCGATAGATAAAACATCCTTGTAGTAACCTAACCTTGCCTTAAGCACGAGAAAAAAATTAATTGCATTGTATTTCTTTTTTTAGTTTCAGGGTTTATCTTTTTCGCGGTAGCCAGAGAGAATGAAAAAGTTGCCTTACTTAAATTTCAACTTACAACTAACCAAACTAGAGGTAAGCGCAACGATTATGGGTTCGATGTCACACAGGTATAATGAACTAGGACGACTTGTTTAGTTGTATAGTATATACTTGGTATATACTTGAATAGTAATTTCGTTCTAACTTACATATTAAAAAAAACTAATAACTAATGCTTCGTGACCTTTTGTTATATTAGATTCTTGACAATAAGGTGGAATAAAAGTAAGATTTCGACATTCGACCGAGTTCGCCGTCGGAAATAGGCCGGCAGTGGGTCATGGGCGGGCGGGCGTCAAATATCTATGAATCATATGACGCGCGATGAAAACTGGAATCACTTTTATTTATGTCTTCCTTAATGCCACGTTAAAGTTTATATGATAGCTCGATACATTTGATCACTTTTTAATATAAATACGCAACGTAAGAACCTAATTTAAAAATATTATCCTTTTTTTGGTCGTATAATAAAATTGGTACACGCTGAGTAGGCGGGTGGAACCTAGTGTTAACACACTCCATTCCTTCTGTCAATTTTTGAAACATTGCGTATTGTATGGCAAAGCTCACCTTGTAAAGATGAGCTGTCAATTTATCGTTTTATATATACATATTTCAATTTTTAAAAAATAAATTTCATATGACAATCAAACTCACAATCAACGCAAACTCTTATTATAACTTTTCTTACAACATAATTACAAATTAAAATGATAGCATCTTACAAATACGTACAACCATTCCGTCTGACAAAAAAACCCATCCTGGTTTCAGGAAATCAAAGATTCTGCTAAATTGTGGGTGTAGATACGAATTAGCTGTCAATCAAATCCAAGGGCATCAGGCAGACAGCTTTCAGCGAAATCCGCGCGTTTCAGAAACACTCGACCGGCGATAGCTTATCTAATAAATATGTGCACTTAAGCGCTGGACCCTAATTGATTTAGTTGCTATGACACTTATCATTTTAGAAAAATATTTGATAATTTACTCAAATAATCCTCTAAAAAACTGAGTAGGCATAGACATATTTAAAACAATAAAAACTAAAATAATTCATTCACACCAGATTGAACTTACTACTATCGCATTAGTATATTATATATAAGTAATCAAATACATACGCCACCGTATTTATGACATATAATAATAGTATTTTATTTAAAGAGGAAATATAAGAGAACACTACGGAAGGTCTTCTCAAAATTACTACGAGTACGAGAAGATAACGGGATTTTCTATTTTACTTCTTATATTCAATGGAAACCTGGCGACTACTAGTTTGTCATAATTATAATAGTTCAGCATAGTTCACTAGACTGAAGTATTTTGTTTCATTTGCAAAGTTTTAATGAATAAGACCTGAGTGGAACTAGAGACATCCTTAAGGTACAATTATATCAAATTTAATAAATACTCAACCTTTTATGGCGCATGGACTGAAAATGAATTTAAATTAATTATTATCTAAACTTATGTTAGGTAGAAGAATGGATAGAGACAAGACACTTTGTTTCCCTTTCCGCCTATTAATAAACAGAGCCAGAGCCAAGAAATAATTTAAAACATTCCGTTCATTGATAAAGCGGTTTCAAAATGTCTTCACAATATTATGAAAATCAGAAATCCAAAAATTTGTTCATTATTGTCATAGAGTTCACATTCATTTTATATTCTAATTAATTTTATAAAAAAAATGTAAAAAAAGCGAGAAGTGGATGACGCAATCGCACCCAGTGAAAGAAGCAGTACTATAAAACTTTTTTAAGTTTTTTAATAGGTTTTTACCTATTTCAATTAGTTCAGTTATTACGAAGTCAGTAACAAATAGCTGAAATAATCTATCAAAACCACACAACTAGTTTTATATCAAAAAAGTTTCCACGATTCGGCAATAAAGCAGCGTTCCAGTAGGTACATTTGTTTATACAGGGCCATATTCAATGCGTGTTTACTTCACGTTTTATAACGTGCGTTATTTTTATATGAGGTAATTTTGGTTTGCGAATTTTCATTTTGATTGCTTTATATAAGCTTATATTTGAATTTAGTATATTATTTTTTTTTGGTTTCGCGCTTTTAACTTAGTGTTAAAAAATTTCGTTTCCTCCTTTCCTTTGAAAGGTGGAATTGATTGCCGCGCTTTGTCCAACGAAGTGGGGAGATGAAAATTATTTAAATATACAAGACACATAACACAATCATAATTATTATTATTACAACAAAAACTATTAATACACGACAAAAATCAGTTTTTTTTATTACTCTGGGACACTACTTGGGACTCTAGTATTAAGTGAGTTGCGGAACTGAACGTCGCGTTTTGCTTCGTTAAAAAAGCAAAGGAATGAAAATAGTGGGAAAAAAGAGTCCCTTTAGTGGGAATCGAACCCAGAATCTTCGTTTTTACAGTCGCAAGCTTGTGCCTCTGTGCCACGACGTTCTCAATATTTATTAAATTAATTACAATTCTCGTCTCAACAGAATATTTAGCGAAATACCTTAGTAACATATTCTATGTTGAAATACCAAATTATAGAAGTTCTTGTTATTAGAAAATTTACGCCTAAATAACTTTGCAAATATCAACCACAGGCTGAACAATGTTTATAGTGAAACATCTTAACCGTGATGAAGTATGCTCCCGTTTTGGTTGAAATTATGAACAATATTAAGGGTTCGGATGAATGAACCTGTAATTATTTTATAATTTTAAAAATTAAAAATTAGAATTTAAGTTATTTTTAATACAAACTGCAAAATGCGTTTCTTATTCAATCTATTGCCATTATGATGTCTTTCAAAGTGCGGCGTTGAGTTAAACCACTCAACACGCAATGGCCTAAAACTGGAGATTGATACATCGCTCAAGTATAGTATATCCTATCCTCTGCCCTACTATTTATTATAACAGAAACTCGAATATCATCAATGGTAATATAGTGATCCTTACAAATCCACCACCACCACCAATCAAAGAAACCACCATCTAAGTACGTTAATTTGGCCAATTTAGTTTGGCCAGTTTCGTATATATTAAAATACACCTAAGACATAAATTAGCAAAAGCTCCTAAATAAACCAACACGTAGCGACATAGTAATATATCTCCGTTACGCCAACGTAACTTAAGTTCGCAATAAATATTGTAACGGCGGTGCGAGTGACACCCGGCAGGTAGGTAGTTACGTGAGGTGGAAGACGCGATTTGTTTTCACAATTTTTTATACGAGTACGAATAAGAAGAGATATTCTACATACTGGGGTTGCGTAAAAGCTAAAAATGCTCAATC
>JAKRZM010000675.1:0-13685 GCA_036379175.1 Heliconius cydno galanthus | reverse complement strand
AAAGAACGTAGAAATTCGGCCTTCTTGTGAAAAAAATTTAAAAAAAAAAACATTAAATAAGAAGAAAAACCTAAAAGACAAGACTAATGTATAATAAATTACAATATTACGATCCAAATATGTGCACTTTCGAAAACAGATACATCCTTCAATTTATGTAGTAATAATCGAATCTACTATATAAATCATCTACAACACCACTGCACCATATAGCACATATCTATATAATATAGATACCTATCTTATTTCATATTGTTGTCTTTCTTTACGTGTAAATATCTACATGTTTATGTTTTCAATGCTCAGAAGCTCACGATCGTCCATTGTTTGAGGGAGATTGTTCATGCACATTGTTGGTGGAAGGTGTCAGACCGTCAGTGGTAATGTATGTATGAGCAAATTATATTAATTTATATCTTTTTAAAAGTTAATTAATTTCCAATTAAAACAGTTAGTGAAAAATCACTCCACTCTATAACTTTTATTTGGCCGCTTATTTATATGAATATTTACACTTTGCTATTAATTATATAAGCCGTCAAGACACAGCGTCTGACGGCAAAACGCAACGGTTATTAGTTCAATTCCCAAGAGCAGCCTACCCTACCTACCCAGCTATACGAGTGCAGTTTCATATATCACTGTTATTATAAGACGAGCCAAATATTTTCAGAATCAATAACACGATTCTACTTACGAAAACAAAAACTAACTTATATGAGATTAAGAACTTCATACACAACAATATTTTTATGTATTAAAGTATCTTACTTTTAAACTATTTGTTCTATAAGACAAATAAAACACTGATAAAACCATTTAAAAAATAATAATTTAATCACAATTTACTTTAATGCCAATCTAAAGAACAAAATATTCTACATACGAGTATATCATGTATTAATTATAAAAACCATAGCTGTTCACACTGAACAAATAATCAACCAAAAACATAAAAAAATAAATAAAAGAAACAATTACAAATATTTACTTAAAACACGAAGAAACAACAACAGAAAATAAAAAAGTCACTAAAATTTCGGAGATATATCGGTAAAATATTTGCAGCCTGTGAACGTCAACCAGGCTGTAGCGCGTCTGAAACTGAACTGAAATACGAAACACTGTCTCATTGAGAGCGGCCAATGCGACCAGACCTTTCAGTTTTATACGATAAGGCTATTTCTGGAGCTCATTTTACACCGGCTCTCAGTAAAACCTTGCATTGACCGCGGTCGTCGTTACGGTAAAGCTCTAAGTAATTTGGATGGACGTTTTGAAAATTTCAAGAAATAACAACGCCAAATCAACCTTGTTTTAAAACAACAAGGTTTATATTAACCTGACAGATATGTGCCTTATATTTAGAGCGATGCCAGAGATCCCTACAAATTGGTACACAAATAAGGCACAAGAATGCCATTATAGGTTTTCGATACTTTCACGTAAAATGAACTCTAATAACTTAAATATATGATTTAAATTTGTGTAACATAATTAACAAAACGTAATAAAGTGACAAATAAAAAAACCTTTATTTCTATCTTAATAAAGTTTATTTTAAAAATATATCAGAAGCTCAGGTTTCACTTAAAATTGTGCGATATTGTATTTTATGATGAAAGAGATAAGATTGAACTTTGTTTAAAACGATATAGGACCTTATAAAGTCTAGTCTCTTTGGAATTAATTTCGATCATAATGTGAATAGGAGCAATTAGCTAAACTTAGTGCATCTATTTCAAGGATGTATATGAAAAATATATCATATAATTTAATATATAATATACAAATTAACATCTCTGTCTGTGGCTGTGTCTCAGCTTTACGCGATATAACGCATGTTGCAGGCAGGCAGGCAATGGGAACTTTGCACCTAATGTCACATTTTCTCTTTTTACTTTTAAGGACGTGAGTAATTAAGTATACATAAATATAATATTTAGGTATAAACCGGCAAAACCTAACTTCGTAAGATAAACAAAAGTTTATCCATGACCTGCTGACGGACAACCATTTAAAACCTACACGTAAACAACCAAATCGTATTCAAACTATAAAAAATTATACCGATTTTCTCCAAATTTTCCCTATAAAACAAAAACAGAAATTAATAAAAACAATAACTCACTGGTTAGGATGCGCTGTCAACCGGTTGGGGTCAGATGCGTTACGGTGTTTCCCTCGTCTGGGCGCGTCGCGCTCGCGACAACTCTCTGCTCTATTCACGCCGCGCGCACCGCTCTTCCAACTAATGGAGAAAAAAATATATTATAAATAATAGTTGAGAAACGTCGTGACGCAGAAAAACAAAAAGAGAACACAGAAAATATTTTATTTAATATGCATGATAGCTGAGGATTCGATTCGGAAATAATTTGAAAGTGACAAAACACAGCGTTGAGTTACAAAGTGGAGAAAGGAGAGATTTGATACTAGATGTTTATCTTTATCTACTCTACTGCACGAAAAAGGCGCTTGAAGCATAATAAATGTTAAGATTATTTCTTAGATATTAGTCATAAATAGGAAACGAACCTTTAGCAAACAAAGTCATTTAATAATTATATTTATTTTGTTATGAAATAATATAACATTTATTTTCTCTATTGTTTATCGTTATAATATCACAACTCGCAAAATACATGATATTTTAACGTTAAATAACAAATTACTACTTTTACATAAAAAAAATCAGACATAAGCGCCATCTACGATCTAGTAGCAAAAGTAATTATTTAATACAATTGACGACTAACGTAAAAAATATGCACTATTGTAGAACATTTGAATTATTTCACCAAAAAATAATAAAATAATAATCAAAAATCCTATAATAAATGAACAGAAACATTTCCTAAGTGGTTTTATTGGGCCATCTATTGGCGGGTGGCGAAAACTTCAACGCCATTCTCTTCCTATAAGGTTTAATATTAAGTAACATAGAGGGCTCTAGCAGTACCTCTTTATTCCACTATTAGCTAGCAGTTTATCTAGGCATTATCTGTATAAATATAAGATAAGATTTAATATGACCATTCAATTTATAGAAATAAAGAGTATCAATAAAATATCTTATATACATATATATTTTTGAATTAACATAATTTACCTTCAATCAAAATATATTTAAAAACATTAATTTAAAGCATTATTCACTATTAATTTAGCATCTAAACGTCATATTGTTTTAACCGCCTAATTTAAAACTAGACATATTAAAAAAAATAAACATACCTCTGTTCCTTTTCAGGCTCCCTGAGCGTGTTATCGCTATTATCGACATCTACGTCTGGGGCCGAATGTTCTTCTGTAGAACCCTCTCTTCTCGATTCTCCTGGAAAAAAAGGAAAATATATATTATTTACTATAATTTTATTTTTTAACTCATTGTAAAACCTTTCATTTTTCATATCGTTTCGTAAAATATTCATAAAATAGTTTAAAGTTTCTTATTTGCATATGTTAGACGTGTCGTCGCTCGCAATTTTGTTTTATTTTACGTAAAATGTAAAATCCATTTATTTGTGTTGCTTCTATGGGAATTTTGAATCACTTATAGTGCTCTCTAACAACCCACCATATATAATAATATGTAAATAAAATTGAACAATTACAACTGAAATTTCAAAATAATTATTATAACTGCTATAACATATATTATGATATATATGTCAATGTCACTAATATTAGCGGAAATACACCAGCGTGTCTGCATGACGCACTGACCGCACCACCTCATCCTGTTAAAGGATAACCGAGTGGGTGACGGATACCAATTTACTTATAAATAATTTTAAATTCATTGTTCTTTTTGAGAAACAAAATATACATAAATATAACTGTTATTTTGTTAATATACTGTGGGTTCTATTCTCATTCGAGTGAACGTTCTTATAGTTTGTTTTCCATCTTCACGCTGTATCCCGCATGTAACGTTGTATTAAGATTTTATAAATGTTGTCTATTTCTAAATCATTTAAACCAACTATCTTTCCCTATGATTAAATATTTTGAAAAGTATCTAATTAAAAAAATATGTTACTTACAAGTAACAGGCTACTTATAATATAAAAAAACGACAGACAATTAATTTATGCAATTTCAATGTAGATGAATAGCAAATGAAGTTTCTAAGAAGTACTTCTTAAGCAAAAGATATCTGTGCTATTTTCCCATAGGTTTCTCATACTTCTATTGTTTATTACGTTGTGTACTCATTTACGATGTTCATGTTACATCCCTTGTGAAAAGTCTAGTACTTAGGTCATGTTGTTTTCAATAGATCAGCTATTTATGAGAAGGGACCCTCTAGGCGCAGTGGTACAGGTAACAATCTGTATAATTTGTTTTTTTTTAGCTTTATTTTTATCCCTAGCGTGGTGCTACGCTAAACGCTACGGTCTCTATACATCTCTTTCGCCTCGCCCACTGTCAATAACCTCGTCATACATGGCAAGTTTGTTATTTTATCACTCATACCCTCGACGTGCACAAAACACCTGAACCGTTCCTCTTTATTCTCATTCTAAGATCTTTGCTAGTATTAGCAATTCTGTGTATCTCTTAGAATAATTGTATTCAAATTATATTAATTTTCCTGGTCCAGTACGACAAAACAAGTCGTATCGACACTATAAGGGACTATTGACTTAGCAATTATTCTTTCTGCCCACTCTGCTACATACAGTAAAAGTGTGAAAACAAAAATCTAGACTTCTAGTACTTTCTTAAGCGCCTATAAAATATAAATATTATTCTATCAGCGATGTAAGTAATACGTAGTTGTGCGTGTAATTGAAACTGCGCACGAGTGAGATCATCGCTTCATACTATGTTCATTAAAGCCGATAACGAACTCTTGCGAAATACACCCATCTATACTTATATTATAAAGCTAAAGAGGTTGATACGACCAGAAAATCGTTTTTTAGCCTAGATATTCCATTTATTGAAGAAGGCTATATAACATTCCGTTATTTGTGTCAATGTAACTAATTGCACTTACGGTGAGAGTTCGGCTTCTCAAAATGTGTGTGAGAGCAAAGCCGCAGGTGCAAGCTAGTCCTATATAGTAAGGTCGAAACTATTAGACAATTTTTAACGCCAATTTTCAATCCAAGCTAAACCATATAAGTGATATCGAAAATTAGTATACGTGCAATTTTGGAGATCTATAAAAGTTAATTAAGATATACGAATATACAAATATTTTATATGTTTTTGGTATCCAATACATAAGTCACATATTTGAAGATTATCGCTATATAAAAGCAAACCTACACCAAAAAAACTTAGATATCGAAATTCTAAGTTACATTCCATACTGCAGCAATCTGATCGTTTTACAAATATCCAAGACATTGTCTTTTAATACATACGTATGTGAAGCCACAACAAATTTATTTGCAATTTTAAGTTATATATCAGCAATAAAAATATTTATATACATAACAGAGACCCTTACATCAGAGATGCGTCTAAATGAACGTGATAGTTTCGAACGAAACATAACTTTAAGAAAATATAACTTAGAGATTATTTAATAGATATTAAATAGATGTATATATTCTATCTTATGTATGTTAATTGACGTCTATGAGTCCGGCTGTTGTAACATATTTAATTGGTGGCGCCATGTAAGTATGTATAAGGGAGAAGTATAAAATTTCACAAACGTAAAAAGTGAATGAAACCCGACCCGCCACCGCACCGTAACAGCTTGTGCGTACAGCTACTGCTTTTTGTACAATAGTTATAAATAAACTTAATTAATACGAGCTTCCGAGAAAGAAAAGCTGTCGCAATCGATCACTCGTTCGAAATGTCACCCCGCTGACGCTTTGCCGATGTTTCTACTATTTGATTTTTTTTCTACTCTTACTTGATCATTGTGTTTTTAATTTCTCAACATTTCGAAGAGCGTAGAGAACTGAGTGTCTCAACTCTAAACTCTTTCCGTATACTCTGCAAAATGCGAAAGATTCGTGAAAATATTAACAAAGGATTATACATTCCTCAACATTGATACGAGAAACCAAAATATTTTAAACTTTCGGATCGTTAATAAAATGTACGAGTACTTATTAAAAGACACCAGCTAAGTTATCATGTTTTCTATAAAAAAAAACTCAATATTTCTATTTAACATGCACTAATACTTAACCTATATTACATAAGGTAAGCAAATATATAAAAAAAACGATTGCATAAACAAATTAATATAACGTTTCGATCTAAAAGCTCTCAGTTTTCCTGAAGTGCTTGTAAATATAATAAAATTCAATAGAATTGTAACAATGTAATGTGTCGACCTGATTTGCTTGACCTGAATATATAACAGCTTAGCGTGCCTGTCCGTTTGTTTACTAGAGACTGTGTTGTAAATTGTTGATGCGAGTTAGTTATTAAATTAGACTTAATTATATAATAAGAACGGTGTATATTTAATACTTGCAAAGAGTTATTTAAGCTTTAAGTTATCGTTGTACTATAACCAAATTATACAAATCCGTTAGAAAATTTGTAGCCTATGTGTTATTCTGATGTATAAACTATATATAAACTATATTAATGTAAAGTTTCATCTAAAACTGTTCAGTAATTTTTACATAAAAATGGAACAAACATTGATCCACACAAAATTTCCAATTTATTGGTATAGTTTTGTTAATTTCATTGTGTCTATTTTTCATATTGTGGCGAGTACAGGAGGCACGGGGGTGAGCTCTGTTATGACTTTCGACAATTTTCTTCGAAATCAACGCGTACTGCACGTTACTTTCTATCTTTTTATATTCACATATACATATATGACTTTAATTTTCACGATTAATTATAAAACAATAACTTAAGTAAGCAAAGTAACGATTTCTAATAGAAAATATAGAAATGACAAATAGAAGCCGATATATTGTCAACCCATATTTATATTGATATACTACCATCAGTCACCGGTCGAGTATGAGCACGTCGGTACCGGGAACTCATAAGTATGCAAAACAGAACAATGGTACTGCGCGTGCGCATACATCGAGAATGTGCGCTGATCGATCGATAGATGTATTTCATAGATTGAAATTTAGTTTCGGCCTTTGGTCTTTTTTTGCCAGTTTCTCGGTTGATAAATTTTCGATATCTTGTAAATACAGCTAAGAAATATAAGTGATTAATTACCTCGAGTGTCTATCGAACTCACAACCGTCGTACTTATAATCAGACACTGTACTCAACTCATCATCAATCGCTATTACAGCAACATAAGATTTTTCATCATCATCACCTTCCAGGTATGATTTTCAATCATAATAGGAAAAACCTATGTTTGAAACTATGTATGTCTATGTTTGTAAGTCCGCAAACATAACTTATTTACACCAAATAAAATTATGTTTCTTAGATAACTAAAAAAAAGTACTAATATTATTACACTTTATTTCAGCGCACGCGAACCTACAACTATCGCAGAACACACAATGCCGAAAGTAATGATAGATTTTATAATTGTTAATGGAACTCCTCAAAAATGATCGTCATAACAAAGTAAGCAAAAAGCTTCGAGCTCCCCTTGTGCCGACACCTTGCGTGTCACTGACCGCCGGCGGCGACGTCACTGTCATGAATGAGTCATCGGGGGCAAATTTGACAAAAAACCGAGATTTCGCTGATAATTCAATAAAACTGGATGCTGGGTACTGAGAAACGATTAAAGTAAAAAATATTATGAGAAATGTGAAAATTTGATGACTTTTTAGAACAATATTTAGTAAATTTATAAATAATTTATCAATCTTGCGTTGTAATAATACTTGTTTCAAATGTTAATGGTCTATACTTTGATATTATTTTACTTTCTGCCTCATATATTATACCTGGCGTTGCATACCTCAAACCACTGTCATCAACCGGCACCTATACTCGTATACTTTTCGGGGATTCCTTATGCTGTTTGCGTGACCTTCTTCCAGATCCATCGATCTTCGAAGGTCAGTAGAAGTCTACCTTTAACTTTAATTTAATCACAGCCTATAGCTACCTACCCAATCTAGATAAGACACACTTACCTACCTGTGTACATACATTATAATTTAATGTAGTATTCCTCGGCTGAGGTTTACTGAGGGTAACAGGCTGCATGGAGGGGCTGAACCCTAAGCTATTATAAATTTATTAGGGTTCCGCATGTAAGTAAATGAACCGAAAGCACAGACAATTAAATGTTAATAACTGATCATTTGTTTATAAGGAAATTATAATTAACAATTCAAAAATTTTGTCAAAAATTTGCTCTACGCCGACCGAAACAGGTAACTCCCCTTTACTTGTTTTACTACGAGCGTCCGACTGTAAACATAAAATGCATTGTAGTTTCTGACGCCAATAAATACAGATTTCATTGCAACCTTGCATAAATCGCATAAACGAGGCATAATCGGCCTTTAAATTGTAAATTTATTGGAAATTCTTATATTTATATATTGAGTTGAATAAACTCATATCGAGATTTACAAAGTGCTCTCTTTAAGCTAATCTCACCAAATCTTACGTATTAATGATATTCCTTGTATTGTTTTTTTTTATAGCAATATCTTTTAGTGCCTGCTGTATCACATAGTAAGGTTAGCAGGGAGTGTTAAAACACTTTCCCCAGGCTCCACCGAATCGTCGTCATGTGTTGAGTAGCGGAACGAACGAACGAGCGACAGTAAAGAAAATGTCAACACGTACGACAATTACGGAAGAACGTCATGCCGCAGCGTAATTGCGACTGAGTATGGTGTGGGTTCGATTCCCACTTAACATGAAAATGTCTCTACAATTTTGCGGTTAGTGAGGAGGAGGAGGAGGAGTGTCATTACACTGGATACCTCCTGACCACCCCCTACCATATGCTGGCTACATAATCAACATAATCTCACCTACTAATATAAAAACAATATAACACAGAGACAATGCGTGAGTCAACAAGGGTAAGCTATTAATACCCGTTTCCCGTTGGCGTGCGCGTGCGCATATCAATGTATGTGAAATGTTCGCTTCCGTTTTTTCTTCGTATCTTTTTGGTGGATGTCACCGTTGATTGACATATTAAGGTAAGCCATATAATTGGACAGTTTTTGTGAAGTAGAAATCTGGTGACAGATCCCTTAGTTCTTTACTTCCTAATTAGATTTTACTACTCGATATCGTGAAAGAATAGTTTTTTTATAGAATTTGTTTCATTATTTTTTATAAACGATAATGACAAATTCCAACTTGCAGAAAATTAAATTAATGATCTTTAATTTTACTATATCTCATCTATATATATAAAATCGAAAGGTCACTCACTCATCACAAAATCTCAGAAACTACATGTGCTAGGAATCTCAAATTTTGCATAGGAGTTATTTATAGGACGTAGGTGCTCGCTAAGACGGGAATTTGCAATATTCGATTTCTAAGGGGTTGTTTTTAGGGTCGAAAGTTTGTATGAAACTTCGTTACTACAAATGCTAGGAGCCTCAAATTTTGCATAGACGTCACTAGGACGTAGTCATGAAGACAGAAATTAATAATAACATAGCTCACGCGGGTGAAACCGCGAGTGGGCCGCTAGTATATATATATACCAACATATTATATAAATGTCACAAGGAAGACAATAAATCAAAACCACCTAGTGCCATTTGACAACCGCTGTGTGTACAAACTAATTTCGATATTCAAAAACATCTGCAAAAATGACCAGTCCTGTAAATCTGCATTTTTAATGACCTCAATTGAGGGCATTGTGGCGCATCACACCATGTTTGACCGTAAACGCAATTGGGGGTTAGATTCCCACTTGATGGCATTATTTACATTTCTCCGCTCTGCTAACAAGACAAAGGATAGATAGCGTTGAGGTCCACTACTCAATGTAAAAAAAAGGATAAAAAAGAGAGAGTCTCGGCCTCTACAGAGAGTATATATAAAAAAAAGTACATTTCCAATCGGCAAGTCCTTATCGTAATCTTTTAATTTTTTACCAAATCAAATGACAGTAAATAATGTTACATATTCCTATCATCATATAAAAATATCCAACATTCACTTTCATAAAATTGACATACAAACAGACTTAAATGACAAATCTATAACGAAAGTGGATGGTATACTAACACACATGTAGTTAGTTATGTACCTAATACGATTGAATGCGATCAAAAGCTGAGCAATTCAAATATTATTTACGACTAGCGACCCGCTCGCGGCATCGCCCGCACGAACTACATGATTATTTTTCCAAATAATTCCTTTCGTATGCTAATAGCATTAAAATTTTAAAGACAAATTCTTTGTGAAAAATAAAGTTTATAAAAAAGTTAACAACAACAAAAGACAACTAAAATCTCGAACATTATACAACATTTTTATATGTGAACCAATTAAAATAAAACCTACACTAAATGTTAAGGGAAGAACACAGAATTTAATAATAAAAATTGCATTTCAATCGGTTAAGCCGGTTAAGGGTTAAGTGACACAAGCTCACAGATGAAAAAAACAAAAAGAAATAAAAATCATTCTATTGGTTTTTTTTATATTTATAAATGCCCTCAATGTTAGTTTTTTAATCTTTCTTTATCTTTCATCTTTCTTTATAAGCTTTCATTTACAGACAGCGACCAGATACACTTTTATTATATATGTATGTTTAAATTTCGAAGACCAACCTTTCAATTTAATTGGTTTTTAAATCGATCAATTATGCGACTTTAGGATTTTTATGTATAATTAATATGAATATTACTAATTAACTTAAAATAATCTAATCGAGTTTGGTAAGTTTCTTTACAAATATTTATGAAATGATCCCAATAAAGTAGTGTTGCAAGCAAATTTTATTTAGAACATATTAAAATATAAATAAACAAAAGATATGTCTTCAAATAACCAAATAAAGATAGATAGATTTCGAGTTGCCTAGAGAGGGATATATGCAAAGATAATCGTTATACATAAAACTCTAAAGCTACCAAGGGCCTGACAAAACGCACAGACCTAACTACTGTGGTTGCGAGTGTTGAAATTTGGCATGAAGGTAGGTCAGGGAGTGTAAGAGTGCACTAGAAGATGATTTCTCGAAATTCCTACGAGGAGAAAATGACATGAGCAATTAATAAATATTATTTATAAAATTTAAAAACATTGATTTCTGCACAATAAACATCACCGTCATTTACAAGTTTTGATTTAATACGAATATGACAAGTAACGAGATGAGATTATTTCTATTCCTATTACTATTATCTTTTAAAATTTCATCTAAAACATATCAATATTACAACAATACACTATTAGGTAAAAGCCTTAGATACACTACCCATGCGACCCACAAGGCCGGGGGTGTCGCCCTGGTAATGCGCTGCCAGTGACCCCTTATCACTGACACGATAACAAATAACTAAGATGTTACTTACTATTCTATTTACAGAAGAGATCATCATAAATCAAGAGAAATGGAATATTTATTTATTTATATGACTTCGTCGATCTGTGGCATAAAAAGAAAGCAGTTCTTATTTCTCCATCTATTCTAATATATATTGAAATGTCAATATGTACTAAAGACTATAAAAACAGGTTTCTAGGAAATTAAAGTAACTTCAATAAGATATATTCCTTATTTAAAGTCATTTCATCACCAATGAAGTATATCGTGAAAAAAAATATTCAACCAGTTTCCATACATTTTGTTTGACAAGTTACCAAGTTAGTGAAATAACCGTAAATACAATAAATAAACGGACAATACCGAGACCCGCCGGCCTCTTGACCGCTGTTGGAATGTACCATACGATGTGTGTATGTCCATACATACAAATAAAACTCATAAACAAAAGTTCCATACAAGCTTTCAAAGCACGTATAAATGCTTATACGAGTTTACTTAACAAATTGCAATTGCATCCTTTACTAGCTAGAGCTTAGAGCTTAAAATAGCTTAGCTTTCATAAGCTTTTGTCACCAGCACATACTCGAGCAGGTCACGGACAGAATAGCAATGAATGGTGAAACTGTTGCATCAATGAATAATTAATTGATCGCGCTAGTTGAAATTGTAGTGACTTTTGATCTTTGTCGCTGTGCGATCTGCAACTAATTGCTTGTCGTGTCGCCGACCCATATTAGATATCTATTTTTATTCGTTGTTTTTACGAGGCTGTAGAACCATTTGATTAACTTTGTGAAAAGCGTGGAATTTGAGTCAATTATAATTCAATACGGTCAAGCATATGTAGATTGCGATTGGGCACTAATGGTTTCAAAGATCTATATACATTGAAATAGAATTTACTATACCACACTTATTACTTTACAAATTAAAAATATTTATTGAATCATAATTAAAAACGTATATGAACACACCGCACCACTAAGCTGCTATACTTTATCTGATAACTGACACAACTGACAAAGTAAGCCAAATCCATGTTGCAAATCTCAAATAATAAAGTACCTATATATAGAGTATCGAGACCAGTCGTTACGCTTCGGTATTTAATAGTGCGTGGCAGACGTTTATTTATTTTATATAGCCCCATATGTATGATTTCACGGTCAAAGAATTTCGATGTTTTAATTGCGAACGCCGTTTTAGTGCCGCGATAGTTACGCTGCTCGTCATTTTCGCTTTAACGATCGTTGCGATTTACCGTACCGCTGCGTTATTAAAGTTGATATTTTAAATGTTTTTTTTTTAAAAAGCAATTTAAAATTTACTAGAGTAAAATATAGTAAATATACTTTGGTTAATAACAGAAAGAATCAAAAATATAATAAATTTGAAGCACTGCGTCAGATTCTAAAGGCGGTTGGAGGATCGATTACCACTCGAGGAGTTCAATTATTTTCATTTTTTGCTGTGGTAACAAGATAAAGCCCGGCGTTGAGTTACGCTAATCAACACGCAATTTCTCGATACTTGGACGGAAAGTGTCCTAACGCTATATAATAAAAACAATGTACAAAATATGTCATAACGAGAGACTATTTTTAAGTATTTTCTTATACATATTGTGATTAATTAACAAATGATGTACCTTTAATCGCTACCGAATTAAAAAAGAAATAAAAAGAACAATTCAATATTAGTGAATTCAGTACCTAAAAGTAATTACTTTAAGATAAGACGATATATTACAGTAAATTAATTACTTAACGTATAAAACGATATGATATAAGCGTTTGTGTCAGAGTTGTACGAATGGTGTGAATGTATAAATTATAATACATTAAAGAGATACATAATCGAGAAAAATGTTTTACATCGAACGATTGGATAATGCACACTTATTTACGTTTTATAGTTCCAAAGCAAGTAAATTGAAACAATATTTATAAACTTCTAAATAAGTTTTTATGATGAAGTCCATTTATTAGGACTATTTAGGACTATAAGGAAGGCTATATTATAACACATTAGAAACGGAAGTGTCTTAATGAGAACAGAGTTTCTTAACACTAGGTTCCCAGGTTCCTTCTGCCTACCCTGCTATGTTACACACACTTTTATTTACTTCCATTGGACTACGGGAGCAAAGCCGCAGGTGAAAACTATTATAAATATAAATAGACAAAAGTCAACAGACCGAGTGACTGAGTGGATTGAGTGGTCGCAAAAAGTGTACCGTTACACGTCTAAAGTGAATCAGCGACGA
>JAKRZM010000674.1:1174774-1210682 GCA_036379175.1 Heliconius cydno galanthus | reverse complement strand
TTTAAATTATTAGGTCACAATAATAACCTCATTTCATTCAAGACTGACCACGCAGAACAACTATTCCTAAGCCATTATTTTCATATGTCTTAAGGTTTAGCTGGGCTGGCGTATATTATATATGCTATTTTTACACGTAATATATTTATATTTTCTTTATTTTCAAACATGTATTTTTTCTCAGAAAGCAATGATAGTTTAGTTTAGTTTAACGTTTTACTCAATTCTCTTAGATTGTGCCCGCGATTGTTTGAAGGCCTTAAATTTAAAGTTATTTTTTTATAAAGACTTCCATACTATTTGATATATTTAAAAGGTTTTCTTCTAGAAACGTCCCTTATAATCCACTTAGTAGGAATAATATAAGCAGGAAGGTAGCGGTTATTGCTCTGACATTAACTAATTGCTTCCTGTGCTACCACCTCACATATTAGGAAAACATACCTATAGCATGTATAATGTTATAATAATATATAAATAATCTATGGCCCGTGGAGCTAATGGTTAATGAGTCTGACATTCTAAGCTGAAGGTTATACAGAAAGTAAAGTTGATGTTAGTAGAATTTGTATTGTTTTGATGTGCGATTTGCTGGGTGCCTTAAGCCTACGCCACTTAACAAGGTGTACCCCTTAGCAAGCATAGCTTTAATTTTAGAGCTCTATAGATTTTCATGTTAAAGTTCTGTAGATTTTTGTTAACCACAATCGTATATAACAAAAAAATAATTACATTTCAATATTTTGAGGGGTCTCCTTTAAAGTGGCCGATTTTCATTTCCGACAATTTTAATGGGGACCGGCGGGGGGTTCTCTCTGCTTACTCTACTGTGTCCAGGATCCAGCGTAAAGCTGATTAAATTTAATTTAAATTTTAAATATATTTTTAATTTTTAATATGAGTTAATATTATAAGAATCTGTTTTTTTCATAGGTGCGATGAGTAGGTTTATTAGTAGCTACTTGGTATATAATACAAATATTTTAATTGATAATAACTAAACAATAAAGCTGATTGAAATTTCTGTGCAACAAAATAATAGACTTTTATTATACTCTCGTATACCAGATTGCCTCTGTGAATGTGACTGTGAAAAATCCAGCAATTTAAACCTGAAAGGTACCAGTAACAAATGGCGAGTTGTAACGATCCTACCATTGTAGACACTTTTCCTGTTTTATATGTTTATAATATATAACTGATAATGGATTTAAATATCTAAAACTTGAATAACATATACAGAGCCTAAAGGAGTTGAAAACTTTAAAGTAAAAAGACTAGTCAAGTGCGATGTCGATTCATCCACCAAGGGTTCCGTACTTATTACATTATTTATTTAATTTTCTGCGATATCTTGTTTTCCCTAACATCTTGCCAATTCCATAGTTTTATGTCAATGAAAAGTATCGTATAAATCTTGATTACGCAGCGAATTTCAATCAACCAGCAATCGGGAAAAACTAGAAGTTTATTTTTTGCCCCAAGGGACTGTAGGCCAGAATATTTGATATATTTTTTTGATATTCCAAGCAACCCTAAGGAAAATAAACTTAATCGTTTTTTTTAAAAAAAAAACAGTAATTTTCATATAGTAATCAAATTACTTTTACAAAATTAAATCTAACTTTAAAGAAACATAAAGCCTTCTGAAAATTAGAAGTAGCGTAATATATTCAAAGCTCGTTGGCGAAAATTTTCCTCCTGATCGATACTTGTGTAAACTTTCTTAAAACGAAATGAACCTATGAATATTTACAAGGTGGGGGTGTCGGAACTCTCTTATACAAGTAGCTTTATTTAAACATGTAAGGTTCGTGAATGTCGACGATTTAAATAAGTGCTAAATTGTTTCTATCTCTAAATATAATTAGTATTTGATGATACAGACGATAAGTATACCGTGTACATATAATTATAAAGAGTAAGTGTTTTTTTCAATTGCATACTATATCCCACATATAGTGGAGTAGGCAGAGGGAAGCACTGTTAAGTTAAGTGTTAAGTCACGCTTTCTTCCGCAACCTCGGGGCATTGCATGCTGAGTGGCGAAACTCAACGCCGAGCTTTAAAAAAGGGTAACTCTATTTATTGATTAGAATTTGTTTATTGATTGGAATGTAGTCCATAATACTGTCAGGAAGTTGGTAAATAAAAATCCCGGCCTACATCAAGCAATGTTTCAAATTCAAACTGAAAGCAGAGAACGGAGAATCTTTTTATGCAAGAGTAAATATTGTTGAAGGTTAATATTCCGAAGAAATTAGATTTTTATATTTTTAAATACTTTATCGAGGAAAAATCACCAATACCTGTATATATTTTAAAAAGTTTTCTAATTAAGAAATAATGGCAGTTGTAATATATGCACAGTTTTGTTTTGTTTTTTATTCATTTAGTCGTTTCGTGGCCCATTTAATAACATGAGTAATTAAATGATATGACTTTATGGTGTGTATGGTCTTATGGTATTCATTAATTAACCATAATGACTCAAAAGGCATGTGGGTTCTCTATTCCAGAGTCCCCGATCCATGGATCCCGGGTAGGGACTCAGTCAGTTTTGGACCTAGGGAGGTCCATTAACAAATTATTATGAAAATATCTCTATTTAAATAGAATTATCTAACATGTAACTTCTAATTGTATGCTTATAGATAGGTATACACAATTTCCTTCAAAAGGTTTATTTAGAATATAAATAGCCATAAAATTTAACAGATTCTAATAGAATCACCAAAATTAATATAAATATTAAGCCTCAGTAGCCCTGAGGCTTAATCAGCCTTATTACCTTTTATTTAAATACCTGTTCTTATTACCTCCCCTTATTCGTGTGTGTTCATGCGGCTCATAAGTAACATACGAGCAACAACAAAAGGCTTAGCGCAACGACCCAGCACCTAAGCTGATGAAGAAGAGCCCGTTTATACAATGACAAAAAGCCTTATATGATATTTTTTTTAGTGGTTATATTATAAATTGCATGGGTAAATATTTTTATAAAAGAATGTAGAATAAATAAAACGACTGGCATTTTTATTTGAAGCTGTACTATTTTTTTTTATTTTCATTTATAATTCAACCGTTGCTGAATTTCTTAAAATATTAAGAATTCAAATTCTTATCCTGTTATATATTTTTTCTTTTAATTTTATATGATCAGTTCTCCAGGGATTATAGTTGAATTTGTAAGAAAAAAATATGTCATCAATAACAGTATATCTGGATATCTGGACAGTACAAAACAAAAATAAAATCTTATATTCATTTTCTCGAGTGGGAAAAGAACTCACAACCTGTCTTGTCTATAGTCACAGTTTGTGCTCTTGCTCCACGATTTTCCTTTACATATTTTAAGCTATTTTAAAAATATAATGTTAATTTTATAAACGGCCTTCATTTTCGTAAAGTTTTAACTAGATCTACGGGTCATTACATCTTACAGCCTCAAAGGAAATTTGAACAAAGTTTACACGGTTTGTCCATGTACTAGAGTATAATTAACGGTAGGCTCGAAGGGTTAATTCATTTAATGAGTTATTATTAAAAAAAATATTATAATATTACATTAAACTTATAAAAATTGTCCTATTTATAAATGAAATATTTATTTAAATTTATATTTTCATTTCTTCGTTCTGGTGTCGAGGCAAAAGCGCGGCGTTGAGTTTCGAAACTTAAAAGCAATGCCTCCAGAATTCGGGAGTGTTTCGGGAGTGTTTGGAAGTGGGGAACAGAGTGTTTTAACACTAGATTCTCTCTATGTAGCCTGCTGTGTGCGGGATACAGCGTGAAGCTGATTTTTCTAATTTGTTTCATTGATTATTTTCAGTACAACAATGGTTAATGATTAAATTGGACTATATATGTATTTAAATACCGCATCTTGGAAGTTATGTTAATAATCTACATATTGAGATACATACACTTGAGAATGCAATATGTGTCTAATTATATACACTGAGGTATTTGATTTCGACGCCCTATAAGCTCAAACAGAGTTGCATTTGATATACCCTATTTCATTCCATCCATCCATCCCTCCATCAGCCTTATAAAGTCCACTGCTGGACAAAGGCCTCCGCCAATGCTCGCCACTAGTCCTGCCACTGGTCCTGCCTATTTCATTACCACCTATAATATATTCTTTTCACAGAATTCATAAAAATCCACATCAAAATACGAAACCAAAAATTCTTACATATTATGAGGAAATAGAAAATGAAATATTTTCATTAAAGTACTAAATAAATATTTTATCGGACGGTCAACAAGGGGTCCAAATAACTTCAGAACTAAAGGTATATTTGAACTGTCCACGAAATATGTTGATGTAGGCCGCGGGGAAGCAATTGTGTGGATCTGGCTTTATGTACACTCCCCTAATAACGTTTCGAGATCACCGGCGCCAAATATTTTTTAGTCAGTAATGAGCTTTGGAGATAGAAAACAATATTACTGTATGTTTTTATCTTAACAAATAGGTATATTATGAAATATACATATTAATATAATAGCAATCTTAAATATTTTTAATAATAAGCATTTTGGACTTCGTAACACTCGTTTTATATCGTGAAATTATTTAGTCTTCGGCCATTTCACCGAAACAAGAAGTTTTGAAATTGCAATATTATATTCCTTTTATTCTTTATGCAACTCTTACATTTTTTACTATTTTACAGTCAACCATAAATCTCTGGCATTGTTTATCAAAATAGCTGGTTTATTTTTAAAGCTCAAATTAATTTCAAACATTGAAACCCCATTGTTCAGCATTCAGGATTATACAGACTTCGACAGTTTTGGGTGATCCCCGAAAAGATTAATTTCTATTATATTTATCATAATCTATTTCGTAAAACCTTTTCTATTGAATATTTTACTAAAATTCTGCTAAAAGCGAGATAGGTTAACTGTAGAACAGATAAATGGAAAAAAAAAATATTAAAAACGAAATCCCTTTAGAAACGTAAATAATAACGTCACGTAATCTACGATATTAAGGATAGAGAAATGAAATATAAAACAAAGTAAACACAATTGCTTTCACATACAACTCGTGTAACAATGTAATATTTTTTTATTTCTATTGTCCATGACACGTGAGCTTTTAGAGATATATAACAGTTTAATATTGTTTTTGTTTTATATTATAAAAACATTTGAAGCCATGCGTGGCGTAGGCGCACAAGTTCATATGTGAATGTAAGCGGAGATGGTTATGGGTTCGATCCTCACTCGAGGTAATAAAATATTTAATTTATATTTTCATCTCTTCGCTCTGGTGTGAAGACAATGCGTGGGGTTGAGTTCTGCCGCTCAACACGCAGCGCCTCCAGAATTCGGTGGAAAGTGGGGAACGGAGAATCGTAGCACTAAGTTCCCTCTGCCTACCCTGCAGTGTGAGGGATACAGCGTAAAGCTGATTTAATTTTTAATTTATATTATAATAACAACACGCAGGGCGTACACGTGGATGTTTGCTCGTCTTATATAAACGGCCTGTTTGGATTCACGCCATACAAAAGCTTGTCACGTAATCGCATTACATTATACACTTTCAGTTTATGTTTGTAAGGCTAATGTGGATGAATCACGATAGCACAGTTTTATTCATTATTTTTCAGCTTTATGTCGTATTCCACATGTAGTAGGGTAGACAGAAAGAGCCTAGTGTTATGACACTCCGTTCCCCATTTTCACCAAATTCTTGCCTGAAAATATTAAATATTATTTTTTTTTTCTGGGAATCGAACCCACAACCTATCACATTAACAGTCACACACTTCTGCAATTGCGCCACAGCTGGCCTCAGATATATTCATAATGTACATGAAAGTTGGCATTGTTTGTCTGTGTTAATGAAAATTAAATTAGAATGAGATATTTACATTTCTAAAAATCATTTAAATATATTTAATAGTTTAAGTATAAAAAGGGTCGTTAAAACTGATTGAAAATTAGCTTAGCTTTTACAGCTTTAATAAATTTGTCTATTCCACTATATCACCTTTGCATGTTTATTAACAAGCAACAATAGTACTTCTAGAACCGTCTCGCTAAATATATTTCGCAAGTTCCACTCGAGTCTGAGGTATTTTCTTTGCGACCTAGTAGTAGAGGCTTGGGCTTGACATTCATTAAACCAATTTGAGGGTTTTGTACTAAATTAAAGAGTTTTTTCTTCAAGTTTAAAGTTGCAAATGTTTAGAATTGAAAATATTTCTCTTATTATATTAGAGCCCACGCTTTAAATTTTTTTTTGTTTACTTTATAATTATTTTATATTTAGTTTATATATTGCTCTATGATTGACTAACTAAAAATTATATATGGCCTAACAATAAAAACTATAAGATAAGATAAGTAAATAGGATTGGTGAAATTATATTTATACAAAACCCGTATGTTAATTGAAATATAATCACTTAAACACATTTATCATTTTATTTCAAATTCGAAAGTTTTTTTTTCACAAAAACAGGTTCTTTCATACGATGGAAACTTTAATATAATTCATATAGTGCCACAAAGGAAATTGTCAGACCCATTCTAATAGATACACATACATATTTTTTTTATATCTCGAAAACTAATTAAATGCAAATGGAACAGGCNTGGTGTGAAGACAATGCGTGGGGTTGAGTTCTGCCACTCAACACGCAGCGCCTCCAGAATTCGGTGGAAAGTGGGGAACGGAGAATCGTAGCACTAAGTTCCCTCTGCCTACCCTGCAGTGTGAGGGATACAGCGTAAAGCTGATTTAATTTTTAATTTATATTATAATAACAACACGCAGGGCGTACACGTGGATGTTTGCTCGTCTTATATAAACGGCCTGTTTGGATTCACGCCATACAAAAGCTTGTCACGTAATCGCATTACATTATACACTTTCAGTTTATGTTTGTAAGGCTAATGTGGATGAATCACGATAGCACAGTTTTATTCATTATTTTTCAGCTTTATGTCGTATTCCACATGTAGTAACGTAGACAGAAAGAGCCTAGTGTTATGACACTCCGTTCCCCATTTTCACCAAATTCTGGAAGCATTGTGTTTGAGTAGATGAATTAACGTCACTGTTTGCCTGAAAATATGAAATATTTAATTTTTTCTACTAGAAATCGAACCTACCATCGAACCTACATCGAATATATCGAACCTACCTACCAATCGCATTTACAGTCACACGCTAGTGTAATTGCGCCAGGATTGGCCTCATATATTCATTATGTACATGAAAGTTGGCATTGTCTGTTTGTATTAATGAAATGAGAATAAAATATTTAATTGAGTATACAAGGGTCATTAAAACTGATTAAAAATCTATTTCTAGAATAATATATTCTTAGCTTTTACAGCGTTAATAAATTTCTCTATTCCACTATATCACCTTTGCATGTTTATTAACAAGCAACAATAGTGCTTCTAGAACCGTCTCGCTAAATATATTTCGCAAGTTCCACTCAAGTCTGAGGTATTTTCTTTGCGACCTAGTAGTAGAGGCTTGGGCTTGACATTCATTAAACCAATTTGAGGGTTTTGTACTGAATTAAAGAGATTTTTCTTCAAGTTTAAAGTTGCAAATGTTTAGCATTGAAAATATTTCTCTTATTATATTAGAGCCGACGCTTTAAATTTGTTAACTTTATAATTCTTTTATATTTAGTTAACATCTTCATCTCTATGATTGAGTAACTAGAAATTATATATGGCCTAACAATAAAAACTATAAGATAAGTAAATAGGATTGGTGAAATTATATTTATACAAAACACGTATGTTAATTGAAATATAAACACTTAAACACATTTATCATTTTATTTCAATTTCGTATCATTTTATTTCTTTACAAAAACAGGTTCTTTCATACGATGGAAACTTTAATATAATGCATATAGTGCCACAAAGGAAATTGTCAGACCCATTCTAATAGATACACATATATCTGCACATGCTACATATTTTTTTTATGTCTCGAAAACTAATTAAATGCAAATGGAACAGGCTATTTCCGAGAGGGAAATTGTTGGTTTCACAATGTTACGGGAAACTGACAACGAAAAAACTGCCTTCAATTCATGTAAAGCTTTTATATTTTTCAATCTTATACTGATATGACGAAATTGAAAAAATGTATAAAAGTTTTACCTCTTAAATAATCTTTTGGCTTAGTGTCTAGACATACTGTCTTTACATATAAAACTATAACTATAAAGTTAGTTATTTATGATAATATATAGATGTGTTCTCCATTCATCCAAGTCCAATTTTAAGTTCCAAAACATAAAATTCTCTCTTCTCTTTCTAAGTCTATTCTATTCTGTAGTAAATATAAATTTGAATGACACTTTACAGTAAGCCTATATATCAGAATAATATAATTTATGCACATTTTTTTAGCACGCTGTATCTCGCAAATAAAATCAGGGCAGGCAGAGGGAACCTCCGAATTCTAGAGGCATTGCGCATTGCGTGATGAAACTTAACGCCACAATTTGCGTCGACATCAGAGCGAAGAAAATGAAAATATTGAATTTTCTTGAGTGGAAATCGAACCCATAACTTTCACTTTCACACACACTACAATCTCTAATATAAACGCTCATACACTTAAAGCTGTACATTTATCTATATGTATAAAATAAGCAATGCTCGATTCTTTCAACATAAAAAGAAACTGACAATGTCAACCTGACATATTCGGAGAATATTTCCTTCCAACAATTTACATACTCTATCCTCTATCTAAGTTATTTCTTTCAGCTCAACTCAGGGTAAGCTGTCGACAAATATCGACTGACTGACGCTGCCCGTATTTCGTAAGGGCGGTTTCCGGTTGTGTTTTATCATTGATTGAATCTTTTGCCTTTTTGGCGTCATCGTTGCGTAGTTGGAAAGTGTTTGGGGATGGTTGTGAGTTTTGATCCCTTCTTTAAATACGATTTATGCTTAAAGTTTAATTGTTCTTCTTTATTTCTTTTGTTTAGCAAATGTTGCAGAAGATGCCCTAAATATTAAAAACTTTCAAGTATCTATTGTAGAATATTTAAAAAGTATTTTTTTATGAAAACGGAAAAATATTGTTAACCAAAATATGGAAAACTGTAAAAATGAATAAAATATCCACAGCAGTTGGAAAAAATCAAAAATTCTTTTTTGTCTCAATAATTATATTTGATATTATTGTAAAATATTAGAAATCAGTAAATTATGTAGGTCAACTGTCATATTTTCCTGCTACTATTATTTTACTTTTAACTTTTCTGGATTTAAATCTCTGTAAGTAACAAAATGAAAATATAATAAACAGAGAAAATATTTTAATCTTTTATGACCACTTAACTAAGTGTAAAGTTTTTACATCATTCACGTCACCTTTAGTAATTCCAATAATATTCGATATAATAAAGTTAAAATTATCCGAGGGTACTTTAAAAGTTCAGAAATAAATTTTAGGTAAAATTTATTTCTAGTAAGTTTCTCTAAGTAATATTTATGTAATAAAATCCATTATACCTATTACAATTAACTATATATAGTTCACAGTATAGTTGCGTCAATATTCATCATTTTGTCGATATAAGCTACGTGATCCGTCGTATATGAGAAACACGCAAAAGAGGATTAATATTCGATCGACATGTGCAATTAACTCACCATACGTAGTAGCAGGTAATAGAGCAAGGGTTATGTAACATAACTTACATAAATACATATCCAATATGTAGGTAGATACTAATATGGAATATAATTCATTCCCTCCAATGGGAATAGAACCCACAAACAGTGCCACTGTAAAACGACGGCCTTAAAAAATAAAGCTTATAAATATATAGGCAGGCGTTTTGGTATATTTAGATTTTTCATTGTCTTAAAAGTATGAAATGGAAAAAGGTAGTAAGAAAACAGCTCTACTAAACATATTATAACGTTTATTGAAAATAATAAACATCCGTTCCAATCATACAATCGAAAATACTTTTTTACTCAAATATCCTAGTTCACTCCTTACTGAGTCCGTACATTTGCTCTACACAATACAATTAAAAGCGTGTAATTCTAAATTACGTACAGATTTACTGTATTATTAATTTAAATATATATATATTGTAAAACAAATAAAAGGATTTTAAAATCTGGACGTACCATTATACAATATATTTGCAACATTTTGCTTTTCAATAATAATTTACAATAAAAATTAAATAATAATAATAATTTTAAAGTAAAATTCACCGATTCCAAAGAAAATAAACGTATTTATAATGGCTTATGTTAAATCATATTTTAGTTTTACAAAATATGTTTGTAAAAGCTTCTCTATCTTCTAGCGTCTAGTAAAATATTATGCAATAAAATTTAATTCTTTATATACACTCCTATCTAAGGTAAATTATGTTAATATTTGAATTTGGTCTCAAAATTAAGATCATGGTAGGCTATAATCGTATAATTGACATATAACCTATGTACATATTAATTACACTTTTTTAAATATTTTAATTAAATTACCATACTACCAAAAAAAATATAAAATTTTAGAGAAGCGGGTTCTTTCCCGTAAATTTTTATTATTTTTCTTTTTTTAAAATTCTTAATGTGAAATTACACTTTATAGATATTAAAAACACTAAACTACCAATTTATTGGCACTTTTAATCATTTTATTTACTATTCCATTTACAAGCAATTAAGTTAATGTTAAAAAAAATAATTAATAAAATATAATGTTTTTAATGAATAATGTAATTGAATCTGAAATTTATCAGAGCATTAACATTAATATCACGTTTGGGCATTTACATATTAATTACATTATTATATATATTTACAAATTAGTTATGCTTACTTCAATACTACATACCTAAAGAGAAATGTCTATCGCAAATAAAATAATTGAAACGTTATCGATTTTATACTGTTATCTTTTGTCGTTATTCCCACTCGAAGGAATGAATTATTATTTCTTAATATTTTCATTTCCTCTCTCTGGCATCAAGGCAAAAGTTGAATTTCGCCCCGCAATGCCTCAAAAAATTCGGTGGAAAGTGGAGAACGGAGTGTCGTAACACTAGGATTTTATCTTTTATACTGGTTATATGAAAATCCGGCGTAAAATTTATTGTGCATTATTTTAGCTGCCATTTTCTTTGTTCTTGTTCCTTGTTGGACAATAGGACTCACATTTTAAAGCATATTATAAAAAAAATACATTAGGCATATAATATTATGATTATAAACTATTTTATACTTAAGCTTCAGATAGGACAGTGATTTTATGTTATAAGGCACCGCCTTGCCGTACTTCTAGATTTCAGTTACTTAAGAAATCAAACGTTAAAGCTTGTAAAAAAAACATTGAAAATATAAATAGTTTGAATAAAGTAACTAAATTATTTATATTAATAATTACAATAAAAAAAAGGGAAAGAAGTGGAAAATTCATACTAAAAAATAAACACTCAATTGATATCGATATACTCGTACATCTATATAAGTAAGAAATAAAATTTTACATTAGGGTTAAAAATATATAAGCACACTTTTAAGGATTTTAATTACATAGTTAGTTAAATTTCAGTCATAAAGTGTATTCAATTCCATTCGGCTTTGAAATCAATTATTAAGTCAACAATACTTACAATTCGCAAACACTGTTAATCGTTTATTAGAGCTCGAACTATTAATATTGCAAAGTCAAAGTAATAAATATAGTACAAAATTCTTTATTATATACACGTATAATATTATTTATACATTTTATTAATAACTGGGCAAGCTTAAAGCGTATAACAACNGTAAGTTAATGTTAAAAAAAATAATTAATAAAATATAACGATTTTAATGAATAATGTAATTGAATCTGAAATTTATCAGAGCATTAACATTAATATCACGTTTGGGCATTTACATATTAGTTATATCATAAATTATTTACAAATAAGTTACTTAAATACTACATATCTAATGAGAAATGTCTATGGCAAATAAAATAATTGAAACGTTATGGATTTTATAGTGTTATCTTTTGTCGTTATTCTGCCGTGGCCCACGGGCACAAGCGTGTGACTGTAACGCGACGGTTGTGAGTTCGATCCCCTCGAGGGAACCAACGCAAAAAGCCCGGCGTTGAATTCCATTGAACACGCACTGCCACGAAAAATTTGGTGGAAAGTGGAGAACGGAGTGTCGTAACACTATGCTCTCTCTGCCTGCCCTGCTGTGTGTTCCCACACAGCTTGAAGCTATATTATTTGATTTTTATCTTTTGTACTGATTATATGAAAAACGGGCGTAAAATTTATTGCGCATTGTTTTAGCTGCCATTTTCTTGTTCCTTGTTGGATGATAGGACTCACATTTTAAAACATATTATAAAAAAAATACATTAGGCATATAATATTATGATTATAAACTATTTTATACTTAAGCTTCAGATAGGACAGTGATTTTATGTTATACCTAAGGCACCGCCTTGCCGTACTTCTAGATTTCAGTTACTTAAGAAATCAAACGTTAAAGCTTGTAAAAAAAAACATTGAATATACAAAGAGTTTGAATAAAGTAACCAAATTATTTATATTAATAATTACAATAAAATAAAGTAAAACAAGTGGAAAATTCATACTAAAATAATAAACGTTCACTTGATATCGATATACCCGTACATTTATATAAGAAAGAAATGAAATTTTACATTAGGATTAAAAATATATAAGCACACTTTTAAGGATTTAAATTACATAGTTAGTTAAATTTCAGTCACAAACTATATTCAATTCCATTCGGCTTTGAAATCAGTTATTAAGTCAACAATACTTACAATTCGCAAACACTGTTAATCGTTTATTAGAGCTTGAACTATTAATATTGCAAGGTCAAAGTAATAAACGTTGTACAAAATTCTTTATTATATACACGTATAATATTATTTATACATATTATTAATAACTGGGCAAGCTTAAAGCGTATAACAACTCTGAAGCGTATAAATTGTCTATTAAACCTATCTCACTTCATATATCTTTTAACAAGGTCCTTTATATGGAGTATATCTATATTAACATTTTATTGCACCATAAAAAATCCATAAATTCACTAATGTAGCATCGTTATAGGGGTGTTTCATCCCCAGATTCTGTATAGGGTAATCTTACAGCTTTAGTACCCGCTAGAACACCAACACCTTCCAAACATGACCTTCTATTTGACAAAACATCTTTCAAAAATGCTCTTCTTGGTCCTGCTAAGTCGGTGCCTGTAATTGATCTCGTTAATTTTTTTAGCGCTGGTAGCCTCAGTGCTTCTTCATATGTAGGCGGTTCATCAGTTGGCGTAGTAAGAGCTCGACCACCAAATGGATCTCTTGAGCATGTGGGTGATAGTTCTCTTGAAAAGTATAATGTGTTTTCACGATTTCTTGTAATTTGTGATTCAGGTATAGGCTCATAATTAACACTATTACTAGTTAAATCTTCTAAAATTTGCCGAGCACTTCTAGCATTAGTTAATACACCAGCCCACGATCGTCTATTTTGTAGTTTGGCATCATTTAATCGTGCACTGGCTGCTATATTGTAACTTGAATGTGTCTCCGCAATTGTAACTCGTGGTCTTCTCGTCGGTTCATCAAATGATGCTGCTTTAACCGCAGACCGATTTGGTCTTTCAGTTTCAACATCAACTAAAACTGCATTAGAAGTGTTTTCTCCTGGGTCTTCTCTAAGAGCTGCGTCAATGCGCATAGCTTCCGAATATGAGGGTACTATTGCACAATTTCCTCGTATCGCTGCAAATAATTCTAAGCTATCCACTGTAGAAGCATGAGACAGTGGTAGAGTTCGAGGAGGTCTAGCTGCTGCACAAAGTACGGCACTTTGTTCATCAGCTAACGCCCATGCATAATTAGTAGCAGGAACTGGTGGTAAAGTATCTGATAAGTGTGTATCTAAATCTAATTGTCGACTAGGATCTAATTCATAATTTGTACCGAATATTTTTGTTATCTGAAAAAGAGAATAATTAATAAGTTTCATATAAAATATATATTATATAGATTATTATTCTATTAATGTATCTTACCGTATAATGAACATATGCTGTATTACATTCTATAATTATTCTAAGAGGCCAAGAGAGAAGAAAGCAGGACAATGCCCAAAAAAGAATTTGAGAAGAATACCAAGGGCAGCGATCTACGTCCCTAGAATAAAAATTACATTAGAATAGAAATTATTACATTCTTGATATTTAAGCATATATTTAGTTAATGGTTGTTACCTATAGGCTACCATGTATTCCTTAAACGAAGTAACCCCAATGAGATCTAATCCTTCACGCATTTCCATAAAATCATCAAATCTCTCGTGTTCTGCAAAAAATCTTGATCTTTGATCTTCAAATTCTAAAACAATAAATTAATTTAAAATACATTTCGTGAAAGGCAGTGTCTTCAATATTTTACAACTTTTTTAGAAAGTTCTTAATCATTTAACTAATTTCAGAATTTAACGGATTGAAAATTTGAACAAAGCACTCTTTAAATTGAAAGCTTCAACAGAAAAGTTTATAGGAAGTTTTATTTACAATTTAAGTCCGCTTAGAGAAAAGTTTCTCAAAATAAAACGCTGGTTAAATTTTAGAAGCGTTAGCCTTTGTAACATCTGTTCACGATGTTTAGGGGTTTCATTGAATCAACTTTAAACATTTTAAAGTGTTCTGAGGTCTCGAATAACAATTAAAAGCTGGGATATTTGAGAATCTTAATTAGAAGACAATACAGCACCAAAAGCATTTATATTTATACGTTTAACCATAGACTATATAAGATAGTAAATTATTGTTAGTTATATATTTAAGAAAATACCGATGTGGTAAGAAAATACTAAACTAATTTGTAATTCTAATTAAAAGTTAGAACAAAAACATAAACACTCTAAACGTGGTTAGGTAACAATTGTACAGACATTTATAATTCTCTATACTAAACATGAAGTTCTAATATTTACCGCTCGCCGCTTCAATATTGGCAAATGCAAAACCTTTGCTGAAACGGACTTTTGTGATGGGAGTTTTGGAATCTAGTACGAGATTCCTGGACGCGTCTCTTTGCCCGCAACAGGCGTGTGCAAACGACGTACTAGCACTATGTGTGTTGACTCTTTCATAATATACCTGCAGATTTACAATATGTTTTACATTTATATTTTACTAATGAAACAGTGTCTGTTCTTCAGTAAATAAGAATCTGTATCCCACACACAGCAGGGTAGACTGAGGGAACCTAATGTTAGGACACTCCGTTCCTCACTTTCTGCCGAATTCTAGAGGCATTGCGTGTTGAGTGGCAGAACTCGTTTACGTTTTCCACCTGAATTGAAGATGTTAAGGGGCGAAAATCAATAAGTGAGATTTAAATACAAAACTAAAATCGCGTTTAGCCAGAAATATTCCATAAGTTCAGAAGGACTTAATTAATTTAAACTTTGTGTTCAATTCTATTTGCAAAGAAAACCCAATAAATATATGTACCTATGTTTTTATTTCTTTGTTTCTGCATTTTTTTAATTTAGTTTATACTAAGCCCAGCTTTACTAAGATATGTCTTGGTCTCTTTTCTTTTATTTCCTCTTATCTCATAAGTATATAATGTGAAATATATAATCAGTACGTACACATATATAATAATACAAGATATATCTTAAGATATTTCAAAATATGTCATANATTCTTGATATTTAAGCATATATTTAGTTAATGGTTGTTACCTATAGGCTACCATGTATTCCTTAAACGAAGTAACCCCAATGAGATCTAATCCTTCACGCATTTCCATAAAATCATCAAATCTCTCGTGTTCTGCAAAAAATCTTGATCTTTGATCTTCAAATTCTAAAACAATAAATTAATTTAAAATACATTTCGTAAAAGGCAGTGTCTTCAATATTTTACTTTTTTTAAAAAAGTTCTTAATCATTTAACTAATTTCAGAATTTTACGGATTGAAAATTTGAACAAAGCTCTCTTTAAATTGAAAGCTTCAACAGAAAAGTTTACAGGAAGTTTTATTTACAATTTAAGTCCGCTTAGAGAAAAGTTTCTCAAAATAAAGTGCTGGTTAAATTTTAGAAGCGTTAGCCTTTGTAACATCTGTTCACGATGTTTTGGGGTTTCATTGAATCAACTTTAAACATTTTAAAGTGTTCTGAGGTCTCGAATAACAATTAAAACCTGGGATATTTGAGAATCTTAATTAGAAGACAATACAGCACCAAAAGCATTTATATTTATACGTTTAACCATAAACTATATAAGATAATGAATTAATTTCAGTATATTTAAGAAAATATGGTAAAAAAATACTAAACTAATTTGTAAGTCGAAATTAAAAATTAGAATAAAAACCATAAACACTCTAAACGTGATTACATATGATATTTTAATTTTTTATATTTGTATGAAGTTCTAATATTTACCACTCGCCGCTTCAATATTGGCAAATGCAAATCCTTTGCTGAAACGGACTTTTGTGATCGGAGTTTTGGAATCTAGAACGAGATTCCTGGACGCATCTCTTTGCCCGCAACAGGCGTGCGCAAACGACGTACTGGCGCTATGCGTGTTGACTCGTTCATAATAAACCTGCAGATTTACAATATGTTTAACATTTATATTTTACTAATGAAACAGTGTCTTTTCTTCAGTAAATAAGAACCTGTATCCCACACACAGCAGGGTAGACTGAGGGAACCTAGTGTTAGGACACTCCGTCCCCCACTTTCTGCTGATTTCTAGAGACATTGTGTGTTGAGTGGCAGAACAAAACGCTGGAACTCAATGCCTAATTTTAATGTAAACCCAACTTTACTAAGATATGTCTTGGTCTCTTTTCTTTTATTTCCTCTTATCTCATAAGTATATAATGAGAAATATATAAACGTACACACACATAATAAATATCACAAAATAAAAAAAATATATTTAAAAACTCATTTTTCCATTGAATACTATACCTGTGTAGTAGTATAGGAGTCGCCGTTGCGATATCGCGTGACTTGACGCTTCCGACGCACGTAGTGGTAGCAAATGGCCTTCCACCTGGCAAAAAACTTTCCCATTATATTTTCCTGAACTAGTGTATGCTAGGTCTATATTTAAAATAAGTATTACTTGTTCTATATGAACGTTTAAATTTATTTTTATTTTGCTATATTATAATGTTTTAGTGTAAAGTAGATTAAGTTTTCTTTTTTTTACTGTTTTAATCGATTTTTATATTGTAAGTGTTAAATAATATTTTCGCTGATTGGTTTCAAATTTTTAACTACTTTGGCTCGGCAACCATTAAGTTAAATAATTTCATGATATGGACCATAAAATAAATAAATAAATGTCAAATAATCTTAATCTCCTAAGTACTTATATGGAATAAATTCATCTTTCTATATATCACAAAATTCCACAATATTTCAACGCATGAAGCGAAAAACATTTGCTCTAAAAAATGAGAAATTTTGGCGTCCAAACTGGACGTTGCCTTTATTCATCAGTTTTATGCCCTATTTTCCTCTTTACATGACATTTTGGTGGCCATCCTATTTTTTTTTTAATAAGCTACGAAAAGCTAAATAGCTTCCATTGTTGTTTCAAACATAAAAATAATTTTTACAATTCAACATGTACAAATTTGGATAAAAAAGATATGATAATATAAAATTTTATCTCCAATGAAATATGGAATGAACCATTATATCAAAAGATATATTGGATTTTTCTACGTACAAACATATTTCAGTAGACCTTGACATATAAAATAAAACATGCTGGTTTTATTTCTCGACAGCCATCATTAATAACTCTACACTTTTCGTCGATATTATACAATAAATTTGCAACAAATAATCTTCGATTCTTTGATATATCGAAAATATTATTTATTTAGGGTAGCAACCCTTTCTTTGAGAACAAATTTTTCACAATATACCTACTAGGGATCTATTTCTATTTGTTGAACCTGATTTTTAGTTCACGTCTATCCCATAAACTTGGAATTTTGGAATTACAATTTTTATTGTTATCACAACATTAATCGCGTTATTTATAGGTTTGGGGCGTAAAGGTAAATTATGGGGACGGCGATGGTTCAGAATAATGAATTTTAAAACGACCCTCACGGGGCGTGGGCGGAGGTGAAGTTGTGATACAATATTCATGTTGAAGTTTACCTGATTGAAACCATGTGGCAATACCAAACATCGTAAATGAGTTTGCAAATTGATTATAATATCAATCGTTAGTTACAGAAATTAGAGAGTAATAATATTTTAATTATTAATAAGAAAATGTATTTATTTTTGATCTCCATTACGCTTAAAAGGCACTATGTTCTCCACTTCTAGCTCACCGTTTATAAAATAATGAGAGAAAAATGATAATAAATAACGAATTATTCTAGATGATAATAATAGTTATAAATATCAATAAAACACTTACCATACTCGAGGCGTAGCTGTTCTCATGGCATGAACCCTGGCAGTCACAGCAGCTACATCAACTCTCCTCGCCAGTTGTATCCTAGCGGTACTATGGTAGCATTCCACCAGATATACTACGTATAGAAGTAACACGAAAGCGATGGGGATGTACGCGTAACCTACATCGCATGGCGACTCTCGGACCGTTCTCTTTATAGGGTACCTGAGGGAGACGAAACTGTTATTAGATTAGTTATGGGTTTTGTGGTAATAACTTTGTAAATTATGTATAACTCAGTGGTTATTGTTGCTCACGGCTTCGCCCGTTTGAATTATATAATTATTATTTTTTTAATCTGTATTACTTTAATTTTCTAATAAAAAATATTATTTTAATAGCATACTTGTCGACAGTGGTCATTGATGTTAATAAAAACACATTTGAAAATAGCTAATGCTGAAATAGACAGATATTCTCTGAATATAGTGACCGATAATATGCATGTTTAGTGTAGGTACAGATATTAATTTTTAATTTTTATAGGGCTGCCTTACTTTATATTAACAATATAATTTTCATTGTAGGGGTCAATGGTGATGCAGTGACACAAGCGTGTGACTATAAACGCTACAGGTTATGGATTCGATTCCTATTGGAGAAAATTAATATTTAATATTTTCATTTCTTCGATCTGGTGTCGAGACTAAAGCTCAACACGCAATCTCTCCAAAATTTGTCGAAAAGTTGAGATTGGAGTGTCTTAACACTACGTTCCCTCCCTACCCTGCTACATGCGGGATACAGCTTGAAGCTAAAACAAAAAATGTCATAGAATACTAAAATCCAATCTAGAATTCAATTATATAGGAAATTAACCTATTTACAAACTATAGAAACTAACGTCGAACGTTAGAATTTAATGAAATGAAAGAGCAATTTGAGTGCCTAAGTTCTCACGGAGTTGCACCTCCTTAGTTAGTGTTCTGGCATTGTATAATGGCGTGCTTCCGGCAGCTTAGTTCGCTGTCCAAGAACGTTATTGTCAATTAATGGGAACTACTTGATTACACTTTGCTTGAACTGAGAACTATGAATTTATTGAAATTATAATTATAAATAATAATAAAGGTAATCGGCACAGTTGTGGCACAGTGTCACTAGCTAGTGATAGTTTGGGGGTTCGGTTCCCACTGGAGGAAAGGAAATATTTAATATTTTGTACTTAAATAAAAAAAGATTAAGATTTATTTAAGATAAAAATAATTATATTGTCATAAAAAAATATTTCGAATATTTTATTGGGTAATTGAAATAATATTATTAACTAATTGCAATCGCACCACATCACATATGAAACTTTTATTTTCACAATAATTTATATATTTTCCTAATTATTCCATATACGGAATAAGGCAAATTTTAATAGATATTTAGCATCCATAAATGTTATTTCAATATTATCAAATTTAATAGTTTATAGTGTACTAGTACATAACTAGTATAATTTTAAATAAAATATTAAAGAAACTTACGTATTTAGATCAATGAGTTCTCTATCGATCTCCGCGGTGCTGCACCACGCGACCGATCCAAGACACCCGACGATCATAAGCGTCAGCAGGAAGCACTTCCAGTTCCCCTCTCGCCGGAGCACACCTCCAATACTTTGTTGACGAGGGCGCTGTACAAAATAAACATATTATGTTATTTTTGTATAAATAAATATAAGAATATTTTTTTATTTAATATAATTAAACGTTCATTAATTTGTGATATTTTTTAATTAACCCAAAAATGGCAACTGTATTGATATTAGAATCCTTTATTGGAATTATGTGTATATTTTTTTCGAAAGATAACATGAATTTGTTTCTTTTGTTAATCATAATATTTTTTTTCAGATTCACGGTTTATTCTGTGTATAGCAGAGGTAATCTAGTGTTAAGACACTCCGTTCCCCACTTTCCACCGAATTTTCAATTGCTCGAAAGATTATGCTATTATGCTTAGTGATTATTAATATTAACAAAGTATGAAATAAATACTGAAATCGATAATGAATTTGAACCCCCATGGTTCTTTTGGAAAGAGAGCTTAAATAAGAACCGAGTTTTTCATAATGCAATATAAATTATATATATCTTATAAGTATATAATAGTATAGTTAGGGTATTAGAACTTATGTCTTTTGTCGATAACAACCGCAACTATTGAAGCTAACCATATAACGGAAATCTTTAAATCCAAAACATTATAAATTTACATTAATATTACAAAAAAATATAAAATGTATCTCGTTAAGAATTGAATTACATGAAAAAGTGAACAGTAATGAGCTTAGCAACCTTGATTTTTTATATATTTTAATAAAGTTACGATTACCATATTTTAAAAATACCGTTCATAATAAAATTTAACACAAAAATATTTTTCCATATTGATGTATTATGATATAGTCTGAAATTATATTTTAGCTTCACTTACCAGGGTAGGCATAGGGAACCTGGGAACCTAGAACGCTCTGTTCCCATTAACTTTCCCCATTTTCCGCAGAATTCTGGAAGCATTTCGTGTTGTTGTGTCGAGTGAAAATCGAACCCACAATCTGTCGCGTTTACTACTCAAATACTCAAAATTATACTATGTAAATATATTACAATTATATACAAGAATATATATAATTTTAATAAAAAAAATCCCCCATAAAGATAAACATTTCCATTAACCGACCTCAATTGGAACCTCACACAGCCACGTTACAATTTCAGTATGTGAAAGGAGCTTAGCAATTCTAGTTAACCAAAATTCACCGAGGTCCAATTTAAATTCTCCCTTACTCCCGCTTTAGTACTAAAACAAAAGACACATCTCCGACCGTAGCCTCTGCGGTGAAATTTCGCTATTTGAAAGAATTATTCAAATGAACTCGAAATTATATTATAATATAATGGAAGGAGAGCAAAAATATATTTAGGATTTTATGAGATTACAAATCTTCTTTATTATGTTTACAATTTCTGAACAATGTTTTGAATTAATGTATTAATGAATTAATGAATTAATGTAGACTCAGTATAAAGATATTAAAATTAAAATCAGCTTCACGCTGTATCCCGCACACGGCAGGGTAAGCAGAGGGAACCTAGTGTTACGACACTCCGTTCCCCATTTTCAAGAAAATAAATAAGTTTGGCCGTCATTTGACATTCTACATAACAAATGTGATTTAGATATATATTAGAAAGATATTATTTTTACAAAGTTATTAATACATATATGTGGGAATGGTGAAAGAAGAACAATCACAATTAATTATATTTTTCTTTATAAATATAAAATGTAAAATATTAATTTAATTAAAAGATATTCTTTTACAATTCTCAGTGGTTCAAATTTAGTAGAAAGCGACCGTCTGTCACTCAGAGTTGTAGAAAGACACATATCCCGCATACCTACGTGAAACACTGAATAAACAATTCTTCATTTTGTACAGAAAGACTTCAGCTTAAACATTGACAATTCTTTGTGCCAAGGGTAGATTTACTTTATTGTTTAAATATAAATAAAGTTGAGGTCAGGTATACAAGCGTATTACTGTAAAGGCGGGAAAACCTATAACGGGTTCGATTCTCTACCGAGAAAATAAAATATTTATTATTTTAACTTCTTCTTTAAACATTAAAACATTCATTATTGCCATAATGACCACAGATATCAAAATTTTCAAAAGCTTTTATTGTACGTAGGTACTAATGACATTAGACATTAAAATAAAATGTTCTTTCAGAAATATTATTTTAAGTGTAAAAATCTAATTTAAATGTTGCTATAATTAAAACAGATTTTCATTTAACCAAGAGCTATTATGTTAGAGATGCTTGAATGTAGAAAAACGGTGTTATATCACATCTAACCGCATTCTATTAGGGGAGGTGCAAAAAAGAGAACCTTGTTAAAATAATACTTGGCAAGCTGACACCGTGAATATATATAGCAGCTTCACGCTGTATCCCGCACACAACAAGATAGGCAGGAGGAAAAGGAGGAACAAATAAATATTTTTAGTGGACAATTTCCTGTCTATATTATTTTTTTTTATTATTCTTCATAAATAATCAATAAAGACCAAAGATAACGACAAGAAAGCGATAAAGAAATTCAATTATCATCAATTCTACTAACCCCGAATAGCGATTTGGGCAAAAAGCACAAAAACATCCTTAGATCGAGGAAACCACTTCGAGTAATTAAATAAATGGCTTCCAGCCATGGAAAACTCAATTCGTAAGTTGGCATTGTCTGTCTGTATTAATGAAATTTAAATTGGAATAAGATATTTTCATGTCTAAAATTAATTTAAATATGTTATTTTTAAATTTGGTTTTGGTTTATTTTTAAATAAAAATTATGGTTGTAACTGCAACGATTATTGGGTGAAATATGGACCGATGGATGTAAATGTTATCTGCATACTTTATCCTATCTTATATCTAAAATAAGTACGTGAAGATAAAAAAGCAATTATTTTTATTAGCTTTACGTATCCTACACATAGCAGGCTAGGCTGAGGGAACCAGGGAGCCTGGGAACCTAGTGTTAAGATACTCCATTACCAATGTCTTATAATTCCATTCCCCACTTTTCAGGCCAGTTGTGGAAGCGAGTTGAATGGTAACTCAACACCGCTGTATGCCATAATACCAGAGCAAAAAAATAAAAATAGTCCTTATTACCTTTTCATTTTACTAAATATTAAATTTGCTATATTTTATATTTTAGTGATAAATAAAAGTTCCAATAGTTTAAAATTCTATTCACCAGAGTTCGTTGTTAGCATATCGGATAAAGCCAATCTACAAGTACAGCAAGATCACACGGACCAAAAGTTTAATTACATGTCCCTCACAGGCGTCACTGTTTTCTTATTTGAAAGTGGGAATTATTCGTTTGAGCATTAGAATATTACGTCAAATAGTTGTTTTTTTATTATTACTTGTGTTTATACGTAGTTGAGAGTTGAAAACTTAGGCGGGAACTTATTATTATTTATTTAATTATTTCTTTTACAGCTTCACGCTATATCCCGCACACAGCAGGATAGACAGGCTTCCACTCCTCTCGCCTCTTTGCCTGCTTACTAGTATGAAGAAACAAAAATATTAAATATTTAATTCCCTCGAGTGGAAATTATTAAGCACTAGCGGCCCGCCCGCGGCTTCGCCTGCGTTATTATTAATTTCTGTCTCCATAAGTAACTACGTCCTATAAGTGACGTCCATGCAAAATTTGAAACTCCTAGCATTTGTAGTAACGAAGTTTCATACAAACTTCAACCCAAAAAAAAAACCCCTTAGAAATCGAATATTGCAAATTCCCGTCTTAGTGAGCACCTACGTCCTAAAAATAACTCCTATGCAAAATTTGAGATCCCCAGCATTTGTAGTTTCTGAGATTTCGTGATGAGTGAGTGACCTTTCGATTTTATATATATAGATAACCAGCAGGTACTTCAAATTCCATACTCATTATAGAATACAAATATACATTATACTTATCTTAAATATTTTCTGCTAGTAAACACCTACCTTCACTACTACACTACCTTCTTAATTTCATTCAGGTTTCTACAGTTTGTATATGAACAGCAGTACAAAAATATAAAACAGAATATATATATAAGTAGAGATTGACTTCGAATATAATTTCAGTTTCGGCAAAAAACTAACTGAATCTTCGCTCGTGTCCAAACTTAGTAGGTTTGGGCAAATTTTTGTAGTCCACGAGTAAGAGAATCATTCGATCCCGATCTTTCGTAAATCTTTTTTTTTTTCAACTTCACGCTGTATCCCGCACACAGCAGGGTAGGCAGAGGGAACCTAGTGTTAACACACTCCGTTCCCCACTTTCTCCCGAATTCTGGAGGCATTGTGTGTTGAGTTGCAGAACTCAATTCAATTCATTCAATTCTTAAGATTACTAAGTAAAAAAATATGTATTATTACTACATTATACTTTCATAATAAATGTTCTAATAAATACTATTTTTATGTATTGTAACAGTTACCTCTATACTATTTATATTGTCTCTTCAGTTGACCTTTGCATGTAGAATTTACTAACAAAATCGACCGATTCTATTTGTGTCAAGGACGATAATGAAGTGGTATATGAGGCCACGAGAAAAAATATTAAGGATGGAAGAGGTAGAACTGAGGTAATGTCGCAACTTTTCTCATTAAATGAAACTGGGCTTGAAAAATGCTTGGTTTTTCAAAACAATGATAGCAAAAAAGAATATGTGTTTAAATGAATAGATTATTTATTTTCTGATTACTTTGTATGGATATAAATATGGAAATGAATGTCAGTTGCGAAAAATGTTAATATAATGCATATTTATCCCACAAAGGAAATAGTGAGACCCGTTCTAACATTACATCGTTTTTTTATGTCTCGAAACCTAATTATATGCAAATGGAACAGGCTATTTCTGAGAGGAAAATTTTAAAAAAGCTTTTACAATATTTTTCAAATTTATACTGATATGACGAAATAGAGAAAATGTATGAAGTTTTTTTCACATAAACAATATTTTAGCATAGAAGTATATTTAGTATACAACAGATGAGTAATTATAACAAATCTACACATTTACTATATAAATATCTAATTTTAATTTAAAGCCATTTTTATGTTCTAAAATATGAAATTTAATCTAATCTATTCTTTAGTAAATATTTCTGGCCTAGACTGCACTGAGAATGGATGTTTGTTTCACTTTCACATAAAAACTACTAAACGGCTTACAGTAATATTGCTATTATTATTGTGAATAACACTATAAATAAACATAGGTTACAAATTATAGAACAATTTAATAATTTTAAAGTAGGCGAAGCCGTGTGTAAATAAAATAACTTTTACGATTATAATAAAATGGAAAACAGATATCGTTATCTGTATTTATATTCCAAAGGAAAGGAAAGGAAAGGAAAATCTGTGAAATACAAACCTTACTTGCGAGAGGCAGGTAATAATTTCTCTCATCTCATTCTTTGTTATAACATTTCCGTTGGGTTCGAATAACATAGCTACGAGTATTTCGTGTGAGGCTTAGGTATAATCCAACGAAAAAGGAGTGACATTTTACTATTTTCATTTTTATATACGTATATATAAGTTATATAATATTTTTGACGACCTGTTTTCAAATTTACATTAGTTTTAGTGTATGTATAGAGAATATTTTTATTTTCACTGGAAATAGAAACTATTTAATGATAAAACATGCACTATGAAATCTTGATAAACGTCGTGTCGTGGTGCAAAGGCACAAGGTGTGACTGTAAACGCGACAGGTTGTCGATTCGATTTCCACTCGAGGAAATAAAATATATAATTATTTTCAATTTCTGGCTCTATTAACTAGTAAAAGAGCGGTGTTGCCTTCCGCGACCCACACAATGCCTCCAGAATTTTGCGGAAAGTTAGGAACAAAAATGTCTTAATGTATTCCGGATGTCCTCTGTTTATCCTGCCGTGTTCGGATTACAGCGTGAAGATAAAAAAGAAATACTAGAAAATAAATCTATTTATGAGGCTGGAATAAAGAGAAAGAAATCTTAAAATAAATAAAACACTGCCTTTACTGCTTGACATTTATTCGATATCAAACTGCAAACGTGTCGGCGTTTCACCTTTTGAATCACTCACGAAGGATACTTTTCTATTGAAAATGAATGTTTATTAAATGTTGTTATGAATAATTATGTAATACTTAATTTATTTTGACTCTAACTTCGTAATTAATAATTCGTAAGTAATTAATTTTCAATTTTAAAATTTCCCAGAGTGGAAATCGAACCCACAATCGTCAAATATTGTCTGCTATTTTCAAAGCTGAGCCACAAGCGTTCNCGTTTCTACCATCAGCGGATACGGCTGTGCGTGCGTCTTACCTCAGTCAGTGAGGACAAGTCCTTTTATATATATAGATTATGTAATACTTACTTTTTCGTAACTTCGTAACTTCAAATTCTTAAGGTTAGTTTTATGATAAAATTTATAAATATTAATTTTTAATTTTAAAATTTCCCAGAGTGGAAATCAAACCCACAATCGTCAAATATTGTCTGATATTTTCAAAGCTGATCCACAAGCGTACAGCTAGGCAATATGAAGACGAAATATATTATTTTGCTTACAAATAAAGTAAGCAATCATCAGCTTATTTGTATTCTGGAAACAGGCGAGTAATATATAAGTTTTCTTTTCTTGAAGACAGAACGCGCGTAAGGCATAGTTAATATCAATCCCTTGTCGACATCCATTTTGTTTTGCGTAATAATAACAAATAATACAAGAGTACTTGAAACGTATGAGATTTCAATTATTTTTATATTTTGGTATATTTTTGAACTATGTTCTACAACAACAAACAACAGATTTTTCAAAATTGTCAAAATGCCTTTGAAATCTGTTTAAAATGAAATTACTGATTTATGTATTGTATGTTTCTTCTCGATTTCGTATACTCGATTTGAACGCGGTAATATTAAGAGGTTTTTCGTAACAAGATTTTCTTTTTTTTTTCGTGAATTTATTTGAGTGCCTCAAATAACATAACCTAAAGTAACTTGTCAAACCATACTAAAATGGGTGATATCAGCCTGCAAATAAGTGAGATGTACTCACGTACCAATACCTACGAGAGAACGAATCAAAGTCTTGCAATTCCATACACTACATACTAACTAAAGATTTACATTTATGTGAATTCAAACATTTTACATTTTGTTGTTTATTTATTTTTAAATGTTTTTTATTCAATATCCATTATCTATGAAATGTAATGTACTAGTATAAGGTTGACGTTCTTTTATTCATTACAGAATTAAATGTTATATAATTTTCCTCTCACTAAAAGCAAAAAATAACATTTTAGACTATTTCTTTTTTAAATTCAAATGAAATATCAACAACATTATAATTTCTATATTTACATTTGCTCATTTAGGCCGGAATTGTTGCGGTTCATATTAGTGGTTGCCTTATTGAACCTGCGTATTCGTGAGGTTGTGGAAAATTAACGTATAACATATGTACGTATATAATTTATAATATATATATATATATAAAATTTAAATATCTGTCTGTGAGTAATACGAGTAATTATTAACAAAAACCAGCAATTTATTTTTTATCTGTCTGTCTTTCTTTTTGTCTGGGCTAAACGCCGGAACAGCTAAACCGATTATTAAAGGACAACAAATAATGTTTCTAATTTAAGTGGAAAATTAATAACCGAGTGTCTTTACACTACATTTATTGCTACCCTTATATATGCGAGATATATCTCGCTATAGCGAGGAGTTGGAAATAATTAAATCATAGCTAAAGCTAATTTTTATCAACAGAACGATTGCATGGACTTTTGTATGTTTGTATGTGTATACAAATATGTGTTCAGGTGCTTTCCAAGTCTAATCAAATGAAATGAGCAGAGAGTGGAAAACACAGAGGGCTCCCAATTGCTTGCTTATTCCGCTGAGATTCCAAAAGATTTATAGAAATTACCTAATTTGTTATAGTTATTTTTAATTTAGCATAGTAGGTAGTAAAGTCAAATGCAAATATAACTTTAGCCCAAGACCCCAGGGGCCCAGACATACGTAATTTTAGCAAGCTTCAAATTTTGAAGATTGTTAGTCTAAAATGTTAAGACGGTATGCGTACTTATTAAAGTTAGCTAGCGTTTCTACTTTAACGTCGGTAAAGCTAAAACTAATAAGATTATTTAAAAAAAACTATACATATATATATAAAATATATATATAACTATATATAAAACATAAGTTTAAAAGCTATATCTAAACAAATGAGACGAGAAACTAGAACCATAGACATACCCATATTAAAAAATCACAAACACCTACATACACTACATAAAAATTTTTAAAAGTAATTTAATTTACTTTCATGTCTCAAAATTTACTTGAACGTTTTTTAATTATTATTCATGTCACAGATGAAAATTTATTTTCTGTTCATTTCCTTTACTTCTTAACACTTAAGTAATTTATTAAGGTGATTTTTTAGAGGAAAAGGACAAATCATCATTATATTTATTATACTGTTATTATAACGTTGCTTTTATTTTTTTATTTTTTTCGTATATATTTAATTCGTATATTTAACACTGAAATAAATATATAATAAATTTATATAAGCTTATAATATAAACACTAATTTACATACTTACTAAAACTATAAATATATAGCTAANAGCTAAAGCTAATTTTTATCAACAGAACGATTGCATGGACTTTTGTATGTTTGTATGTGTATACAAATATGTGTTCAGGAGCTTTCCAAGTCTAATTAGATGAAACGAGCAGAGAGTGGAAAACACAGAGGGCTCCCAATTGCTTGCTTATTCCGCTGAGATTCCAAAAGATTTATAGAAATTACCTAATTTGTTATAGTTATTTTTAATTTAGCATAGTAGGTAGTAAAGTCAAATGCAAATATAACATTTAGCCCAAGACCCCAGGGCCCCCAGACATACGTAATTTTAGCAAGGCTGAAATTTTGAAGATTGTTAGTCTAATATGTTAAGACGGTATGCGTACTTATTAATTTTTTTTTAAGAATTTTAAAAGTTTAAAATCTATATCTAAACAACTGAGACGTGAATCTAGAACCATAGACATACCCATATTAAGAAATTACAAACACCTACACTATATAAAACTTTAAAAGTAACTTAATTTACTTTCATGTCTCAAAATTTACTTGAACGTTTTTTTAATTATTATTCATGTCACAAATGAAAATTTATTTACTGTTCTATTTCCTTTACTTCTTAGCACTTAAGTAATTTATTAAGGTGATTTTTTAGAGGAAAAGGACAAATCATCATTATATTTATTGTTCTGTTATTATAACGTTGCTTTTTTTTCGTATATATTTAATTCGTATATTTAACACTTAAATAAATATATTATACATTTATATAAGCTTATAATATAAACACTAATTTACATACTTATTAAAACTATAAAGACAAGCCAACAAAGCAAACAACAAAGCCAATTCAGCTTAGAATGAAAATATGATATTGCTTACGTTTAATCATATAGCTTCAGTAGCGTCACTCAAGTGCATACACTTGCTTGCGATAGAATAGGTATTCCTTTTCAACAAAGTAAGTTCACAGCATCCCGTGGGACGCGTGAGTATTGAAGAAAACCTGATATATAGACATTACGTGCTAGCATCTATTTACATTTTTAAATTTATATTTGAGGCCAGTCGTGGTGCAGTGCACAAGCGAGCGATCGTTAACGCGGCAGCTGTGTTGTGGATTCGATTCCCACTCGAGGAAATATTTAATATGTTCTTCGCTCTGGTAACAAGGTAAGGCGCGGCGTTGATTTACGTCGCTCAACACGCATGGGTTTTGGAGGCATTATAAATGTATTAAATCACGAAATACTATACCTACACCAAGTCACCTACGAGCGATGGACTTCTGTTATAAGAGAGATAATAAGCTTTTTATAACTCTCTCTCTCTCTCCTTTTATTCATTTTACGTACATATGTTAAGATTTCTGTATTTATGGTAACAAAACAAGTCAGAAGACTTGCCTTTAAATAAATGCAATATCATTGTATAGCTCACCTACTATGACAACTTTAATATGCAAACTGAAGAAGACTGAAACGATTCCATACATTTTATTTTTGGTTTAATTTTGTTTCCATACAAATTCATCTATGTATTATGGCCACTGATTTCCCCCCCATGGACACAAAACAACACTTCAATTAACTATATGAGAGTAAAGTACCAAGGAAATTGGTAACCTTTTTTATATATTTACGTTTTATAATTTTCAATATTTTACTTTCCACTAATTAAAATTCAGAAAAATGAATTGAAAATTTGGACCTGCACCTTTGATAAATGAATTTTAACTAATTTATGAATTACCTTTGGAAACAACGGATAACTTTTCGTGCAAAAACTGCCCACCATGTAACATGATCGATCGCCCTCCCTTGTCTAACCACCGCCCGTACGTCACGTTGTTGACTACATATATTAAAATCTTTTGACGTGACTCACATGAATAAAAACTTCTTTGTACTTATTATTAAAAATACCCAAATTAAAAAATTTCGAGTTTTTCTAATTTTTCGAGGCTTTGAGGATTTCAACACCACGCTTTTTGTCATGGTACTAGAGCGAGAGAAATTAAAAATATTAACAAAAAATAATTCATTCCCCCGAATGGGAATCGAATCTTATCTAAATATTAAATATGTATTGATGTATTGATATAAATTATGTTACATAAGCCTTGCCCTATTACCCACGTACAACCGCGAGTTAATTGCACATGTCGATCGAACATTAATCCTCCTTTGCGTGTTTCTCATATACGACAGATCACGTGGCTTATATTGTCAAAACTACAAATATGCATACATACGTAGATTTAGGCAACTATAATGAACTATAGTTCATTATAGTAGATATTATGGACACGGGCGTAGGAAGAAGGAGCCCTAGTGCCCATCCCAGAAAAAAGAAAGAAGAAAAAGTATTTACGCGAATATATCTGTTCAAAGCTTAAGTCAAGCCCACCCCCCACTCCAATAAAATATCTCTAGATACGTCAATGATTATGGATTCTGTTATAAAAATATTATCTATTTGTTTAAACAACAAAGAATTCCTATACACTCTGTATACTCCAAATACCAAATAATATTTTTATTTATTAGAATTGTTTAGTTTTGTATCACAAAGCTATTGCTTTTGATAACAATACGAGAACAGGAAGGAAGGAAGGAAGTGAAAACATGTACATTTTTTGTTTTTCTAATAAAACTTGTTTTATTTATATTTTATCATCGACGTGACGCGGCGCCAGTTATGGAGTACACTCCGGTTGTAGTAGTGGGTTAAATTATTGATAAAAATAATCACCACGCATCCCGCACACGCACGCACGCTCGTATCCCGCACACAGTAGAGTAGGCTGAGGGAACCTCGTGTTAAGACATTCCGTTTCTCCAAATATATACAACAGAACAAGACTACCTAATTCTATATATGAGCTAGTAGCAAAGGGTCGTTAATATGTTATGATCGAACCTCCTCGTGTCACGGTTCGTATTTCACCTCTCATTAAGAGCGCCGGGGCCCATTGACATTTCCTAAAATTTACTTCTGAACTTTCAAAGAACCCTTGGAAAATTTCAACCTAACAATATCGAATATTATTGGAATTATTAAGTGATGTGAATTATGTAAAAACTTCGTACATTAAGTTAAGTGGTAATAAAAAATTAAGAAATTTTGTTTATTTATTATATTTACATTTCATTATTTTAATATCATGCTGTATCCCTGAGATACAGCGTGACATAAAAAAAAATGATATTCATATAGTTCAAGCGGGCGAACTCGCCCGAATCCGCTACTTTTGAATAAAATTATTTGATTTCGACTTTATGCGTTTGACATTCTAAAACAATGTTCTTAATTTTTAATAACTTTGCTAACCAAAAGTATTTATAGTAAAATGACCCTTCATCAGGATCAATGTTGAACAGATTTAAAATATTTAACTGATATATAATCTAAATTTTACGCTATTATACAAAGACTTCATTACTTTTCGCTCTACATCGTTAACATTTGGTCTTGATTGTCGGTCTCCTGTTAATGCCAATTACGACTTGGGAGATCAGATAACAGCTTTTCTTGCTCTCTCGTAAATCGACTCTCCAACCGCTTAACAAAGTAATAAATCGTATAATTCATAAATATACTTATTAAATGTTTATTTTATTATATAATTAATATTAAGACATTATTCAGCAATGCGAATCGGAAGAGAAGAGAAAAATGCTCTAGAATGCAATAAAACACAATATTATAAGCTAGTTAGTACCTAGAAGCTTTTAAAGCTAACGACGTAAGTAACTCTAATATTTTAGACCTCGTTATAATATTAAAAATGGTTAAAGCCGCAATAAAAAGTGCACCTCAACAGAATATTTAAGTTGGCCATAAAAAGTTTCAAGATCCTCACATCCACCCCAGCATGCCACGGCAGACCACGGAAGTTTTACCAACTCTGCAACTCTCGTAACTCCTAACTCGCTACAGTAGCGTAGTTACCCCGTTAATATTGCAAGCCTGAAGCTTGAGTAGAGGGCACAAAAATGAAATTTATTTTTTATGGCCTAAAGTTAATAAAAATATAAGATATTGTAATATATTTGTATTATTAAATGAAATACTAAAAATGAAATCAGCTTCACGCTGTCCCGCACACAGCAGGAAAAGCAGAGGGAACCTAGTTTAAATACACTCCGTCCTCCATTTTCCGCTTAATTCTGGAGGCTATGCGTGTTGAGTGACGGAATTCAACCCCGCGACACCAGGGGGTAGAAATGGAAATATAAATAAATAAATTAATAATCTATTATATTCATTCATAATAAAAGACAACAAGAAATTTTAAATTTGTTATATTATAATTTTTATTTTTTTGTTTCTGACTTTACGTCGCGTATAATATTTTCACTGTAAAAATTATCTGTACACAGCCTGAAATTCACAGAGCAAGTGTGCTAGAGCCCTGCATATTCGTATTACTATACAAACTTTAGCCTCTATGATACTATTTATAAGAGCGAAATTAGCTTTTTAATCCATGATTGCTTTTATAAAGAGAACCTGGAGCTCTTAATGTTTTAATATTATTCGTACTTTTATATATGGTACTTCAAATGTACTTTAATGATTGAATTTTTTTCCGTATAAGAATTAAGCATTAAGTAAGCGTTATCATTAATTTGAAAATATTAAATTTTGTAGCATTGGTATTACTCTGGCGTAACTAATCTGAAATTTGAAAATTATAATCAATCCTTATAATTTGTTCAAAATTTTAAAATCATGGAATTTTTGTTTATAGTACAAGAATAAATAAAAAATAAATAAATCAGCTATCCCGCACACACAACAGGGTAGGCAGAGGGAACCTAGTGTTAAGACACTCCGTTCCCCACTTTATGCCGAATTCAGGAGGCATTGCTTTTTACATTTTACAAGAAATACTTTCCTATAGTTGTTGTATATTAAGTAATATTAATAAATGTAAGGTAGAATGTAAAACATTTGTAATACTGGTTATAAGAAATAAAAGTCAGTCTTGGTCATGAGCTAGTTGTTTTACTACAATAGTGAATTTACGTTAGTCTTATAAAAGTCATAAATAGAAAATATGTAAAGAAAAAGATTAGTAATTAAAACTGATCAATTGCAAATCGGAATAAGAAGGATTCAGTACCAGTTTCGTGGTTTTTTATGTCAACGGGTAGTACAATTTATATAAGTTGACTCATTTTACATGATATAAATATAAATTTCTAATATATTTTTTTACTATAGAATAGCTATATTTTTGTACTTTTAAAATTTTATTAGTACTATAAGTTCTCACTTCGTGCTAAATTTCAAAAGTGATAGTAGACCTTAATATTTGATATACATTTCAGCTTGATATCTCTACGTGATCTCAAGATAAATGGTCTTGACAGACGGAAAGACAGTCAACTGAGTGATTCTATCAGTAATTCTTTTTTTTTATTTAGAGGTAAAGAATCCTAAAAATAATAAATCATTTCAATTTACATAAATATAGCTTTTAAAATAGAAAAAAACCAAGAAAAAATACAAAACAGATCCCCAGATAGTTTTATCATCATACATTAAATTGCTTCATAAACTCATATTATATATTTTTCTCTTTCATAAATATAATACAAAAAAACAAATAATAGATACATAGTAAAAGTGAACCATTCGACCATTCAAGCTGACGTATTAAATTATTAACCCAACGGAATACTGCAGATGTAGTTTATGTAACTCCTCTTGGACGTGGCCCAAAAGTTAGGATACCTGCTTACATAATCATAGCGCGAAACTGTCGGAGCTTACCAGATCCTCGTCATCATCGGAGAAAATGTTTGCCCGCTCGTTGGTCGTCATGCTTGCTGTTTGTATGGGACGCCTTCGAAAGTAACCCTCATGGTTCACTAGCACAGAACATTGTGGAAAACACAACACTCGAACTGCATCCAAAACCGTTTAAACGAATATAACTTATTTCCAAGCATAGTTTTTTAATGAAACAACAATTAAAGATTTCCACAGAACTAACACTATATGATTTAAATTATTTATACCATTAAAAACATGATATTTAATTCAATAATTGTAAATAACATCGATGCATTTGAAGAGCATAGCGAAATGCGTCTGTACCGAAAGACGAGCGGGAGCTTACTGCGGAGGGCGGGCAGAGAGTACTGCGGCGTCTCGTAACCATGGTAACACGTAGCTTTCCTGTAGCTAGAAGTGTTTCTTTACTATTTTTTTTTATTATAATAATTAAGAAAAAAATCTTTTTTATTTTTTTTATTATTAAGCAAGCTTTCTAGACCTAGCTAAGCTTTCTGCACAAAACAATTTAGGTAAAAGGAACCTGGGAACCTAATATTAAGACACTCCGTTATTGTATGTATAAACACATTTCAACCGAATATTTTCATTGATTTTCCTTGGAGAAAATTTAGCATATTTAACTAATTAAAACAATACAATATTCCTATCGTTGTTTGCTCAATTCTCGTCGCTCACCATATGTGTCTATATAAATCATAGAAGTGGACAGATTTGTAGACGAATGTATTTTTATTTTCTTCTTTACCTTAAATGTATTTATCTTATTAAATTATATTTATATAATTCCAATAAAATATTATATGACTTTAAAACTTATAATAATCTTTATTCTATTATGTTTTTTTTACTTTTTTCACACTTTAGTTAATTTCTTTAATTAACTTTAATCAAATTAAAGTGGCCACTTCTGAATATTATGATATACGTTCTTGATAGTCCTAACAAGTAAGATTAAGCTGTGAATAAATAATGTTTTAAATACATTAAAAATCTACTAATAACGAAAACTTGCTCAGCTTTTTAATAATTGAACTTAAAAGCTTTGTAAGTACATTTTATAATTATTTTCTAAGGTTTTTCATTTGTTTCTGATATTACTAAAGATAATTTTACAAATATTTCACGTTTAAATTTATTACTTAATCGCTACGCGTTGCTAAGCAACGGCTTGCAAAGTTTGCTGTTTTAAGAAAACGTCACCCACAGTGAGTTTGCTTAATGCATACATGGTGCGCGCCGATATAGATTTATACAAATCTCTTTATACAAATCATTAACAAAAATTAGATGATTTCTATAATTTGATATTCATCCTTATGAAAATAAATATAATAGTCACTTTTAGCATTTCATCTAGATGGAAATTATA
>JAKRZM010000674.1:1127958-1162396 GCA_036379175.1 Heliconius cydno galanthus | reverse complement strand
TTGGAAAATCCTTATTGAAACTACGAAAATGCGGGTTGCATTAGGGTTTAATTAATTTTCACATTATCTTAAGTGCTTTGTAAACATACATTATATGAATAATCCAGTAGTAAAAGCGGGCGAAGCCGCAAGAGGGTCGCTAGTTATATCTATATTTGGAAAAAAAACTGCTAATTAAACATAAAATTTTATCTTTGTAAAAACTTTGACAACAGATAAAATTTTATTTTTAAACATCAGTTTTATATTTGAAAATATACCTATTGCAAATGTATGTCTAATACAAAATAAATGTGCATATATTTATTATGTATTTAGCACTAGTCTCTACGTAAACAAATCAAAAAGATGTCGCCTTCTCACGACCTTGACTGCTTTAATTCCTCGATCCAAGTCAAGTCAATGGGCTGGTACCGGCGCTCCGTGACGTAACCCTCTGTATCGATCGCACCGGCTGAGGAGGCAGACACTAGGACAGCGCTGCGCTTGCGCATCCTAAATAAACATTTGTAAAACGAAATATTAATAAAACTATTATTAAAGTTTATCTGTGAAAGTAAAAGTGGGTTTTCAAAGTGAATCTTGTGTATTCTATTTGTGATATGATAATAGTGTTTGTTTTAAACGAAATGGATTTTGTGTTATAATCTTCATTTTTTACTTTAATGCGTAAGTTTTCAAGGTTGTTCTTTTAATTCCTGTATTGTATATGGTCTTGTCACGTAAGCCTTTAGCAAAAAATTTTATTATTTTAAAAAAATACATATTAAAATGACACCCCTAAATAATTTTATTGTATTCAAAATAATTTGTTTGGTATATAAATGAAATTTACATTTATAGTATAATGTAGTCATTGACCTTTTAATAGAAGGGCTATTACAACTCGCTCTACTGGTGACTATAAAATGTATTATACACCTGCTACTCGATCTCGTACGCTATATATGACTTACCTTTTTAATTAAGATTAAATTAAATAAAATCATACAAGATAAGGCTTCCAATTAATATATTAATTAAGAAATTTATTCACAAAAAATTAATTAAGAAAAAATATCGTTTATGTCCCTTTTATTTTATTTTAAATTTTTTTATACTAAATTATTAAGTTTTTGGTTGTAGATAGGTATATATTAGCAGACCGCAGCCGCAGGTGCTTATAATTTTTTTTCGATATGATAATTTGAGATAATTTCATTAATTATTTTTGATTAAATATAAATTATGGTTGAAGCTGTTTCAGGATATACCGTGAATCACAAGCGATTTAATGTTAGACTTCTTGATAAACCGTGTATAGAATCTAAGGATCGTATTAATAAATCGCTCTCAACTCTGAGATCGATCTTGATATGTTGTTTTTATTCATAAATTATATATCTATGATATGAAAATACGAGCGTAAAGCATACAAATTCAATACAATAGAATATTTTGGTCGCAAATTTAGTTCAGCGTGTTTGCATATTTCTATTCCTACCCTCAAAGTACTTGTATATTTTATTGATTTTAAATGTTTCATTTATATTATAATAGTTAAATTTGTCCTTGTTAAATTGCTATTATTATTACCAAAATGTTATACTTATCAAAATTTTACACATTATTTTTCATGGGAGTTTATTTAGAAAAACGAAATAAATGCTAAATTTACATTAGATAGATATAAATCCGTGCACACAATTATTTTCTTATACTGATTCAGAATGCAATGAAGCTTGTATTTATAGAGATGCATCAGAGTTAACGACCGTCGTAGTACAGTGGTTCAGTGTTCATAACATTATACACAGCTGTAGTCCATAAATTCGATTTAACTCGCGGTGATGGCACCTAGCTCGCTTTGTCCTGGACAAAGATATATGATCAAGATTTAGAGATTTAGTATAGTATTTGTTAAATATAAGCTAGAAAAGAAAAGACTGTAGTGTACTTACGTAAATTGGGAACCTAGTGTTGAGATACTTCCGTTACTTACTTTCCCTCGAATTTTAGAGATATTACATATTGAGTATAGATATTACAAGAGCAAAGAAAGAAAAATATTAAATAGTGTACTTCTTCGAGTGGGTATCGAATCCACATCTTGTCGAGTGGTACTCCGCGCTTGTGCCCTTTGTACCACCACTGGTCTCAACTACATAAGCACCCCATATACTGTTTGCATTTGATTCGAGCCAAATAATCCCAAAACTATACTATATTTACAATATATTATTTATCTTGCCTGGCTTATTAGTATAGTTATGTAGGCCAAATGCTATAGTTAAATTTTAAACCGGTTATCATTGTCAAATAATTAAGATAAAGGTTAACAAGCAGGCTTAGTTTGGATTACAATACAACGCATGGTTAGCTCACTGACATAATTTTATACAAAAAAACGGTCAAGTGCGAGTCGCCTACCGATTCCTCACCAATTTTAGGATTGTAGGTCAGGATGGGTAACACGTACAAAAACACGGAAAGTATATTTACAGTAGGTTCCCAAGTTCCCTCTGCCTACCCTGCTATGTGTGGGATACAGCGTGATGTGGTCAGTAAAGTTTTCAAATAATATTATTTTATAATGATATAAAATACTATATAACACTCTCAATTATTATAACTATTTGTTTATTAACAATCTTCAAAATAAGAAATAATAACACAGTTAAAACCTAAAATTATTAATTATTCTCAATACTATATAAAATTAAAATATTTTTCTTGCGTACATTAAGATAATTCTAGAACAATAGGTCATCTATATCATTTAAATAATAATGTATTCAAGACTATGTAATGTTTATTTGTTTTCTTGTCGTCGTACGTGCGTTGTAATCGTGCCAATGTACACATTCATATAAATATTTTGTTAATGCTTGGATTTCTTTAACATATCAATCTATTATTATAATATTTTAAAAGTGTTATTTTACACTAGGGAAAAAAGTACTTATTTATGCGGGATTAGCGGGATTGAAGCCGTCCAAAAGGTGCGGGTTGAAATCCCGTTACGTTCATATTTTAATACGTTTTCTAAATAAATATATATCAGTCTGTTAAGTATTTATTAACATTTGCTAATTTTCATAAAACTTCCCAAGATTCGATTATACATTTAAATTTTTTAAATAAGATAGGTACCTCTCTTTAGAAATAGGTACCCCGAACTGCTATAGAGACAGAAAGGAGAGGATAACTGTTAGCTTCTAATCTATATCAAGCAAAATATCTCATTCCGTGTAGAGAGAAATTGAGAAGTGAATTTTTAAGATACTCCTTTCCTTACCCTCTCCCGAATTCGAGTTGCAACGCAGTAGTTTTGTTACCAGAGCAGGATAAAGAAAATTATTTAATTATTTCCCACGCCGACGTTCGAACCCATGACCATCGCGCTTCCAGTCTAACACTCTCCCAATATGCCTCAATAAATATTAAACCTAATCTTGAGTACTGTGAAACATTTAAGTTAGAAAAATAAGTATAAAATGTATTTTAGTATATCGACGGCGAAGTGCCAATAACATCTAACTGACAAAGTCAACATTTTACACAAACTAAAAAAAAAACATTTTATTTATTGACAAATTAAAAAAAAGTGTTATTATTTTTATTATTTCAAAGAATAATAATATAGGGTTCATGAATTATATTATATTCATATATATTTTAATAGTGGGCATTTAAAATGAAAAAAATACATTAAAAAAAATTTTTTTCAAATGTTAGGTCTCGGTACTTCATCGTCGTAGTCGGTTATAAAATGTGTTCGATGATACGTACTCAACTAAAGAGTACCAGCAATTATACATGTATGAAATTATTAATTAATATGATAATGCTTATTCCTGGCTGATCGACTACTAGGTAGTATTACTATTCAATTCACGTAACGACTTTATTAGACGAAATGAAGCGTAGTTAATAACGGGTACGTTGGGTATAACTCTTGTAACTTTAGACTTAACTATACGTATATGTATATATATTGATAAAATAATTCAGTAGAGTCTAGTGTTAAGACACTACTTTCATCCGAATTCTGTAGGTATTGCGTGAGTGCCGGGCAATAGCTCCACGAAGAAATAAAAATATTAAATATTTGAATATCTCGAGTGGTAATCAAATCCAAAACCTGTCAAGCTTACAGTCACACGCCTATAACTCCCCCTGCGCCATGATTGGCCTCATATTGATAATGTAGAAATAATTTAAAATAAAAATATTGAAAAATAAATAAAAATGAGAGTTGTTCATGCATACATATTATTTTATTCTGCTGAGGTAATATACAGGGTGGAATTGTCAGCACCACTTTAAATGAAACAACAGTTTTAACTACTCTATAAAAGTCTAATATAATTCGGAAAAAAAATAATTCCCAAAAACGAAAAAGTTATTTTTTCAAACAAAATAAATCATAAAATTATCGTTTTAAAATAAAACGCCATTTGTAAAGTATAACATAGGCACGCACACACTTACCTGTCAAATCGGAAACGTCGCACTCGTATGTGTGCGTCACACGAAATACAGATATGGATAAAAATCGTGAAATGAAAAAAAATTCCTACGTCCAAACTGTTGAGGTACCTTGATTAATTTCTTAGGTATGGGTTTGAAATATATTACCCTATATGCAGTTTCAATAAAAGAAGCGCTGCCTCTTCCACCCTGTATACGTATCTATGTGTACAGCTATGAAAATCAGGTAGCTTACTTTGATTATTGTTAATTATTAAAATTCTATATATTATATTTGGAGTTAAATTTTCTTAGATGAAAAACACTAAATGTTTATTGAAATAAAAAAAAATAGTTATTTAAAGCTATAAAGTAAACAAGACAATATCACGTTTTATAATTCCCTATGGCGTAACTAAGTATAAAGTAATCTTAAGAACATTCGTTCCCCGCTTCTACAAACCTCTGAACCGTAACTTTGAACCATCATACAATGACCTCTGCTACTCCTACGGCGTTAGTATAAGATACTTAAAAAACAAATCAGCTTCACTCTGTATTTCGCACACAGCAGGGTAACAGAGGGAACCTAGTGTTAAGGCACTCCGTTCTCCATTTTCCGCACAATTCTGGAGGCATTATGCATTGAATGGCGGAACGCAACGTCGCGCTTTACCTCGACACCAGAGCGAAGAAATGAAAATATAAATTTGAATAAATATAAATTTCCTTGAGTGGGTATCGAACCCACAACCAGTCGCGTTTATCGTCACACACAAATTGTGCCCACACACTACGACTGGCGTCATAAGATACTAAAGTTATAGATTTTGTATATTTTAGCGTTTATAAGCTCGGTATTCAATAATGTAAGGATATACTCGTATGCTATATAAATTAGATTTGGCGTGGGCTGATATTACTTACTTTTTGCTATTATTTGCGTGGGTTTTCCAAGTAAGCTAAATAGGATCACAGGTTGCTGATGCTAAAGGACAGATTTACTATATTTATAAGATTTTCACCTTTACCCGACCCATTTTGCTGAAAATAAAAGGTTTTTTCGCAACATTGCTTAGAATAACTAATATTCAGAAAAATATTATATTCAATTTTTTTCTAAAATATACCACATTTTTTTTATTAAATAAAAAAAAATAATAAAACATCGCAAAATCAATTATATTTTAAAACTTCATTAGAATATAACTAGCTATAATAAATAGGTAGTAATGGAATTGTGAACTCTGTACTAACAGACTCAGAATAGACCAGTGACCGTTCAGTGGGGGACTGAACGGTCACTGGTCATAAACATATCTAATTGACCCTAAATAACACATTCTGTAGAGATTTTATCGGCATAGGTTGTGTCCTTTGCTTATTAATATATAAGAAAAAAATCAATAAATCNTATATATATATATATATAATAGTGTAAATGTGTAAACGAAACTCTGTACTAACAGACTTAGAATAGATCCCCCACTGAACGGTCACTGGTCATAAACATATCTAATTGACCCTAAATAACACATTCTGTAGAGATTTTATCGGCATAGGTTGTGTCCTTTGCTTATTAATATATAAGAAAAAAATCAATAAATCGTAAATAAGGAAATAGGAGCTATATTACTAGCGTATTTGTGTCGTTATTCCGCCATCACACATTAATTAATTGAAAATGTTGCTTAAACTATTACAAATATTTAAAAAAATTATACAAAAATGTCAGTATTTGTAAGTTTTATATTTTAATGGAACCATGAAAAGTTAAATAATCAATTTTTATGAGTGTGCTAATTTTAAACTCAAAATAAAGTACCTGTGATATTAAAATAATATAATTTATATAGAAAATAATTTTATTTTTCAGATATCGACACAATTAAAAATGACGAGAAAATTTCTATTCTGTTTTCCGTTGAGGCTGGGAAATATTGTATTCGGTTACATAGTGATTGTAAGTAAAATTGTTGCCTTTTAAATTGCAATTCGCTGTTATGCATATTTGCTATAAGTTTTCATCAGGCGTTTCATAAACTATGTAAAAATTATTTTATTTTTCTTATTTTCAGATATGTAGCTTAACTGCTATGTTGTACCACTTAGTTAATATTCTTTTAGTGATATTTACAATGACTGATTTGGAAGATAAATTAGCAGATTCCCCATTTTTAGGTTTAATATACTTGATCGTGTATACCGTCATCAGCTTCCTGCTGTTGCTTTTCTCATCTATATTTACAATTGGTGTTCATAAGGTAAGTTTTTTAATTTATTTTTCATACTATACTAATTATTAATATTTGTATGATAGATTTTTTTTCTATTTGTGTAGAATAATGTAATTTTATCCAATATGAGAATGGACATTTCGAAGTTGTTACAAATGAACTACTTTTTAACGAACGTATTTTTTTCGAGCATCGTAATAAATATTATATTTAAAAAATGCTCATTACGTAAAAATTTCGCGGTAAGGCCCTATAAATACAATTTTTCATATTAGATGTTCCTTAACCTTAATTTTTATAAGGCAAAAAAATGATCATCAGGGTGTATACAGTAATATGTTAATGATTCTGGGGAACTACCACCATATAGGAGACCAGATTAAGGTTTCAGTCGATGTCAATATTTAAAAAATCTCTATCTTCGGTGGCTGTATTCGGGAACAGTATACAAATATATCGAATTATTGGAGTCATAGAGCATAGACCATTAAGAAATTCTAAAACGATATCAGAGTCTCATATTTAAGGTATATTACTATATTCCATGTTGAAGAACCACTAAAAAACAAGGAGTTTATATAATAAAACATACCACTAAAAACCTATGAAAAACACCAATTGCAGGTGGAGAAACCACCAACGTAGCCGTTCATTTTAAATATTTATTTTATTTATATATAAATTATATCTTTTTGTTTTAGTTGAACGTGTGCGCAATTACAACTTTCTTCGTGTATACCTTTATACATATTTTCTTAACGATGGCGTTAATAGCGTGGGCATCGATAATGACAGATTGGCCTCGTCTTGCTGTCCTCGTGATATCTGACGGTAAAAAATTAGAAATTATTTAACGTGTTGTAGGTACTTTGTTAATATTCTCCCTTAGATATATAATGCAAAAATATTTTTTTTCTCGACATTAGGTACGCGTTGGGTGACGACTGACGAAACCCTACACTACTTAAAAGATAGCAGTTCCAATTAGCTTTACAATTAATTTAAAAATATATTAAGTAAATTTATAAAGAATTCTCTTATTTATGCTTTTTTTTTGTTAAGTTAATTTTATCCTTTTTTTTTTGTTTTCAGTGCTCCTAATACTTTGCGTATTTAGTGTAAAGTACCTGAAGGACGCCGTACAAACTGGTAAAATGTATCATCAACCGGACGAACCAATTCACCTGTACTGATATATATAATATATTCTAATACAAATAAAAATTAATAATTTTAACAATTTTTTTATTAATTATTCCATTTATGATGTTAAGATTTTTTGTACTTACATGTGTTAATTTCTTAATTGTACGAAGTTATCACAATATTGATTGACATTTGTGTTCATAATTTAAGAAAAAACCTGTGTTACTATTTTTGTTAAAGAATTAAAATTTATTTGCGTCTGTTTTTGAACCAATATAACTATTTTATTTATTTAAATAACTATATATATGTATATAGGAAGCAAAATTAAAAAAAAAAGAATTAAACATTTTCGTTGTTTTATTTTTATTTATTGTAAATGAATTATTAATATGTGTACTACGATTTCAAAAATAGAGAAAGAAAGCATGCACAAAATTTAAACTACTATGTAAGTTAAATCTCATTTTTTGTTAATAATAAATGTATGTTTGATTATACAATTTAAAACTAAATTTTGTTTCATTTAAAAATAACAAATAACAATAAAGAAAATTTTTATACAATTACCATTACAGAAATAAGAAAAAGAAACATTAATATTTTAAATAAAACTCGTGGGGATATCATTTAATTCAATTATTACGTCTTATCTATTTAATAACTTAATATGTATACTTAATACTTAAAAATAAATAAAACACGTTTAAGCTTTGCTTCATTCACACAAAAACAGAATTACATTAAATATCACAGACACACGTTTTCCAATTGTCAATTAAGAGAATAAATAACTTATAAATAACATTATATTACTAAATTACTTTATATTTAAAAGATCATCTAAATTATATGCTGGGGGGTCCACAGTAATATCTCGTCTTCGTCGTTTACCTAACATCATCGGTACGACCATTGCCATCGCCGCTGGAACCATACCTGCACCGACCGCTGCTAGCACAGTGGAGCTGTCAGGAGTATTTTTAGTACTTAATATTTTCTTTCTCGGAATTTTATGTTTTACAGGTCTTTGCTGACTTGCTGCAACTTCTAAATCATTTTTTAAATCCATATCACGTTTTGATTCTTCCACAGTTTGAAAACTTCTCTCAACTTCTAATAAACCGCCATGTGATGTAGTCATGTTTGTGGGAGAACTGTCGTCGGTGGGAAGTACTGTAAGTGAGACAGCCTGATGAGAGGTAATGGATGGAACATCTACATTTTCATTGGAAATGTCGAGTGATCTTTGTCGCTTCTTATTTCTATATCCTTTGGTGGTTGAAAGTAAGACCCACTGTCCGTCACCATACGGTGGTCTGGAAGAACGATCGCTATCGTATTCGTCACCTGCATAAACTACTGGAGTTGGTTTCCGTAGTGGTCTCTTTTGCATCGGGGATTGGTGCAACGCTTCATACTCAAATGGAAAACTTGAAGGACGAGAATCAGTCACTAGATCATCTGACATTCCATAATATACAGAGTCGTCGCTAGCGTATCCTTCATCTTTATTACAATTATGTTTAGTTGGACGACGGTTTTCATCTGCAGACCATGAAGAATGTTGATTGTACATAGGTTGCTGTGGCTTATTCTTTGTCCAAGATGGTTTCGATGGGAGCTCCGTGTCATACTCTTGAGGAACATGTAATTTATTATTAATAAAACCAGGACGAGAAAGTGGTCTTTTGTTGGGATAAATATAGCCATTGTCTTGTTCTTGAAAAGAAGGGTAACGGTCTTCATTATAATGTTTGTTATCTTCGTCGTCATTCCAATATGTAGGCTTTTGTTTTTTCACATTAGGTTTCCACTTTGATATTTTGCTTGTGGACCAAGCGACGGGCTCTAAGGTTACCCAACCGTCCTTGTCATCGTAAGGATGTTTATGTTGCTTCACTTTAAGACGATTCCAAGACGTGAATACTTTATCATCATTTTCATCATCAGAGCTTGCAGTGGGGTATCTGTCTTTAATTTTATTTCTCTTTAATTTTGCAGCCAGTGCAGCTATAGCTTGTAGCCGTTCATTAGAAAGCTCACTAAAGTCCTTCAATTTATCAGAATTCTCAATAATAAAATCCTCAATATCTTGCTGTGGCCCTTCATCTTCGATGAATCCTTCTTGGCAGGATGGTCCGTAACAACGTGGCTTATTGTCCTTTGTATCGTAGATCATATGAGCCATTAAATTCTTAATATCAGCATCATTTTCCAAAGTTGTTTCAGTAGCATCCCATGTGTGCCTCAAATCTTTCGCAGAAGGCTCACTTTCAATAATAGTAATGGGTTCTTTTCCAGGCACCTCTAGTTGATATGTTTTAAATTTTTCATTATTTTCATATTGCATATCATCATTTGGATTAACGAATGTTAAATGAAGAAAACAAATAGTCAAAAGCACTATCATTTCCATAGCGGGAGTTTCACTTTTTTCCGTTCGCGTGTGAGCGCGCAGTCGAAGCGCGCGAAGACTGAGCGCCAGTAACGACCGAGCTGGCTGATATAGTTTTGATAGTAGATGCACAGCGGTCGCCCTCCCTGCTCTCTAATGCAGTGGCAATTTTAGTTTGGTCACGAGGAATAAGCGACATAATTGCACCGCGAATGCTGTCTCCTAGACGCTTATCTTAATTTAGAATCGCATTTCTCTCGAAACCCTGACCTGAGTCACGGTGAAAATGTTTTTCATTTTGTTAATGCTTATCTGCGTGAAAAGTTTCACAGGATTTAAATGCGGGGAAATCTTCATTGTTTCATTTTATGTGAACTTAAAATCTGATATGAATAATTTATGTATAATGTCTACTTGAAGTAACCGGCTGCTGTTAGTTATATATGATAATTATTGTTTTTATTACTAATTTTATTTCTGATAATGAAGTATTGATTAATACTAAAAATAATATTTTACTTAAGCAACTATATAATTATGTGTTAGTACAAAAACTTTAATTTTATGATAATACTGAAAGATTTAAAATAAAAGAAATTATTAGATAAATAATATTAATTTTCCTTCAGTATTATTAAAGAATTTTTAATTTTATTAAATTATATTATATTCAAGAATTAAAAACGACTTATTTATTATTAAGTATACATATGAATGTTCACAGCTCTCTCCGCGATACCACTCATTATCTCTATCATTCGATCAACTTTGCTCTAATTGTGTGCTTTTACCTGCCATTTTAAATTACGTCTTGGAAAATAAACAAGACTAACATACAAAATATTTATTTTGCAACTATGTAGAAATTATTAAAACATATTCACATGTTATTTATAAAACATGCTTTAAAATTAAATACAATTATATATAGGTAGGTACTTATAAGTTGGAAAATGAAGAAAGGACTGAATTATCGCTAGTTTCTTTAACTTTGCTCTAAAGACATACGTTACGGATCTCAGGANGTTCACAGCTCTCTCCGCGATACCACTCATTATCTCTATCATTCGATCAACTTTGCTCTAATTGTGTGCTTTTACCTGCCATTTTAAATTACGTCTTGGAAAATAAACAAGACTAACATACAAAATATTTATTTTGCAACTATGTAGAGTTTTTTTTTTTAAATTCACTTGTTATTAATAAAATATGCTTTAAAATTAAACACAAATATAAATAGTTAATTATAAGTTGGAAAATGAAGAAAGGACTGAATTATCGCTAGTTTCTTTAACTTTGCTCTAAAGACAGGTTACGGATCTCAGCTATGGAAACACTATAATATAAATTCTGTTCCTTACATCTAGGCCAGTTATGGTGCAGGGGCACGAGCGTTTCATTGTGAATGCAACAGGTTGTGGGTTCGATTCCAAATCATAAAATAATATAATATCTTAGTTTGTACAAGCAGCATTTTTTATTAACAAAAACAGACAAATTGCTTAGAAGCCATGAAAACGATCAAAAATCTTGTCAAAACGGTGCTCGCGTGGTTACTTTCAATATTACGTGAACACATGCAAATGCCTTTTTGTAGCAATTTAAACGCCCGATTTGAAAGGCATAAATTTGTACAATGGATTATATTTGCACTTTAGTTACATAAACTTTAATTCGCCAGAATGATTTATTATAGCACTTTCTCGCTATTATAGAATACATTTTTTTATTTTTTTTTTCATTGTTACGTAATAAGAAGTTATCTAAATAAACAAACAGAATCGTCCGGGGGATCTAAGAGATTCAGATCTCTGTCTCTGGGCTCAAAGAAGCGATGGCTGGATGTTGTAATGCAGAGCCAATGGACTAACCACTGAGGATGATGAAGACCATGCAGGAGTAGATTGAGTCGGAAGGCAGAGCCTGGCAATAAAAGCCGAGGCTGATGACATGTAGAAGAAAAACAAGAACATGCTCGATCTATATGTTGTAAATTTATTTAATTAATATTTTTTATTAACCCAGTACTTTATCAATTTACAAACTGAAATATTTCAAGAGAAATTATAGTAATAAAACATAATACATTCTTTATAAGATAGATGGGTAAGTTGCCTGCCATATAAGCATCGTAAAGTGTGTTAGTGAAACAATGATTGAAGTAAAAATTTAATCTTGAATAGCCATTTATTATACTATTCGCTACGATTTCTTATAATGTCACACTTGAGAAGGCATAACATTTTAAAAGTAGACTTTTTATCTGTTTCTCTAGGTTAATGTATGGTCTCTAATCTCTATTATATTTCATACCATAGATATATTTAATATAAGAAAATAGGTTTAAAAATTATTAAAAAGATAAGCTTTAAAATTTTAAATGATATTGCGATTCATATTATGGTTTATAGTACCCTATTTGAGAGAATTAACTATTTAATGGTAACAAAAACTAGATGCGGCGTTGAATACCGCCAATCAACACGCAATGCCTCGAAAATTCGACACGAAATGGGGCACGGACTGTCTTAACACTAGAGTCTCTTCTTCATACCTTGGTATATGCGGAATTATATGTAGTTAAAAAGAATAATTTCATTTAAAATATAGTGCAATTTATTTTATCACCAAAACTAAGTCTTGAATGAATTTTAAAGGCATATTTTAAAAGTACAGAGCTATTTCAAACAAAATGAAAGGCTGTTTTAACCCAGATTTTGTCTTTTGTTTTGAATCGCATGTCCACCACTTGACCCTCCCTTAATAATTTATAAACCAACTACTTTAAGAATATTTTACGCTGTGGAAGATAAACAGGTTCATTTTTCGTAATATTTTTTAAAATATACGCAATTCGTGGTACTGCCCTTTAATGATTCAAATTCTTGAAGCTTATTTGCCTATGTTAAACTAACTTAAAACTTAACTAAACCTAAATTCACGCTTTATCCCTTGCGGGGTAGTCAGAGAGAACGGACCAAACGCTCTCTGCATACCTCTTTCGCCTCGTCCACTGTCAACCTCTTCATACATGCCCTCCGAGGGGGCCTCATGTTTTTTACATGACCTTCCTCCAGTATCTTTAATACTGTGTTTTCGAAGAACTGAGGTCTGCCCCTACTTCTCTTACCACTCACCTTTTCATCATAAATATTTTTTGCCATTCTTTCATCACTCATTCGTTCGAATGTTAAATTAAAACTTAACCCATCTCATGTTGTGTAGGTTTTTCATTATCTGACATGAAGTAATGACAGTTTTCTCAAATCGTACTTGTGGTTCAAATGTGCGAATTGCATCTATTAAGTTGTTACATTTTTTATTAATATTGGACAGAAATATATATTTACAATTAATAATACTCCTGAATATCTTTGGAAATCTATAATAAATACACACTCTTTTTATTACATTCTTAGTTTTTAAACATATCTACTTAATTTTTTAGCAGAACAGTGTATGTAAATGACTAAAGAGAAATTACTTTCACATATAATAAAAATACACATTTAAAAGAATAAAGATAACTTACAATTGATGGAAAGAATATTTGATAGAATCTACGTATAAATTATAATAAAATATTTAAAACTAAAATGCAGTTCACGTTGCATTTGTTTAAATTTCAGATGGACTTAACAGGTGCTTTTAGTATATAATATATCCTATACAATTTTTAGTTTTTTTTTAACATAATAAAAGATCTAAGCTAAAAAAATACAATAGGGAAGAACTAACTGAAGAATACTTCCGCATCATTTACATAAGTGATATATTACATGGACCAATCATTTTATTACAATAACAATTGTATTACGAGATCGATGCGTGTATAGCTGAGGTTCAAACTTTCTTCGTACTTCCTTTTAAGAAAGGTAACAAAAGATATTGTTCTTATTCAATTAAAGACCTGCAAAGATGAAAAAAGATACAATCTGAGAAATACAATTTTAAACATTTAACCGATTTCGTTGTTTAAAAAATAAGAAGTTCTACTTTCGTTAATTATTTTTTTTTGTAATATTATCCATTCTAAAATAATTATGTTGTTTCCATAATTCAGCATATTTAGGTTAAATTAGGAAGACCTAATGGGTACCTGTTATAAGGGTAGAATTTCAGAAAGTATCGAGGCTTTCTTTAATTTTGTTGGATACCTCTAAACGACTGACAGTCAATTGACAAAAGCTAGAACTGCTATTCATCATTATGATTCTTGATCTCTAAATGAACTTTCCCAAAACTCTTCAAATTTTTAATTTGAACTCGTTACAATCCAATATTTAAATCTCAAATAACATTTGTACCACGTTATTCAAATATTCTCCATCAACCATTTTCTAGTTCACTACTGGAGTCCGTCACAGTTACCGCGCATTGCATCACGACGGTAAAGTTCGAAAGCGTAATTGCTCCGAGTTTTATAATAACAACAAAGCACTTACTTTCCTTTGATCCGCCTAAACACGTTGCTTAGAAGAAAACATGTACGACTGTAGAATAGTCATATTTAAATATGTTTTATTTTTAAATGTGAAATAAGAAAAATATTAAGTGAAGAAAAGTGAAAGAACTACTTCATTATTTCCTTTTTATTCTAATCATTGACGAGTGCTGTTTTTATATGTACAGACAAATGTAGGCCTAAATTGCATTACAATATACAAATTATATTTTGTCATAGATTATATACAAGAAAAACAATTATTAACTTTACAATTTAAAACATTTGCCTCTCAATTCCTGCAGAATTCGGCGGAAAGTCGGAAGCGGAGTGTCTTGACGCTGGGCTTCCTCTGCCTATCAGCGCCTGCAGCTATATGCGGAATAAATACTATTAAAACTTTATTTCACAATTTACAATTCTTTATACCTTTCAACATTATTTTTAAATGCACTATCTTCACTAATATTAAGTTACAGATAAATTAAATATTTTTATAACAGCAATAATAATAAACGACTCCATAGCTTCATAGTCGTGACGGTCAAGGCTCGGTTTCACTTTCTGCTACCAAAACATTTTCACCGCTCTCACGCCGTTCACGGCGCTCACGGCGGCGGCGGAGGTGACTCAGAGAAAACACCGCATAATTACACTGATCTTGCCGATTTGAACTCTGACCAGTGGAGTGGAATGACCGATGAATAGATGGTACTGGTGCTGAAAATTGATGGACGGTCGTTGAACTTTTAAGTTTTTTTGTAAATAATAAAAAACGGCAACTTCACCATTTTTCATGCTATCAATAGACTATAGATTGCCTTGATTTTTTTATCATTTGTTTTTGTAGTAAGAAACATAGTAGCAAAAATTGTGTACTTATCTTTTTATTTTATTAAACATATTACTATTATTATTTAACACAAGTTTAAGTTAAAAGAATATTAGTATTATTAATAATTAAGTTATAAGCATATTAGTATTATTTAGCTTTACAAATATTGTTTTACAAATACATATATCGCTTTTCAATACAATCTCATAATTTTGCGTAATGTTAGCGTCTGGAGTTAAAAATATGAATTTGAATAACCTAAAATGCAATTCTCTCTAAAATAAATTATAAAATGTTCAACAAAAAGATATTATTAGCGACATCTATCGTACCTTTCATACACTATTTAATGGAATTTAAGTAGTAGCTTCTTACTTTGCTTGGGACTTAAGACATGTGAAAGTTATTTTTACCAAGAGATGTCGCTACTATAAAGCATTAATGGCATCTAGCGTTGTATAGATTGCACTAAACAAAATCTACGCTGTCTCTACCATAGAAAGTATATACGACGCGAGTATCACGACATCTGGTGACATCGACACGGCATTAAACTACTAACCTAATCTTTTTGTCTACTCTACATAGCGCTAAGTTCTGAATAAAAAAGTTAATATTTAGTTGCGTAACTCAACGCCGGGCTTTCGCATTGATGCTACAGCGAAGATTATTTTCATTTTAATTTTCTGTATATTACACAGAAAATGAAAATGCCTGAGCGATCAAACGACGTAATAGTTAACTTAACTTAGGAGACGTGCGTTTCTTCAAATTTTTAATTGACAAATAATTTTACCTAACACTATCAAAGAAAATAAACATCAATAAATATTACGTTTGTATGTCAAAAGATAAAAGTCAATTAAAATAAATAATGTTCTGTACATTATCTATATTTAAAATTAGGAAAATTAAGTTGTACTTAATCAGACACTGTAGTGGCGCAGAGCCACATGTGTGCGAATGTAAATGCAACAGGTTGTAGGTTCGATTCGCACTCGAGGAAATTAAATATTTAACTTTTGAAAAAAATAACATGTAGAGAATTAACATTATAAGAATTTAAATTATGAAATTGGTGCTAAGTATTATACATTTTTGTTTTGAATTTTCAATATTGGCTCATTCACTTGTTGCAGACTATATGTAATATAGAATGATCTCAATGTTATTATTTTTGATCTTCAAATGAGGAAACCTTTCCATTGTCGCTTTTCCTAATTTTTAAGAAAAGTAGAGCGAGCATTACAAAATAATGACATAAGATGAACTACATGATCAACAGAGCAAGCCTAAACGTTTATTGTCTTCATAACACATTGTAATAATTTCTTATGACAAAATAAATATCGTCCCAATACTTGCAGGCACTTTCGTGTTAAATATTTTTTATTTAGGAAGTAATAATTCAACAAATATCTAAACTATAAACTTTCTTTTAATTAGCAGTTTCTTAAGTCGCCTAAACATTTGTTAAAGAAAATTAAAGATAGAAAAAAGAAAATTAAAGAAGAAAATTTTTTGTAGAGTAAGCTGAAGGTACATAATAAATTAATAAAATTGTAAAAGCAGTTTTATTAGAGGAAAGTATGCGAATACTGTGCCTACTCGTATAACAACGCGAATGTTTCAAACTAAAGAATAACATTCTAATTTCTACATATCAAAAAATTATAATAAAATTTAAATATTTTAATTAAGTACATATTGTTTTAGAAACAAAAAACACCTAATTTTTAAAAATTTGAAACGGTAATTTAACTCATAGTAAGCAGAGTTTAAAATTCTATTTATCTCGAGTCAGACAGAATAACGTAAGCAAATATAACTTAATACAACGTTTATTACTATGAAACAATGCTTACACGAATGAGATGTTCAGCTACCCATCCGTTGAAAACAACTTGGTAATAGACATCACTTACATCAATTTATCATGACAATAATACTTTCTCTAAACGAAAGCGAATTTATAATATTTTCTTTTAATAAAAAAGCTAAATAAACTTATATATTTTATGTTTGAAGTTTTAAATAAATAAAAAACTATATATATTCAGCTTAACGCTGTATACATCAGTATATACAGCAGTCCCACTTAAAATAAATATATTTAAATAAATAAACTTTATTGAAATTTTCTAGAATAATATATTTTTTTAATATATGGCCCATTTATTTTGAAAGTGGTGTAAGTCCATTTTCTTTTGTGTCGAGAAAATTAAAGGTTAGCATATTTGTTGATTTAAAAATATAGGCAAATCATATGAGGTCTGGCATTGTTTCTATTGTTTTATCAACATTTAATTTGTTTATATAAATTTGTTTTTGGCCAATTAGACTACGATAACACATATTTATGTGCTGCAAATGGACTTACACCACTTTCAAAATTAGGCAATTGTAAAAATCGTTTAATTTCAATTTTGAAAAATCAAATATCGCTTTAAATATATTTCATTTTAATATAATTTTGTTTACAAATACGCATAAAAACACATAAAATTTTATTTTAGACGGCAATTACATTGTCATTACAAGATACTGATTACAAGAATTTACTTATTCTCTGTATGTCGTAGTGTTTCAAAATATGCATGATGCACCGGAGGCATATAGGGTAGTAGCTGCTTAATGTCTTTATATTTTTCGTACGTAATAGGTCTGATCATTTTGGCATTTTTCACGTAATATCACACGTAATCCTATAAATATTATAAGTCTGAAAGTTTGTAATTTTTTTTATTTGGGTAAAGGTATCGCTAAAAGTACGTAATAGATTGGTTTCAAATTTAATACACAGCTAGAGTATGAATTGGAATAGTACATAGGCTACATTTTATTTAAAAATTCAACTCCTAAATAACATAAAATTAGAAAAATCGTAATAAGATTGCGGATTTTTCTGCAAAAAGATAGCGCTACTGATGTTTTTGCTGTTTTTTTTAATTCGCTAAAATACGGGCAAAGATACGGAATCATACAGCCTTGTCGTATTTATTTTCTTCTCACAGGTTATGCGCTGTACATTTTCTAATACACTTCTCTAATTTTTTTATATCTATCTTTTAACTTACGAATAGTGGAAACAATGCAAATCGTCCGCGGGAGAAATCGCGGGACACAGCTAGTATAAAATAAATGAAAAATAACAAAACACTGATCGGCATCTATCTGCTATACCTCTGTCAATTGGACTTACACCACTTTCATAATCGATGATTATGCAATTTCATTTACCGACCGATTTTGAGTTGTACAAAACATGGGATTTTTTTGAGAAATTAAACATGGACTAGTTATAAATAAAAAGAATACATTAAATTAAGCATGAATTACGTGATAACTCATTTTTTCTCAAAAATGGACTTACACCACTTTCAAAATAAACGGTCCATATCATCAATAGGTGCTATCTCTTCCAATTAATTATACAAATGACATACACATATAAATATAATATAATATATTACATAATAAAGTAATTGTTACGGAACTAAGTCGACGCGACGTGTCAACAAAATGAAGGTGTTCCGCTACTTCCGTCATTGCCGCTTTCCTACTATTGTCACCGTTGACATTATTTCTCGTATAATATTTTAATATTGCTTATAATTTTTTTATACAGGGTGGAATTTTCAGCACCACTTTAAATGAAACCACAGTTTTAACTATTCTATAAAAGCCTAATATAAGTCGGAAGAAAAATAATTCCCAAAAATTAAAAAAATAAAAATTAAAAAAAAAATAAATAATAAAATTATCGTTTTAAAATAAAACGCCANCTGTTAAGGTACCTTGATTCATTTCTTAGTGTGAGTTTGAAATATATTACCCTATATGCAGTTTCAATAAAAGAAGCGCTGCCTCTTCCACCCTGTATATACTAAAACTTTAATTTTTGTATAAATTATTAAAGAAAAAGTAGTCACTAGAATTTGCATTAAAATGTAGAATTTAAGTTAAGTTGTCTAAGAGGTGGTCATGCTGGCGGTCGTGCGATTATAAACGACGAATGTGGGTTCGATTTCCGGAATTAAATATTTAATATTTTAATGTCCTCGCTCTGGTAACCACCACTAAACACGGAATACCATGAGCATTTGACAGACAGTGGGGAACGATGCCTGTGTCTTAATGGGAACGGAGTGTATTAACACTAGGTTATACAACAGAAATACAAAGTGAAGCTTAAAGTTAATTTTTAAATATTTTTTAATGACATTTTAAAGCACTTAAAAATCGTTCAATTGAGAGTACGAAAATAATAACATAAGTAACTACGAATATATAAGTAGGCAATAACATACATATCAAATAACAAAGAAATATGTCAATATAGCAAAGAAAATTTTAAAACAAAAAATATTTACCACTTAACTATAACAATAGCACCATTAGGGGATGTCATCGTGCGTGCAAAAAACAAAAGCGGGCACGAAGAGATAAAACAGCGAAGTACAATTGTATCGCAGCAAACCCTACCGCGTGCTCTACCTGTTCCTTAGCAGTCGTGTTTTGACAGCGTCCCAAAATGGATGCACTATACTTATTTCTAATTTTATTTACTCCACATTTTGTGTCTTCTCTAGACCATTCTGGTGCCTATTCATCACCTCAGTACGCTAAGAAGATTTACCCCAAGAACTACGATTCGAGCGCGTTTCTTCCAAAAGAAGAAGCCCCTGAAGTTTTCAATAATCAAGACATAGATAGATATGATGGTGATTTCAATGATACGTCTGGCTATGCAAGATCCTCGTTCCTGGAGATGGCTGGGAGCTTTCTGAGCGGGACTGGAGGTCAAGTGGTATCGAATCTGGCTAAAGACTTTATCGCCAGGTCCACAGGGAGTAGCCAGGTTGGTTTTGACTGCATGTCGCAGGTTCGTATCGCACTTACAAATTCAAATTCCGCACTTATACCCTTATCCTGAGATAACTCATGCCTTTTTTAAATGAGTCATGGTGTTTGTGTAATATATTCCAAGAAAAAATGTTTTAAGTGCTTCTTGATAGCGAAATATTTTTGTGGTAAACAAATGGAACGTAGTGTAATTTTAACTTAATTAGAATATAGCTACAGTTATAATTAGATTTAGTTTCCAATATTACACAAAATTGACATGTAATATTTTTCACAGGTACTCAGTCTAAATTTGACTAATCTGGTAATATTAATCGTGCTCAAGGCCCTGATACTAGCAGCTGGGTTCTTCGGAGCTGGTGCCTGGAAAGGACATCACTATGGCAGAAGCTTGGATGGTAATGATTTGTATTTTTTTAAATATCATAATAATATTCAGTGACTAATACACAAGCGTTCTGCTGCTATCTCATATTACGAATTGAAAGAACATTAATTCTATATTTGGTTTTTCTATACCACAATGTCATGAAAATATTTACCTAAATATTTCTGATAAATTCGACAAATTAATAATATGATTTTCTCTCTCAGCTTCACGCTGCATCCCGCATGAAGCAGGGTAGACAGAGGGAGCTCAGTGTTAAGACATTCTGGCCCTTTCTATTGACTTCTGAAGGCATTGCGTGTTGTCTTGACCAGAACGAAGAAATAAAAAAATAATATTAAATATTTCATTACTTCGAATGGAAATTGAACTCACAACCTGTCGTTTACATTCACACTTGTGCCACCTCGCCACGACTGGCCTCATCATATGATAACCATTTAAAAAAATATATTTAGTAATTTTGGTGGTTTTTTAAATAATTTGTTACCAAATATTTATTAATAAATGTGTCTGCATGCATACCAAACGCATACTTCTAGATACCGACATTGTAAACCGCGCGTGCTTTTATTTGAATCTAAAGCGACAGTGCCTTTACAATGTTAATTAGCCACACACAATACAATAATGATGAGGAAATATACTGACAGAAACATTTTAAACATCTGCTTTTAGCACACCTTTGATTATATAAAGCTATTTCCAAATAAATATCTACTATATCAGTTGTAAGAACTATTTTCGTTTGCATTTATCCCGTAGTTTTTTCTACAGATGACCATTAGGGCTACTTCCACTAAATCCAATAGTCCAGTAATCCTATTGGCAAAGGATTATCTGTCCGCTGTCCACGTCCAAATGACCAACGACGTAAAGCTGTCGAGAATACTTTTAAAAATACATCCTAAATGCTATTTTAAACTCTGAATCAGTTTTGGTAGTGTTTGGTAGAGTATAAGTCTATTTGGTTATAAATCTTTATATGGCAATATAGTATAAGTTTTTATGTTTTTCTGTTGATATTATCCTGGTATTGTATAATCTATATATATAAAATCGAAAGGTCACTCACTCATCACGAAATCTCAGAAACTACAAGTGCTAGGAAACTAAAATTTTGCAAAGGAGTTACTTATAGGACGTAGGTGCTCGCTAAGACGGGAATTTGCAAAATTCGACTTCTAATGGGTTGTTTTTGGGGTCGAAAGTTTGTATGAAAGTTCGTTACTACAAATGCTAGAAGTCTCAAATTTTGCATAACGTCACTAGGACGTAGTCATGGAGACAGAAATTAATAATAAAATAGTTCACGCGGGTGATATCCTGCACATAACAGGGTAGACAAATAGAACCTATTATTAAGATACACCATTCCCCACTTTCCACCGAATTTCTTTCAGCGTCGGGCCTTGGTGCCAGAGCAAAGAAATGAAAATATTAATAAATCATATATCATAAAATTAATTAATAATTAATATATAATTAAAAAATCTTATTTAGACAACAAGAACGCTACATACATAACAGAGGACGAGATCATGTTATATTTGAGCTACCTCGCCGGTCAGCAGAACCAGGATTACGGCTGTCTCTACAGGCTGTCGTGTCAAAAGCCACACCAAGCTTCACTCTATGCTTCCGGAGCTGAACTTTTGCTGCAAGGCACTAAATTATTCCAAGGGTACGTTCAATAAGTTTATATAACTTAAAACTTTTAAAGAATTTAATATGTATTAACCTATTTGCAAATTTTCCATATATTATTTTTTTTAGCTTTACTTGTATCTTACCTGTATCCCCGAATAGGAATCGAACCTACAACATATAAAGAGTAAATATTAAATATATATTTTTGTTGAGAATTAATATCCTTATATTCATTTAAAAGAAGATACAAAAAAATAAATTTAATGAAACATAATAAAAAAGGACGAAGTAAAAATGTATTTATTATAATATCATTTAGGAACAGCATCGATTTGGAGCCATACGAGAACATATCGACTGGCATCAGAGAGGCCGCAACGTGGGGGGAGCGCGGCCTGCCCTGCCAGACACGGTTCCAATGCACTTAGCACTAGTATATAGTTATAACTGAAAATCGAAAAAAATATGGAATATAAAATATTTATTAAAACCAATTCGTGGGAGACGAAGTTAGTCATTATATAAATTTATGTAATATATTTTTTTATTCGATGTAAAGTTATTCTTTTAAAATTTTCATAATTATGACAGTAAATGTAATAAATTCTCATGTTTAAGTCTTTATCATTATTTATGGTCATTAAAATTTATAAATAAGCTGCAAAAAACTAAATAAATATTTTAAATTAATTTGTTTTAATGGACTTCATCACATTTTCCAATTTGCTTTAAGTCGTAAGAGCGACATTTGTGGTTTCAATTCTCACTCGAAGGAATGAAATATTCAATATTTTCATTACCCCGTTTTAGTAATAAGGCAAAACGTGACGTGCGCCGTAACGTCCGCCGTTTCCGTCGCATTTAACACAGTTCCTCAAGAATTTGGTGGAAAATTAAAAAAGTATGAAATAACGATACTAACACCAGCCGTTACGTAGTTAAGAAGGAACATTCCCCGCAACGACTCTCGGCGTCCTGTCCCCTGAACTGTTAGCGCGTGCAGCACGATACTCCGTATATGATATGTATCCATCTCCATCCGTGTCGTCTGAATTTAACGTTCTGTCTACTAAAGCTGAAAGGAAAAGCTATATATATGTGCGCTAAGAATAAAATTGTAAAAAAAACTAGTTTCTAGTTCCTTATTTTTTTGTATATTCTATTGTAGAGGCTTTCATAGCAAGTATTATTTTCATTTCAGAATGTTTCTGTGAAAAGTTATAATAATACTATCAGAAAGAATGTTAACTTACATATGTAGAGTTCCATACGGTCTGGTTCAGGTTCAATTGGATCATCAGCATCTGGATCCATCGGAGCATGTTCAATGGTGTGATACACTGCCTAAAAAAGATTTTGATCAAATAAAGGCTATATAAGAATGTTAGTTATACAGATATATACTTTACTTATATATATACAGATTTATAGTTATATTTTTAAGATATTTGTATTTTCTTTTTTTAAGCTATATCCTGCATGCAAAATGGTTTCAGGTCACTTTCCACTTTCTATAATTTCTTAATAATAATACTAATTATTATAGTTAATACTAATTATTTATTTAACACAAAGGATTTTAAGCAGGAAATTTAAGCATAGACTATGATATTTTTTTTATTATTAACTTTATTAATAAGGCCGTACGGAGAGACTGTAACGCGACGGTTGTGGGTTCGATCCCCACTCGAGGAAGTGATATTTATTTACGTTTATATTTTCCATTTCTTCGCTGTGGTGCTGAGGCAAAGCGCGATGTTGAGTTCTGCCACTCAACACGTAATGCCTCCAGAATTCGGCAGAAAATAGGGAACGGAGTATACATATTAACACTAGGTTCCCTCTGCCTACCCCGCTGTGTGCGGGATACAACGTGAAGCTGATTTATTTACTTTATTAGTTACAAAAATACCTTTAGCATTTCTAATCCATCCAATTTTGAATTCTTATCGTAATCGTGAGCAGAAAAATAGTGAAATTCCAACTCTTCCGGTGTCATTTTAGCTAATGCCTCCGGAGTTAGTTCTTTGGCATCTTCTTCTAAATGTCTAAAAAGAAAAAAGAAATATTATATGTAATATTTCTTTACATAATTTGTATCCATATTATACCATTTTTTATGTTTTTGTAATACATTGTTTTGAAAAGTATATTACGCCGACTAACTCTAGTGCAAAACGGAGAATTGAGTGTCTTAACATTAGATTCTCTTCGCCCATGGTTATGCGGAAAAAACGTAAAGCTTTGTATTTACACTTTTCTTTTCTTTCTATATATCTCTATCTTTATTATTTTTATTTATCAATTAAAATTCGAAAGTCTAATTAGATAAAAAAAATAATTCAATTGTTTTTTTCTACAATTATTGATGATATTAATGGTATGCATGGAATCAAATTTCATATATCTCACTTGGTGTCATGTAATAGCTGAGTGTCACTAGTGAGTGATTTGGCCGAACGAGGCTGGTAGTGATGGTGCTTCTGGTCCACGGGAACTTGTCCATGAGGATGATGAGGACCTCTTCGTAAGCACGACGCAATACACGGTAGCAAAAATACAATATATACTGAAAATAAATTATATTTATTTTATTGATTTAATGAAAGGTCAATTAAAAAGTTTTTTCCATAGAGACAGCCCTGAAAGCAGTCTAATAATGTACAGAAAAATGTGTAAAACGTTCAATCAATAGTTATCAAAAATAATTTGAAAGTGTATTTTAATTTTATTTAATTACATTATGTATTTTTAATACTGTCCTATCGGAAATTAATATATTAGAAGATTTTTAAAAAATTTAGAAGGTTTATATACCATCGCCTATTAAAATCAAAATTTCCCAATTAATCCTTCAATCGACATGATAAACAGACAAGGCACTGAGTAACTACCTGTGTACCCACCCTATAATTTGAGGGGCATTGTCGCAAAGGGTAGGGGCGATGGACAGATGGGACTTCCCCATGGGGCCGCAGTCCACGGGGTAGAGTACGTCCCGTGGAGACGCAATATTCACACCTCATTTCACAAGTACCATGTCTATTACGTTTGTCAGCGAATAGTTAAAGGTTGATCGGTCAAGTAATTTGTCAAGGTTTAGTTAAATGATTTGTTGGTGTCATTTAGTATTTAAAGTTAGTCTTTATCTTTAAGAGAGTCCTGTTGATATAATTAATTGGAATGCAAAATTTAAATAATAAAAAAGGACGATGGCGACCTACACCTACTACGGTCACCGTCGTAGTTGGCACGTATCTGATATTTCGCCATGAAGATGGCTGTCATTTACATTCAGAAGAATATTTAAATAAATATTATTTAATACTGAATGTTAGTATTATTTAATACTCGTATATTTTTCCAATCTTTTGTGAAACAAGAAGTGGCAGTGAATTCCATCAGGCATTGTATATAAACAGTTAAAAAAATAATTTTTAAATATTAAGAGCGGAGTAATGGTTAAATAACTCTACCCACCTTGAAAAACTCATGAGATATGTGTAAAAATAAAAAAATATAATAAAAATAAATTCTTAAAATTTTAAAACAAACATCAAAAATAACATTCTATAAAATCGAGACATCATCACAAATTCTAATCTAAAAACAAAACAGGTGTTTGAAAGAGTACCCTTTTAAAAAAAAATCTATTACTGTGTAATTTCAATATATCGAATGAATAATTTATTTTTGTCCCCTCGACGTGAACAGTTGTTCTGCAGAAAGACGAGCCTGGTCTTTAATCGGACCCCACTTTATTATAGAGTGTATTATACATTGTATGGAACAGTGTATAAAATGAAGCCGTAATGGAGGACAAATTATGCGTTGGGTGACAAGTGCGCTCCGTATGTCACGGTGTCCGTCACAAGCGATGCTGCGTGACACACGGGTGTCACGCTCAAAAATAAATAATTATTAAAAGAATATATTTTTAATTTATTAGTTAAAAACTGGTGATTTAATAATGCAAAATTTGAATATGTTAATGGTATCATTGAAAATATATATTACTTGAATATTGTGTATCATTCTTTTCGAAGTAAAATAAGTAGTAAGATACGAAAAATGAAGCGCTAATAAATTTGTCTTAATAAAATACATATTTATTTTATTATAGATATGGATTTAGCAAATATTTTGTTTATAAATTATTAAAATACATTAATTCAATAAAGTATTTAATTTTGTAAATCTAAATATGTTTCACAAATGAATATTATTACTTCATCTTATTGTAGAGAAGCAATGTGTAGATCTCATGTAAAAGTCGGCCACCAGCCCACCATATTATCACCGATAACACCCTAATCCTATACGATGACAATGCGCGTGAATTCCTTTATGCATTATATAGCTTTGGTTACATTTTACATATTAGGCGCGGCTTATAAGTTATTTCGATAAGAATATATTAATTCAGTACAAAATTCGTATATTTTTTTGTGAAAATAGAAAATAGTAAACAACGCCGCTCAGAGACGTCAATTAGCATTTAACTGATATTATACATTTTATTTGTAAGACGTCCATTTGTAAGATTAGCAATGGAATAATTTAATTAGTATATTTGTTTTTATTATTAATAGTTAGGTATATTTATTTCTGTTGTTGGAAAATATTTTACAAATATATTAATTTATGAACGGCGACGCTGCATCGAAGCCTGTATGGCTTCGATATAGCGTCGAGGCTGTGCTATGAATTGTACAATTTTGCGATTGTACCTTCTCTACATTAGTTTAAATACACTTACCTTCGATTTTCATGTCTTCACATCACTTAACCGCCTACGTATTTATTGTTTTTGTCTATAATATATTATTATCATAACATTACTTTCAGTTCGATAACAGAACGTCTGTCAAACACTCAAAAAATCAATTTTACAGCGCAAGCGCAAACCGGTCAGCTTATAATGTACCTAATGGCAATGTCAAAAGATTGCAATTTCAATAGCATTGCTCAAGTCTTGTGCGCATGTCTTTGAGAAGTCTTATATTATGCTTTTTAAGTTGTTCTAGAAACAATCTAGATGGCGTTACGAGTCTTATGATATTGAAACGTATAAAATTTTTTGAAGGATCAACTTGGCGCGAACTTCGACTGTCTATAATTGTAGTGTTACGCCTCTCTCTGTACCCGCAGCGAGCCAATTTTAAACCAATTTAAAGATAAATGGGTCGCTGTACAGCATGAGAGGAAGAGGAGAGTGTAATATTAGAGGTGCTGGAGAAACCAAAAATTCCACCAAAGCTAAACTCGCTCTGGCCCATCCCAACTTAAGGCTTAGTTATCGAGGACTATTTATAGGCAAATTAGTCCTTATTAAGAAGGAGAAACAGATTTGACGACCACGGTCGATTCGCCGAGGGAATCGGCCATGGTCGTGAGGTCATCATTATGAGGCAGAACCTGGAGAAGACAAGTCCACGTCTCTTTAAGTATATTCCGAAATTGTTATAGCTTCCAAAATGTACTCTTTACGATAGATGCCGTACTGCAGTTGTAGTTCCATGTGCAGGATGCGTGGACTTCTCCCTACAACTCACTCAATTATTGCGGTTTATTATTGCGGTTGTCACTCAATTAGTGATAACCGCATTTTATTCCGTAGCGTAACTTATACGAATAATCCATATGTCGGTGGAAACGCAAAGCTGTATCTTATACTGTGTACTAAGACATAGAATACTTATTGTATAGCCTAGCAGGCAGGTAGCATAGCAGGACAGAGAGAACCTATTAGCAAGACAATCCGTTCTCCACTTTCCGCATTAATTCGACACAATTTAAGCTAAGTGCACAACTGCACACATTTATCTATTCCTGGGAACATCATTTATGTCCGTGTCAAATAATGTCAATGATTATAGATGCTTTAAAATACAATTAAACTTTAAAGCAATGTTATAATATATTTTTTTGTTTATTTATTTTTTACTTTTACGTTCTCTCTAGCATATAGCAGGCTAGGCAGTGGGAAACTATTGTTAAGACATTCCGTTTCCCACTTTTCGCTGAATTTTCGAAGCATTGCGTGTTGAGTGGTGGAACTTAAATCTGCGCCTTGGTACCAGAGCAAAGAAATTAAAATATTCTTAAAAATTAATTCATTCCCCCAAGTGGGAATCGAACACGCGTCCGTCGTGTTACAGTCACATGCTTGTGCCCCTGTGCCATGATATTGAACTATATATATACTTAACGTACGGTACTAATATATACGATAGTATAAAATGACGTAGAGACGTGTTTCTGAGAAATTGATCCACAGACAGACATACAGACTGCTGATACTGTTATATATTATGTATGTATCCCTTTAGAAAAGAACTAAATTTTAAAAGAGACAATCTCTAAAGGTGCAAGTCACATTTCTTATCTGTTCTCGTTTTTACCGTCAATAATTATGCTACATACTGCTAATATATTTTTGATATCTTCATCATCACATTTAAGTAATTATTAACATGTTTATTTAAATTACATATTAATAGTAAAAACAAAAACAATTCCTACAGCGTATCTAAATCCTTAAGATTTTATGAAAATANTCTACATTAGTTTAAATACACTTACCTTCGATTTTCATGTCTTCACATCACTTAACCTCCTACGTATTTATTGTTTTTGTCTATAATATATTATTATCATAACATTACTTTCAGTTCGATAACAGAACGTCTGTCAAACACGCAAAAAATCAATGTTACAGCGCAAGCGCAAACCGGTCAACTTATAATGTACCTAATGCCAATGTGAAAAGATTACAATTCCAATAGCATTGCTCAAGTCTTCTGCGCATGTCTTTGAGAAGTCTTATATTAAGCTTTTTAAGTTGTTCTGGTAGCAATCTAGATGGCGTTACAAGTCTTAGCATATTAAAACGTATAAGATCTTTTGAAAAATCAACTTGGCGCGAACTTCGACTTTCAATACTTGAATTGTTACGCCTCTCTCGGTACCCGCAGCGAACCAATTTTAAACCAATTTAAAGATAAATGGGTCGCCGTGCAGCATGAGAGGAAAAGGAGAGCGTAATATTAGAGGTGCTGGAGGAACCAAAAGTACCACCAAAACTAAACTCGCTCTGGTCCATCCCAACTTAAGGCTTAGTTATCGAGGACTATTTATAGGCAAACTAGTCCTTATTAAGAATGAGGAACGCCCAGCAGGTTTGACGACCAAAGTCCTTATCGTGAGGCAGAAGATAAGTCCATATCTCTTTTAGACCGTCAGTATAGCCTCCGAAGTAGGCACTTTGGTTGACTCCAGATGAAGTTCCATGTGCAGACGCGGTGGACTTTTTCTTACAGCAGTCTGTCAATTAGTGATAACCACATTTTATTCCGTAGCGTAGCCTAAAAGAACAAACTATATGTCGGTGGAAATGCAAAGCTGTGTTATACTGTGTAAAGACATACAATACTTATTGTATAACCTAGAGTAGCATAACAGGACAGAGAGAACCTATTAGCAGGACAATCCGTTCTCCACATTCCGCACTAATTCGACACAATTTGAGCTAAGTGCACGGCACACATTTATCTATTCCTCGGAACATAATTTATGTCCGCGTGAAATAATATCAATGATAACTGTGTTCGTCCTTTTAACTGTACTCCTGATTTCTTGCAACAATTAGTTTAAAGCTTTATAGCATTCCGATTTTATAGACCAATATTTTTATAGGCCATTATTATTTTAGCTTCACGCTGTCTCCCGCATATAGCTGGCTAGGCAATGGGAAACTATTGTTAAGACACTCCGTCTCCCACTTTTCACTGAATTTTCGAAGCATTACGTGTTGAGTGGCGGAACTTAAAGCTGTGCTTTTGCCTTGGCATCAGAGCGAAGAAATGAAAATATTTTTAAAAAGAAATTCGTTCCCCCGAATGGGAATCGAACACGCGTCCGTCGTGTTATGATATTGAACTGATATATACTTAACGTGCGGTACTAACATATACGATAGTTTAAAATTACGTAGAGCCGTGTTTGTGAGAAATTGATCCACAGACAGACATACAGACTGCTGAGACTGTTATATATTATGTATGTATCCCTTTAGAAAAGAACTAAATTTTAAAAGAGACAATCTCTAACGGTGCAAGTCACATTTCTTATCTGTTCTCGCTTTTACCGTCAATAATTATGCTACATACTGCTAATATATTTTTGATATCTTCATAATCACATTCAAGTAATTATTAACATGTTTATTTAAATTACATATTAATAGTAAAAACAAAAACACCAATTCTTACAGTGTATCTAAATCCTTGAGATTTTATGAAAATATTAATACACAATTTTAATATTATACCTACATAGAATCTACAGAACTAAACTTGTCAACAACTGAAAACAGCTCATTAAAATTTCCCATCGATAATAACCTCTGAAATTTTGATATACGATTCATTTTCTCTCAACTCGTCGCTGAAATAGATCTTTATTCCTTTAAAGATAGGAACAGAATTTACTGGCACAACAAGGGGTTGCCTATATCTAGAAACAAGATAACCACCACAAACAATTGCTATTGAAAAATAATCCTTAAATTTCAGTTTCAGGATAAAATTTACTTTGTCAACATATATAAGTAACGACGTTTTTGTATGAAAATATTTATGTTTATAGCGATCTGGTAGGGAAGTTAAAAAGAGACGGGCGTATGTAAGCGTGTGAGGGATCGCATGATCAATACATCGGGGGCTGCGTGGTCCGTAAGGCTTGCCTAATGGTCGTTTTCTTACATTTGCATCCTAATTGGCTATACTCTCCACATTCCTTTTGTCTTGTGTGTGACGTAATTGCAGCGAATTAGTACCGCCTCGGATTTTATAGAAGTTTAGCTGGGTAATTCACCGGTGGTTCTCGTTAGTGTAGTTTCACGTTTTCAGTATGCTTCTTAGCATGTGTGAGATAAATTTACAATTGATTGTATTTTTTTCTTTATATATTTACACGTTTATTTGAAAATTGAGTAGACTAGTGATAAATCACTACTTCACCCGTCTATGAAACTGTTTGGAAGTAATCTAACACTTTAGTAGAACTAAATCAACAAACACACTGTATTCAATTTATACAAGGGATAATTTTTGTAGTACATATTACATAATTCGTATAATACAATTTACAATCTTTGCATGCACCTTTTGAACTCGGCAAGGTCAATGCAGGCAGAGAATCTAGTGTTAAGACACTCCATTCCCCTTTCCTGCCGATTTTTCGAGAAACAAATAAGATAAAAAGGCCTCGATTTGCCTCGACACCAGAAGAAGACGAAGAAATGGAAATATAAACGTAAATAAATATTTGACTTCCTCGAGTGGGGATCGAGCCCACAACCGTCGCGTTACAGTCACACCCTTGTGCCGCTGCGCCACGACGGTCTCAATCCTTCGGTCTCCATCTATTTATATTAAGAATAAAAGCATTTCTCTTAAGAAATAAACATAATATAATCTTCTCTTATACAATATACGAGTATAATAAATGTAGATAAGAAACAAGAAACAATAAATATTCGTCTTTCTAGCTCCGAGATTTGTGGCGTGGCCGTGAGGTGGGCGGTTGCCAGGCAACCTTCCCCCTCGGATCACTTTTAAACTTTCATGTCGGAAGTTTTAAGGCTTGCTTGTGGCTCAGACTCTTTTTGTTTTCTCTCTTTATAATGGAAAACCTGATGTAATGTACAATCATCGGTTGAATTGTTTTTCTTTCGTACGATACAAATTTATTCGATTTGAGTTCATTAAATTTGAACTTTTATATGGAAATACATACATATATAGAACCGTTTTACGAGAATCTTTTATTTGATTTGTTGAAAGGTGTGTCCTTAAATTGCAATATATAACTACGAAAAACTTATAAGTATGAAAGTTTTACAAAAAATACAATTTAAAATCTCAGTATATTCGTCACTTAAATTTGTTAGTGCCAGTAAATACGTTAAAAGCCCTAAGTTTCTCAGTAAAACATTTTTTTTAACGTTTAACAAATTTATTTTGTATTTTATCGTAAAAAAAAAATAAAAGCCACGTCGCAACCATGCCCAAAATGCCTAAAGCATTATCATCAGTGTACGCAATATGTGAAAAAGGTGAAAAACATTTTTCCCGCTCATTTAATCTTGGAAAGTGTCAGATAATTCAGCCCGCCACTTACCTAGCCATGGAAAACGATAAAAAAACTCACGCCGCTTAACCGATTATGAAGTACATCGAGCTAAATGACGTTTACTATATGTATGTATGTATGTATGTGTAGCTACTATATATATGTACTATAATAAGATTAATTAGACAGATTTTCTTAATATGTATATCTATAGCATTTACAGGGTAGAATAGAGGGAGAAAAAATATATGTTTTTAAGGAATTTGTCGTATTTTTTTTAATGAATTTCGTACAAAACAAACGGCCATTGCTTCTACAATCTCTACAATATTTAGTCTGGCGGAATTATCCTGTGAACAAACACTACTATTAAGGTAATCTTGCCCAATTTTCCAAAGCTGACTGAAAGCTTGTATTATCTAAAAATCTTCAAGAAGGTTAATTTACATACGATTTTTATATTAATAAGAACTAGCATATATGTATAGAAATAACTATATAATAAGTATATTACAAATTAGTGCCCATATCATTTTAATTATTACATCTGTAACTCAAAAGTAAATAGCGACCATCAGCGAGTTCTATTTTTCTACAGGAAAAGTTGCCTCGCTAAGAGAGTGTATCGTACAAAATTGATGAGGGAACGAAACCGCGTCGCGGCCCGAAGGTGCTTTTAGCCCCTAATTGGCCAGCTTTTAAGACTACCGAGTTCGTTTGACGTCGCAGTAGGTACTGGCAGATAGAGAGGTTTTACGAGAAAGTTATTATTTGCTATGGAGGAAAGATCAAAAGATTTATATTGTAGAAAATAAAAATATGTTAAAATGAGTGGTTGTGAGAAAAAAAAATTGTAAATTTTTTACGATAACATGTGTGTTTAATATTATTTTTTATAATACCTGTCCCTAGGCCCTTTTAAGTGTAAGCTAATAAAATATTTTTTTTCTCTTATGTTCGATGAAAATGATGATGGAAATTGAAAGTTTTTTAGAGTACCTAAATCAATATAAAAAAAGATTGCATGTAAATTAATAAAAAAACTTAGATAAATTTTAAACATTTAACGTATTGTAAGCCGAAATAATTTTTATATTCTGTATTTGTAAAAGATATTTGATTTTTACTTCAACGGTACTCATTCTAAATTTGATTTGAAAATCCGAGTCTAAACATTTGAATTGATATCATTTTTATTGAAAGGAGTTTTATTGCAACAATAAATATGTATTGATTATTAAATTCGAATCTTATGCCTTATCCTTAATTGTCTTCTCTGCAATATGTTTACAAAATTGATTAAAAACATGAAATTATAAATTTAACAATAAGAAATAGAATAAGAGTTTTTTACTCTACGAATACATTGCAAAATTTGTAACATTACAATTAATAAGGTTTTATATGTCTAACATCAAAAATAAAAAAAAAATCTCACATAATCTATCAACACGTGACAACAATAAAAAAGTTAACCGTACCAATTCAAACAGTGGGCGGAAATAGGCGCGTGCGCTAAATTAGGCGGCAAATTTGACAGCGGGGAACTATCAATTTTCTTGTCAAAATATTTTCGCAAACAATCGACTTTTACACTCTACAAATAGCGAGGCCGCCCAGTTTTGATATAACAAAACAAAACCACAATTAGCATAATAGTTACTTCTATTGTTAAGTAACGTTTTTGTTCAAAGAATAAAAGAATAAAAAGTCTTTTATCCTTAGCGTTTACACAAAATTATAAGCAATTTTAGTCATCTTAATTAATTGAGTCTCAATTGACCTGCCTAATAAATCATGGGCTTGCATAAATATTTGATGTTGGCAAATGGGTGCAAAAGGGAAGAATTATAAAATTATCTCTCAAATGTTTCGCGGCAGTTAG
>JAKRZM010000674.1:978745-1120223 GCA_036379175.1 Heliconius cydno galanthus | reverse complement strand
CATTTTGATATTCATCCTTATGAAAATAAATATAATAGTCACTTTTAGCATTTCATCTAGATTGAAGTTATATTTCTATAGAAATTATATTCTTATATTTCAAGCAGGCATAGCCGCGTCCGGGTCCGCTAGTGATGTACCTATATAAATTAAATATTTTTTCATAAACAAAACATTAACATTTTCATTAGTATCTCTTTTAGAGCAACTATGATGAAAATTACTAACCTGAAAATTATTGTTTTTTCATGTCTTCATTGTCTCTTGCGCTGTTTCTCCTGTATATCAATGATATGCTAGAAGATCCTATGTATATTCCATTCATTGTTATGTAGACGATAGTACAGTGGAAACCTTATACTCCATCTGAGCAGTTTTTTTCGGCATAACTCTGACCAACTAAGTAAACTTGTATAAATATAAATGTATAGATATAAATTGAACCATTCAAAATATATTATCTTTAAAACATATCGGTATTATAAAAAATATTAAAATAAGTAAATATTTTATGATTAAATGAAATTAAAACTTTGAAAATAATCATTTCAATGAGTTCTGATTATTGAAACTAAAATTGATAATATGTATCCTTCGGGAATGTATCCTTATGGAAAGAAAGGAGCTTGGTTCAATTCAACCATTTTTGGTCTTAACTGTTAATGTCTCGAGTTCTGCCAGTATCGCAATCATTTGGAAACAAAGGCGTAATTGGTCGTTCTTGTATCATTCATAGGCAGAACGAGATAGTACTTGTACATCGTAAGCTTAAATATCATGCTGATCACCTGGATACTGATAGGAACTTCCTTCCACGCGCCACACGACTGTAGAATGACTGCGGCAGTGTTTGTGGATAGATACAATAAGAGAACCTTCAATCATTTACAACGATCTTAAAGGCTGGCAAAGAACTTGCAGCTCCTCTGGTGTTCGCCAGGAGACCTGTGCGCTTTGTCTTTTCCATAAAGAATTGCGCTACAATAGTTTCAACAGAAAACATAGTTCTATATTTTTTAATGGTTCAATGAAGTTCTTATTTTAAAATAGTGGATTTTTAATCTTTATTCCCTCCCCTTAGAGGCGAAATTCCCAAATAGCAATATTAGCCAGATCTTGAATTTTAAACTGGTAGTCCAAAATAAAAATTGATATACATATTAGCTTCCAAATTTCTTTTCAAATTGTTAATCCTTATTGCACTCTCCTAAGTAAAATTTTCACATTTTCGCAATCTGGTGATTACTATTGACTATTTTATTATCAGGAACAGAAATGCATAAAAAAAAAACTTTAATTATTTTTTTCAACTCTTTATGAGTAGAATTTCCAAAAATCTATCTGAAGGGAATTTTTACTTAATGAAAATACCATACCGACCAATATTCTTGGAACTAACTTTGATAATTAAAACTCAGCGATGAATCAACACGTGGTGTTAGTTTTGCTAAAACTTTTCAACTGAATATTTAGAAAAAATAAACCAATATCTATTATTTTAATTCCAATATTTTAAATTAAGCTTCACGCTGTATCCCGCATACAGCAGGGTAAGCAGAGGGAACCTAGTGTTAATACACTCCGTTCCCCACTTTCTGCCGAATTCTGGAGGCATTGCGTGTTGCATGCGCTTTACCTCGACACCAGAGCGAAGAAATGGAAATATAAACGTAAATAAAGATTTTAGTTTAGTAAATAAATATTATTTAAATTAATTTGATTTATTTATACTTCCTATGTTATTAAAAATCGTTTGTGCTGACTTTGTTAGATATTAGTCTAACAAATAATTACTAAAGAAAATATCAACAGGACAAAATAATATTATCCCAATATACTCTTCTTCCTCCTGGCATTAATCCCGGCGTATCTTGCCAGGGTCTGCCTTCCTGCTTAACCTACTCCACTTTGCACGATCTGTAAAGTCCTCTCATGTCCTACATCACGACAACCAACCAGCGCTTCCTTTAACTCCAGGGACAGACATAGCAAGACAGACAGACATAGCCAGACTATACTAACAAACCTATATCTGACGCCATCTTAATTAAAACATAACCAGCATTAGAGCACTATTAGCTGACAAAGCAAGACGAGCCAGTATGTGGGATTTCGGACACGTATTGCGACTCTATCCAGAATATATACGTATTACAATTTCAATTAGAGTAATATTGCAAACAATCGGCCCGAGGCTGACGTCATGAATACAAAATGTCGCTAACGACCGCCCCCGCCTCGAAGCCTGAATTTTCAAGCGGGTATATATGTAGCGGGGTGGCTATACTCGTATGCGTGTTCTACCCGCGTTTATAGCGTCGACAAAGTGATATTCGCTAAATACTGGAACCGCCTTTTTAATGGTTTTAGATCTTTTTTTTTATATATATACTTTTTTTTTATATATATTATGTATATATTGGGGGTTTTTATATGGAAATACTATTGGGTTTCAATTTCAAGCCAGGTATATCATAACGCTTAGGTAGGTATATGTTAAAAGGAAATAATATGAGTTCAAAAATGATGGAATAATTATGACTAAAACAAAAGTTTATAGTTTGTTTTTATTTCTTGATTAACTTTTTTACTTATAACTATAGAAAAATATATAATTTTTTAAATCGGCCTCCTTCCTAAACATATAAAAAAATATTTTAAAACAGCACAATAGTATTACGCTTATGCTATATTTCAAAATATTGCAGTCGTAGATGATTACGCCCAATACAAATTATATACCATTTTGATGTTTATTTCACTTTACTACACATTCTGATACAAAGCTAAAATAAATAAAATTATATAATTTTTTATTATACTATCATTATTCCAAAAAGTAGTGCAAAAATAATAAATAGTGTCGTAACACTTCAGTGTTATAACAATTAATATATTTAGCACGTCCCCTACAATATATAGAGGCTGAGTACATATAATAGGTGTAGTGTATACTCTTATATATCTCTACCGGCAGCGCGTCACGTACTGGAGCTAACAATGGCCGCGCGGGACGTGAACGCAATGTCTTACGATCCGCACAGGCTTTAACTATCATTTTAATATAATAAATACTGAAATATAGTTACGAAACGAGGTTTATTTAAAACTGATATTTTTATTTTATTTATATGTATAGTTTAATCTTTTTAGTAATAACTCGATACGACGATTGTTTTCAATTTTAATTTCAACAATTTTTATATAATTTTTACTAACGTTTCTTTTAGTGTATCCAAAATAATAATAATAATTGTGTTCGATCAAGATAGATTTTTTCGAAGACGAGTATGTTGTAGTGATGACCACTATGGTCAGTGTTCTGAAGAACTGTTTGACCTGTTACCTGCCGCCGAATTTTCCAACCGTACAGTACGTCACAAACTGAAATATCATCCACACCACCTGGATACGTGGCACTCAACTACTGTGCGGTTTCGTAGAAATTTCCTTCCACGCGCCACCGAACTGTGGAATAGCCTACCCGCGGCAGTGTTTCCAGGTTGGTACGATATGAGTACCTTCAAAAAGCGCGACTATCTCCACCTCAAAGGCCGGCAACGCACCTGTAGCTCCTCTGGTGCTGTACGGGGTCGTGGGCGGCGGTGATCACCACCAGGTGACCCGAACGCTCGTTTGCCTTGTCCTTTTACCATAAAAAAAAAAAACTATCTACCTATCTACCTATTACCAACATTTCAGTCTATGCATATGAGATCGATAGATATATAGAAAAACTAACAGTTACAGAGAAAAATACAGAAAATCTTAAAATTAATACAGAGCATACAAAGCCGGTCGCTTTGCTAATAACAATCTCTTACAGACAACCCTTAAGGAGAGGAATTTAGTTTTAGGAGATATAGGTTAATACAATTTGTGAACATTTAAAAGATAAAAATTAAATTAATTACCTTATTTGTACACCTATCATGCTAATAACTAAGATACTATGACATATTTATTTAGCTAAATCAAATATTCGTAACTGCCAACTACTCTTTATATGCATTTTTTCAAATTCACGCCGCATCTCCCACAATGCAGGGTAGGCAGAGGAAACCTAGTGTCAAGATATTCCGTTTCCCACTTTCCGCTGAATTTTCGAGGCATTATGTGTAGAGCGGCGGTGCTCAACGCCACGCTTTTACCTTGGTACCAGAGTGAAGAAATGGAAATTAAATTAATAATAACTCCCCCCCTCTTCCCGAGTGGGAATCGAATCCACACAAGCTTGTAACCCTACGACCACGGCTTCTCTTTATATAAGGATGCTTTTAAAACAAAGTCACGTTTAGAGCTTTCTCAATGCTTAACAATAGCTCGCGACGTGAGGGTGGTCTTTATCTCTTTTAATTTTAACACAAGCGACGACACATTATCAGTATCTTAATATATACTTCCCGAGAATAGTTACTTTGATCTCATCAATTAATTATTATGGAAAATTTAATTTAATATCTGTATTTCTCAGCCTTGAGATTTATTCTTACACATATATTTTATTTCAATATAAAATATTATTTTATAAAGTCATTTTTTGAAATTGATTTCATAACCGGTAAATGAAATTAATATTTTCATTTCTTCACTCTGGTGTCGAGGCAAAAAGCGGCACAATTTCATAGAAAATGGGGAACGGAATATCTTCACATTACGGTTAACCCTCTACCTACCGTGCTGTGTTCGGGATACTGCGTGAAACTAAAATAAATATAAAAAACCGATGCTTAAACCGAAAAATAAAATATATATAACGGTAGCACAGTTACTACATTATAAAGTAGATGAGACCATTTTTGCCCGCTGGGCATACGTTTAATTAACGATAGTTGTAAGTTCGAGCCCTACTTTGAGTTTGAATTTGTTCGATTTCATATCCTCACTCTGTAAAAACAAATGGTGAAGTTCAGTTGAGTTTTGTCAATTCGAGCTGAACACGCAGAACAATCCTGACTGCGGGATAAAGCGTGAAACTAAAAATAATAGATCACTCTACCACTTAAAAATAAACCAATGATAAAAACATTCGACAGCTGTACTTAGCATTGACATTTATGGGACATTTATATGAATAGCTAACGCATATTATTCTCTATACAGTTATATTCATTTAACCAACAAATACTAAATAGAGGTAAACGGGTAACCCGTCTATAGGGATGTCCACATGAAGTGACATCCGTAAATACAGTATTCACGCAGTACTTGTATAGTACATGTATAATCGGGGACGCGTGTCCGTCGCGTGCGATACTAAAAGACCACACCGGAATTTTTACCTGTACTTTTATAATGCTTAATAGACATAATATTTGAAATGTTTAAAGTCTTTACATATAAAAAACTGTTATGCGTCGACATCGTGGAGAATATCTGAGAAAATTTACTATTTAAAGCATTTAACAACTTAATAGAACCCTAAACATTGATTTTTATTTTTATTTATTTGTATTTATCATAGCCAGGTTATTAAAATATGAGGTGTATTGAATCTTGCCATTGATCTTTTCTTATGTCAATAGGAAATAAAACATTAGTTAATGGAGTTATACATAAAACTAGCATAATGAAAAGAAAGAATTCTTATATTAAATTATAAATCTATCATATAAGTATCAATTAAATTTTAAATACAATCATTGCGTTGGAAATTTTCATTTTACTAAACACAAAAAAATCAGTAGGAAGGCACTTATAACAGAAGTAAATTCCAAGTGTTTTTTCTATAAAATGTTACACATTAAATCCCTTTAATAACAAACCAATATGCGCATAACTCTTAAATTAAGAGGCTCTCGTGATAATAGAGTGCGCACGCGCCGTCACCCTAAATCCTATAAGCCCATTGTGACTGCCGTGACCCCAGCTGCCACTTGAAAAAAAGTTACAAATGTCCAACGGGTTAAGGATGAAAACATTTGAAGATTTTTTTTTGCTTTACGCTGTATTCCGCAAATAGCAGGATAGGCAGAGGGAACCTGGGAACCTAGCGTTACGGCACTACAATCCAATAAATTAAGATTTTGTTTTTTTGAATTTAGGAAATTATGATTTTTCTTCGTTATCAGAGCGAGGAATTTACGATATTAAGCATTTCATTCCCCCGAATGGGAATTGAACCCACAACCGTACCGTATCTACGACCACGTTTAAAGATTAATAAGGACATAAGGGCAACATATGAATAACAAAAACATACTGATTATTTTATATTTCTTTTTCAATTTTTTTTTGTAATCCGTACGTAAATAAAGTTATTAAGCTACAGCAAATAATTGCTAATTTTAAACAAAAAGATTTTAATATTACAATCTAGGTAATTAATATAAACTAAAGCAATTTAACTAGAAAATAGATACATCTACAAAAGTAGCCCTACTGCAAGGACTCCAGTGATCAATCAAAGATCTCAATCAGAGGGATTTGCGGCATTTGCACCGATTATAAATCTATTAAGGGTTGCGACAACATATGTACGCTGCAGGGCAAAGCGCCCTGGAGTCCCGTGGCGCCTCATAGGGTGCCAAATATGTAATGATTTTTTTTTTATATTTGAGATAAAATTACTATTTATTCGAAATCGAGGGGATTCTAGAGGGAAATACAATTCAATATTATTATTTTTTAAATATTTTTATATTTTTAAAATGTTTCATTACTTAAAATATAGTTTTATATGTCTTTCATGATAGATGATTATCTATCTTATATATATTTGTATGATGTTCAGATATATTTTTTAAAAAATACAGTATGGATTTTGCTATGGAAACATAATTCAAGTGCAGTAGAACAGCATCTGATTCCACAACATGTATCTTATTGTAGGTTAAATAGTTAATTCCATTGCTTCACTCTGGCAAAACTATGCACGGCGTTGAGTTACGCTACTCAACACGCTAGGTCTCGATTTCGGGCTGAGAGTGGAAAACGAAGTTGAATAAAAATCTTTTATAACATACGATCTATCTTTATTATTTCAGACATAACATTTCTTTATGTTAATGAAAAATATTGGCTATACTCTGGAGTAAGTTCTTAAAAGCTAAACCGAAAGTAAGTTTAAATAATCTTACTTACAGTAACCAAAACTAATAGTTTTATGGGGCCCTCATTTCTCCAACATTACACCTCTCAGGCCCCGCATCCAGTGCAGTCATCCGACACCTTTCGGCCGCCACAGATGGCGCTTTTATGTCAATCGTCATAATTAGGGGATTAGGGCCCCCTAATGACATGTTACATTGAATCTCCGTTACGCCCCCGGACAAATGTCACACTTTGTACGACAAATAAATATTGTGCGTTGACTTGTCGCGAGTCACTACCGATTGTGTCAAAAAGTCTTTTGTACTACGAGAGGAATCGTTAAACCCGATACAATTTTTTTTATAATATAACTTAAAAAAATATATCATAATTATATCAGCCGTGTGACTATAACGCGATGGTTATGGGTTCGATCCTCACTCGAGGAAATGAAATAATTATTTACATTTCTTCATTTCTATTTATTTTCATTTCTTCATCTCTCCACTCAACACGCAAAACCTCCAGAATTCAAGGGAAAGTGAGCAACGGAGATAGATCAGATACCCTGATGTGTGCGGGATACAGCGTGATGCTGTTTTTTTTTATATATATCAGTTAAAAAATAATCACGTTATCTTAATACCATTACGAAAAATGTCAACCAAACCGAAACCGATATATACGCCGTCAAAGCGTCTAAAACGTAGAAACGAGCAAAAAAACAACCTTTTAAACGTTAAAAGGCTCCGTTTACCGCGGACGCAAACACTTAACTCCATGTTAATTAATAAGTAGCTTGGACGCCGTCAAAGGGAATGCATGAATACTTGCCAAACCGACCTCCGACGGTGCTTTTAAAATGTCCCCCCCTTAATTCGAAAGCTCAGAGAAACCAGAGGTAAACTGATTATGTCGCCAATATGAGATTTTTTTACAGAAACGAGCATAAAGACTTGAATACTCGTATGTGAAAATTTAGGTATAGTAGGTTAAAGTTAAAGTAGTAATAATAGAATTTCATACCGCTCAGAGGATAAAAATAAATTTCAAAAACTAGTTTTTAAATATTTAACATAGTGAGTTGTCTTTCTAAAAGAGTTCGCATTTAAAAAATTAATTTGATATGGTAGCTTCATTTTTTTAGGTTTTTTTCTCATCGTATTTTTAAGTACGCGAAAAGGAAAATAGACAAAGGTTGGTTAAAATTATACCCTAGACTGATAACATTGCCTAAAATTCTAAAGATATAAATAATGATAAATAATTGTGATTATTTAACATTTATTCTTATACATTTCTCTAAGATATTGGACCTAAACGAATTAAGGGTTTATGTACTGGATTTCTTTTTTTTTGTATTCTATAATTGTGTAGGTATATTTATCTTTTTCATTACCGGTCTTCCTTCGTGTGTTTTCCATACAACGTGACATTGGCGAAATGAATTGTGCTCAACTGGCACGCTCGAAACGCCATATATCAAGAATTCAATTCAATTCAAGAGTTTATGTATCTTATAGAAACTCTTGATAATCAAAGCATTTTTCTTATATGATTACTCCCTCCACGACAAATGTGTGACTCAACGTCCGGCTTTTTGCCTTAGTGCCTGAGCGAAGAAATGACAATATTAATAAATAATAATTAATTCCCTCGAGTGGGAATCGAACTCACAAACCTCACGTTACATTCATATAATAGTGCCCCAATTATATATAAAAACTAAAAAAAGATTTACTAAAGACATAAGACCACCATACGAAACACAAACGACGTTCTCAAGCGCCGTGTCTCTAGAAGGGCTATCACGAAACAATCTCTTCAATGGGACTGCACGGAGTCGGAATCATTAGCTTTAACAGTGTTAAAGCAACGCAATTACAATTACGGCGAGCTGAACTTGACCTACGACAAGGATCGATCCGGCCCGCTACCCGCTACCCGCTATGCAAATAAGAAGTCGCTTCTTTGGCCGGACCCGCGCTAAATGGGGTCGAATAAGATAGCCTTATGGAAAAATTTAACTTATACGTAGTTTAACTATCATCTTATTTAAAGTATATTATATACATTATTTGTTTATATAATGAGGGGAACGGAGTGTCTTAACACTAGGTTCCCTCTGCCTACCCTGCTGTGTGCGGGATACATCGTGAAGCTGATATATTTATGTAATTTTCTCTACTCTCTTACTCTATTTAGTAAATACAAAATAAATTGACCACAAGTGTCTATTGCATCTTATATTTATTATACTATTCTTAGAATTATTAAACTATCCACATAACATTTCATATATAAATATCATCATTCTTATATAAAATATACTTATTCAATATAAAATACAGTTTCCATGTCACTTACTCTTTTAGGTACCGGCATAACTGGTTTGACTTGAAAGAAAAATTTTCTTTTAGTTATAGGTTTCAGTAAATTTGATGTCTTTGCCACCACATTTTTTATTTCACCTGTATTCTTTGCAATTGTACTATTTGTGGAAACTCCAGCTGGAATGTTGACTATTACAATTGTAGGATTTTTCGCTTCAATATTAGAACTTTTCATTACATTAGCAAGCGACGGCAAAAGATTAATAGAATTAGTGTTTGAATCATTCAAATGTAACTTCGATAGAACTTTATTATTATTCAATGCTATGTTTTGAGAAGCTGAGTTCTTAAATTCTATTTGTTTTTCAGTTGTTACAGCTATATTATTTTTAGATATGTCTTTTGAATTTAACATTTTATTATTATTCATTTTATTAACATTTTCACCATCACTGTATCCATTATTGTTTACTTGTCTTGGATTATTCTCCAAATTAGTTGAAGTTGGAACATCCGGACGGCCCATACGGAGTTCTTCGTTATTGAAATTAGAAGGGTTCCCGTTAGTATCACGCTCTTGCGAACCAGAGTAATCGTTTTCATTAAAACTTTCAGGTTCCCGGTTGAAATCACCTCCAGGTTCATTAGTAGGGTAGTTTTGCTGCTGTGGTGCGTCGTAATCGTTATTTCTGTTATCATTCATATCTCTACTAGTACCTAGGTTGTAATCTGGATAGTCGTTGGGAGCATTTTGATTATTATTGAAATTTAAAAACGGTATATTTGGTCCTTGCTGAGGTACTCCATTATTACCACCGAGTAAGAGATTCAATAACAATCCAGCATTACTGTGTGAAAAGAATTCTGAAAACATTTTTGTTAGTTACTTATAGGTGCATATGACTTTCATTATTTAACTTTTATTTCATAAGCTACACTACACTTTCTTTCACTTTTGTAAAATGATATTAAAATAAATCTTTGGAAAATAAGTCGAATCACTCTCTCATAAAGTCAGTCAGATTACAACAAAAATTAATAAAAATATGAAAAACGTACCCGTAATTAAACAAATAAATAATATACAAGTGGAAAAGTTCATTGTTAACACGACTGTTTCTTAAGCAAACTATTCGTTTTCTAATAACATTAATTGGTTTAGTAATTAAGACATAACTGTTAATTTAACATCGCCAAATAGCTTAAGCCATTAAAAGTAACCAACCTACAATCGTGGTTGTTAAACATTTTTTTTGTATAAAATCTACTTTATTAAAAAATATATATGGATATATTGGGTTTTTTTTAATGACGGTCCCTAGATGAAGTATCAAAAGTGAAAAATTGAAGTTTTTGTTGTTTTTTTAATTGCTGTTTTGAACTGCTAGCAAGAGTCTTTCCATTATATACACGTTTAAAAAACGCATGACTATTTTTTTTTTATTATTTTGGAAAAAAAACATTAAGACTACATTTCTTAGTAGTTTAAAAGAGCGATAAAAATGCAAGTTTTCGCTTTCGATACCTTAACTAGGGTCCATTGACATATTGGTTTTATATTTTTAAAAACGTTATTTTTTCCTTAATAGCAGAGGGAGCCTTTAAAAAATTGAAGCCAGAACCGGGCGGGACCAGCACGTCGGGTGGCACATCAGCATTGTCCCCTTCACTAGGACCTCAGCACGCCGGTCACACGCCGACTACAGCGTCCTGTCCGACGCCCGCGAGACGACGCCATAGAACTACATTTACACAGGTAAAAACTAAGAACAAAATTCGCTTTTTCCAATTGAAAGTAACCAGTGATTGAAAAAATGCTATTTGTGGGAAATCGTCATAGAGATTATATAGTCTACTTATTATATGTTTTTAACAAACTGAGGGATATCGAAGATTTCAAATTAGATTATTTTCATTTTAAGAACAAATAAAAGGAAAATTATATAAAATCTAAAAAAATATCTCATCCTTAAATGCAATGTAAACTCTCCGTATGGAATACTGGTGAACAACATTTAATAAATTTCTCACTATTAAAAATTAAGAGTCAAAAATTTTCATCCCCTTAATAAATATTTTTTACCTACTCACACTTATAATAAAATACATATTTTATTTCACTCTGACAGGAACAACTAGCAGAATTAGAGGCGGCGTTTGCAAAATCTCACTATCCAGATATCTATTGCCGGGAAGAGCTTGCAAGGACAACAAAACTAAATGAAGCCAGGATACAGGTACTTGCAATAAGTAGTAATTTTAGTAATATAACATTTATGTTAAAAAAAACGAAAAAACAAAAAAAATACTAACTTATGGCAACATTAGTTAAAACACTCAACCCATCGCTTTTTCCTTTTCTTGAGTAGAATTGTCGAAATATCAATGATGCGCGAATACTCGAATAATTTAATTTGGGGCGTAGGCCGGAGGCGGATTGGATTAAAGCGCCATCTGTCGTCCTCGGCCGTATGAATACGAAATGCTTACTTACTCGCGAACGATCCTTATCTCAGTTTTAAAATTGCTCAATCCCTCGAGACACTATTGATTTATCCCAAGAGCACCTAATTCGGAATTTTAGATATTTTACCCCGAATACTTTTAAGTTTTACAACTTAAATCATCATGTATGTGTAAATAATAGAAAAGGGTATTTTTGAATGCAAAATCTTGTCATATTCATTTTGTGGCCTCATATTAGATGACGATTTCATAATATGATGAAACAGTCGCACGTCAATAGACAACTGAGCATTTCATAAAAAGCAATAATTTTATTTCGATTATTTCATGAAATAGCCAACTCTACGATATGACTACGACATAGAGATCTTAAGGCGTAACATTAAATATTCATTTAAACATAGAACCTTGCTACATTATAATAACAAAATATATTTTTTTATAAATATGAAAATTAAGTTAAGAAATGACATAAGACTTTTGCATTTTACCGTGAAAAGGTCGTAAAATGTACGCAAATAGCATATTCCGAAGTGCCAATACATATATCTAAATAGCATCGAAGCTTATAGTAGGGTACGTAGGTACCTACACTCGGGCACGCGCTTCGTGGGAGCCTATTAACGTTCAGGCGACGCTACATAAGAATGTAAACGTTAAAGACGACGGCGACGTCGGGTTCCCTTCCAGAGGAAATTTCGATATAAAAATACAACATCGTCGGGCGGCAAGGGAGGATGGGAGGACGGAGGGTGGCCCCTGAGGCATTGCAATCCCATCAAATGGATCCGTAACGAAGTTAGCCGCTCATCCTCCCCGCGCGCCTCTCGACATTGTCTCTGCCCTCAAATGAATTCTACAATTGGAAATAAGAAAATGTTTTGTTGGATCCGTGCTTTTTCAGACCATTTTGTTCGTATAACATGCCGCTCGGGTACATGGGTTTTTTTTTTAAATGTCTTTAGGATATTTAATGAATTTGATCTCGATGTTAAAGCGTCCTTATAAATAATTTATAGAATCGTTAAAGTTTCACAAAATCATTTATATTCTTTGTAGATTGGAACTCTTTTTTATTTATTTTTCTTTACATTAAAGTTAACATAAAGACTTTATTTTACAAAAAAATATTAAATTATAATTCCGAGTAATAAATAAAATATTAAATTAAAATTCAAACTGATTACTTGATTATATAACTGAAATAAGCTTAGTTTTGGAGGATAAGTTTCATAAATTCTTGATATAAATATTTTCGATATCAGAAAAGTAAAATTTACATATCACTACTTTTAAATTATGATATACCTATTAAATGTATANAGCCGCTCATCCTCCCCGCGCGCCTCTCGACATTGTCTCTGCCCTCAAATGAATTCTACAATTGGAAATAAGAAAATGTTTTGTTGGATCCGTGCTTTTTCAGACCATTTTGTTCGTATAACATGCCGCTCGGGTACATGGGTTTTTTTTTTTAAATGTCTTTAGGATATTTAATGAATTTGATCTCGATGTTAAAGCGTCCTTATAAATAATTTATAGAATCGTTAAAGTTTCACAAAATCATTTATATTCTTTGTAGATTGGAACTCTTTTTGTTTTATTTTTGTCGTTACATTGAGACTTAATTTAGACATAAATATTTTATTTTACAAAAAATTTATACATTTGAATTCCGAGTAGTAAATAAAATATTAAATTCAAATTGATTAATTTATTATACAACTCAAATAAGCTTAGTTTTGGATGATGAGTTTCATAAATTCTTGATATAAATATTTTCGATATCAGAAAAGTAAAATTTACATATACTACTTTTAAATTAAGATATACCTATTAAATGTATATCTTAATAGATAATTTAAAATTTACTTATAATAAAAAGAATATTTATTTAAGAAACATATGCATATATGATTATGTTTTCATATAAAGTAGTTTATTTATAGACATAGACATTAACAAATAATAAAGCCCAATTTATTTATTACGCTTCTATATGTGAAACAAGAAAAAAGTTTAACAATAATAAAATAAAAGCTCATTTCGAGTTGAAGATATCCAATAAGCGATTGTAACAGATCTCTCTTAAAAAAAAAACTTCGGGAAATTGCTTCGTTTTTCATCACAACGCGCGCGGCGAGGGACGGATGTCGAATTGCTTTGCGAAAAAACTAATATCCCCCATGTTCCTTTACCCCTATCTATATACTATAATATATACTAGTTATTTATAATGTATAGCTCTTATTGCATTAGCTGTAGGGTCCAAATCACTAGTAGATAGTGAATTGTGGGATGTTATGTATCGGTTTATTTATATGAGGAGTGCGTCCGGAGGGCGTCTCCCTTGCCCTCTCCCTCGCTCTGTAATCAGTTGTAATCACCATATCAAAGTACGCACGCCTCATTCCCGTTGACAACACAGATTAGGGCCCAACACGACGTTTGTACTTTGTTTTAGAACATAACATGTTGGGGAATTAGACAGCTATTGTACGATCATATATATATCTAAAGGATAAACTACATACTATTATTTATTTTTACTATTTTTATTTGTACTATAATTGCAAGTAAAAGCTCATAGTTTAAAACTTATTATTTTATATAGTGAAGGAAATTTTAGTAAATGATATATTTTTTTTAATTATTATTTATATGGAATAGTATAATAAGGAGCTAATGTAACAGATAATATAACACCTCGCATTATACCACCCGCTATATAATATATATTTCAATTATATTCTGTCTTGTACTTCAATAATTAACAATAATAATATGATTTAATAATTAACAATAATAATTTATGATGATAATATACATAATGATTATTTAATAACATATAATTAATAACAAGTTTGTATTGACTTATATAGTACAGTAAATACTTTATTATTTTTAAGTATAATTATTTGACATCGAGAAATGGAACGTGTTTAAAATATAAATTGTTAGTGGGTCATTGTATCTTCACAATTTATTTATTCTTCGTTCACAATTTTGTAAACGCTTGCAATATAAACTGAAGAACCTGAAGAACCCTCGCTATCCACCTCCGTCATACTATGCCTCCCTTTAAAAATTCACGATAGTACTTTCTACTTAGAAAATATAGTTTTCTATAAATGTCAATATTTCTCTATAAATAAATTACCAATTTCATCAAAACAGGTGTGGTTCCAAAACCGTCGGGCGAAATATCGTAAGCAAGAAAAGCAGCTACAGAAAGCACTAGCGCCCGCAGTGCTGCCTGGCTGCAATGGAATGATGCGGAACATCCAAGGCTATAGAGGTTACCAGCCTTATCCACATCCTAACACTATCAACAGATATCCACAGGTAAGGCAAGAAGCAATTTACTTATACTTATAAATTATGTTCTATTATATCACTCAACACGCAATGCCTCCAAAATTCGGGAAAAAGTGGGGAACGGAGTGTCTTAACACTAGGTTCCTTCTGCATACCCTGCTGGGTGCGGGATCCAGCGTGAATCTGATTTGATTTGTTTATATTATTCCAATATGAATTCTTTAAGACATACAAAGTTAAGAGTCGTTAAAAACACTAGTTCAAAAGCTCTTTTAATAATTAAAAAATATAGTAAATGCCTGTATTACCAATAGGTGTATTAATGAACTTGTTTATATTCTTTATGCAGATTTCAATGCAGTAAATGAATATCCGGGGCATACATTAATATAATGTAGAATTGAAAAAACATGTTATTTTCATTAATAAATAGTCCCAAAATGCATATGCAACTAAAGTAATAACAATTGGTTGAATCAAAGGTTTAAGTTAATTTTTAAATGTTAAAATATAATATAATCAGGATTATTATTATTTTTTAGAATTTAAATAGCACTAGTAGAGCGTATTTAAAAATAGATATTTTAAAACTCGATACAGTAAGAAGTATAAGTATTTGGATATAACAAAACCATTTGTAATACATGTTGATAATAATGAGTTGATAATAAAAAAAAAAAAAACGAATTAAGAAACCAATTGCCATCGCCAACACGAACAATAAGACGAAACAATTAAAATTTCATCATATAATTTGGACGGCATCCTCCGTAGTCCATATATCGGCGCAGTAACGAGTGCATTGTCCGCGAACTACATTGGAACTGGTATTTGCATTATTTTCGGCGACCGCGCTCTCGTGCAATCTCATTATGGTGTAATCAGAGCGACTGATTAGCGCCGCACGCTAACGAGCGATCAACGTTTATGCTATAAATCTTCTTTGTACTATTGGAAATTGCTATTCGATAGTAAAGTTTCCTAATGCTAAATTTATGTTACACTAGTGGGCCCGTGCGAGGCTACGCCCGCTTGAAATAGAAATATTAATAAACAAATTGAAAACTAAACATTCAGTCAATTCAGTAAAACAGTTGTATAAAATAACTGTTACGGCAATTAGCAAATTTGTCGAGCTAATTACTTTAAATTAACATAACTTTTTCATTTGTGAACCGATTGTAATAAAATAAACCCTATATGTTTTCGGAAGCTTGCCAGAATCCAATAGTGATAACCGCATCTAAATCAGTTAAGCGGATTCTGAGATTAGCGATTACAAATGCACAGACAAACAGACAATTTTTTTAAAAATAATTGTTTTGGGTTCTATTACGTTAATAAAGGTTCCCAATAACATTAATAGAAAAGCGCATACGCAGTTTTTCCAAAAGGTTTACGGAAATTGAAGTCTAAAGTTTTATCAAAATCCGATAATATTAGTAGGTTTTGAAAGTAACGCCAAAACTAATTTTAACTATTACCTTCCATAACTGCATTCATTTAGTCTTTGAAGTTTAATCATTTTTGCCAGGTTTTATATGTACCTAATTTATACATTACTAACTCCATGAACATCCGCTTTAACGGCTTGAGCAGAAAGAATATGGGTATAAATCTTTTTAATTTTAGAGACACATACACATACCTATTAAGTAATAAATTAGCAATTTAAGTGCTTAAAATATTCTATTTAAACTATCATTAATAACATTTTGATGACTTACATAATGATAAATACCTATAAATTGAAAAACTTAAAATATTTAAAGTTTAATTAAATTTATTTAAGGTTGAATTTACAATCGATAACTAATGAAAATATTGTGGGTTTTTCAAACTACTTTGACCATTTATTTCACAAATTTCGTCATAAGTTTTATTCATTTTTGTAGTGATGTTCAAAAATAGTATAAGAAACTCTCCACGAATGGATAATCTACTCTATTCTATCCACTACAAAAACTTCAAGTAACTGTAAAAACAACACTAACAAGCAAAGCCTATTACACTGATCGAAGTTATTTAAATTTTAAAGAGAAAATCTATGGAATTAATATCAATGGAATCTCATGCAGGATCTACCAGTCAAAGCATAAACATTGATGTAGATAATTGTAATTATTTAACTTCTTAAACTTCTCAGTAGAACTACCTTTTGACCTTTTTGCCTGATGTAACTTCATCATTGGTTCGACGATTCAAGAATACTTCCAAAAGTATATTTGAATAAATAATATTTTAAAAAATATTTGCCTAGGTAAAATATTTAATATAAAATTAAAAATAATTTTGAAAATACATTATTAAGCCGTTAAATCTGGCTTACACAAGAAAAATGATTTATCAACGCGTCGCGTCGTGGCAATACCGCGGTGTTAATATTTCCACCGGCCGTCGCAACACCCATTACCCATTAGTGGAGTGTTGACCGTGATAAATTACAACCGCGACACGTTCGCACATTTTACTATGCAATATATTATATATATATATATATATGCATGGGTATATATAAACAATTTTTTTCTAAAGCAGGGTAGGCAGAGGGAACCTAGTGCCAATACACTCCGTTTACCACTGTTGAATTCTTTTGCGGAACACTACGCCCCGCTTTGCCTTTACCAGAGCGAAGAAATACCAACAATACATTCCCGCGAGTGGGAGTCGAACCTACAACCGTCGCGCTTACAGTTGTGCTATAGCTAAAAATAGTTTTGCTTATAAAAGTAAATGCCGTAAGAAGGCTCCTTTCTCTAGAGCTCTAGCTACCGATGACCTGTTCCGCTAGCCTGCCATATAACATTTTTTAAGCTATAATATGATACTTATTCATTGATTTTATTATTAAAATGTAAATTTATTATGGATTAAAATCACAGTAATATACATACTAATAATAAATTTATTTCCAGCATCACGGCAGCTACGAAGAGCTACAAAAGGATATATTTTCTCTGTCGCAAATGGGCGGTGGCTCGTACCCAATGCCGCAAGGTTTCTCCATGGGCCACAGCGCCAACATGAGCGCCGTCGGCATGCGACAGGATACTATGGGTAAGTTGTNTATATATATATATATATATATATATATATATTATTTAAAGCATTTAGTATATGTTTAGATAAAATTGAACAAATGTCTTAACTACTTACTTTTCTTATTTTTACTACATGTGATAAGTACAATTTTAAACTTATATTTGACGTTTAAAACTGACGACTTAACGTTTAAAATGAGTAATTGTTATAAAAATATTATATTCTTATAAATTATAGGTAATTTTATTTTATAAATGTATAGGTATAGGTATAACTACGAAACTTTTACTATTCATAACTTAAGTTAGGCAAAAGCTTTTACATTCGTTACAAAACATTATTATTTCACGATTTCTAGCAGCTAACATGATGAATAATACGAAATTAAATGGAAATGCAACTAAGATATAAGTTTGAAGTGTAAAACAAGAAGCGGTAGACGCGCGCGGCAGCTTTCATCAACTTTCTATTAGAACCGTCAAGGCAATTATAAAGTTGCGGAGTCCGGATGATCGCAGCCTCGTTTTTATACAAATATCCCTTATAATAATGAGAAAACTTGCTCTTTGCTGGCTACGGCTAAGTTGTTCCAGATGATCTCGAAAAAGAAGAAAAAAACTTAATTACAATTTATTAAAGTCGTGGGAATTCTTTCTTTTGGTCTTTGTTTAAAGTGTTATGTCATAGCTTCGTAAAAGCGTACTAACAGCTATTAAGCTCAGTTTAAAATATAAATTTTCACAATAAATTTTTACTTAATAGTTATTTTTTTTATTATTAGTTTATTAATAGTTATTTTAAATTATTTTTAGGTAATGCTTATTATATAGGTTAGGTTCCTTCTTACGCCCACTGACAACCAAAGCCTTTGAGTTAAAGTTAAAACGTTATCAAATAATTTATAACCTAATTAATACAATTAAGATATATCCGTGAGTAAATGATGTACTGGTATCATTTATAGCTGATAGAGATGTACTCGTCACTAATTTAATGATCCACGAGTTTGCGGCCGGAGATTATAAATCTCAAGTCAACTGAAGATGCTGTAACTTGTACTGAATATATTTAAGATGTGTTTCGTATGCACGAAGTTTTGATGGTAATCATGTTGGAAGTACTCCTTACTATATATCTATTTCAAGAATTAAATTAGAAAACTATAATATAATAAAGAATATTATTAATATAAGTAAAGATAACAAATTTTATAATATGGGATTAATTTGAAATATTTTATTTATTTGTTTATTTATAATTATAAATAAACACATTTTTATAAAATATAACGCGACAAACCGTGAAAGTTAAAGTGCCGCGAGCCGGATTTCTGCGTAGGAAAAAAAACACCCAAGTAATGGAAGCGAGGCATCGTACCGTAGATATTCTAATAAGAAAATTTCCACTACATTTACTTTGGCGGGCGTCCTCGCGGCGTCTTCGCAAATATCTTATTTCCTGCGGCGAGATTGCATCTTGAGAAAACGCGAGGGTCCCCTTGTACCCTCACGACCCTCCGGCCCCTCCGGCTCGACTACATTTATGTCTATCACTATGCGGTGAAGCTGGTAAGGGTAACTGCTACGAGCGACTCCCTTTATCGTTGCTACGAGATTATAGCTTATAAATATTGAACATACAGTGTTATGTTGTAACACACTGACACTTGCTTATATATATAGAATGCAGTACAATAAAATATGTATCGTATTGACATTTATATATAAATAGGTACTGAAATTTTAAAATTAATAGCGCTATATTGGTGTCGATTAGAATAAAGAACGAACTTACTTTTCATGTCATGTTTGACTAAGTTTCTATATTTGGTAAATTTTTGGTAATTTGGTTCATTTGGTAAACTATAAAAGTTATTTCTAAATAGAATTTACTTTTAAAATGCTCCGTATTATAAAAATACTAAAAGCAATGTATATGTAAATAATCAAATAATAACATCATTACTTCCACTAGGTATGAGCGCAGAAGACGAATGGTACAACAAATCACTCTCTGCTCTCCGAATGAACAGCGGCCACCACGCGAACCTGGCTGCGGCGCCCATGCTGCAGTACCAGACCTAATCGCTGCTACACGGCGCCGACTACTCGCCGGCGTCGCACGACTACCCTCCCCCGTAGTCGTTGTATGGGTGACCCTCATACGTGGCGGTTTTTAACCGCGCATATTAGCAGTTCTTCTGTTATATTGTATTGCGGAAACGGTATCGTTAAATGCTTGACACAGTTGTAGAACCTAACATGTGGTTGCAGGCTAATTACATTAATCATGGTAATGTAAGCATCATCTTGTCAAACACGATTGAGATTTTAAGCGGGCTCGCTAATGTGGAGAGTGATGTCAAAAATATATTTTTAAAAGATACGAAATTTACAAAAATATATTGTAAAACATATTATTTGTTGAACGATAATTTAAATTGTTGAGAATGGTATGCTATTTACTTATTTATGCATTGTTTGTATACTAACTCTACAACCACTTTTTTGTTTTAATTTAAAAAATGCTTAATGAATGTAAAATAAAATTCTAAATTAACATCCTAATAAATGTTCACCAATTGTAATTTTATTTGTCGTTTCAAATAATATTTTTAAATTAAACTATAAAAATATTAAATATAAAATCAAAGAATCCACATGTTTAATATTTATCGAATTGATTCGGTGCGTCGCAAATGTACTTAGAAACTATGTATAGGTACAAAATAGAATTTTTATTTATTAAGAAACAATTGTTTCCCTATAAACGTATATTGTGTATTCTAGTCATATTGTACAGCCATTTTGAATTGAATAAGTCTTAAGTGTAGGTGTAATATTTTCATGATTGTTGTATTGATTACGTGAGTTAATATTAAGATATTTTTGATAGCTCCAGTGTACGTATCGAAAAGCATAAAAAAATCTTTCATTCACTATTTTCCACATAATATAATAAAAATAACTTATAAATAAATAATTTAATTCATAAGTTATTTTTATTATTTTATGTGCACATATAAGAAATTTTAAAAATTTATTTATCTTTCAGTCATTTATTTCATTATTAGTAAAGGAGCTTTCAAAAATATATGAACTAAGTTTTTAATAATTGCAATACATCCCGTGTAAATATTAAGCCGTTTGTCTGATATTTTTAAGGTGTTAAGAGCTCAACGATATTATAATATTAAATTATTATTTAGTCGAATTGTATAATTAAGAGGCCAATTCTATTATATTCATAGTAAATCTTACCAACTGGTGATTTTAAAGGAATAAATTTTTACTTTTATTTATTTTTTTAGTTATATAACATTTTAATTTACTCTTAAAACGTTTGTTTGGTTTTATATCAAATATTTCGTTTGAGACGATAATTTAAATCCTGAGATATTATTTTTCTTTTAATTATTTCAAGTTAATTTTATATCTGTCTATAAAAATATGTAATTACATATAAATTTTAAAGCGCTCAGTCGCCAGTTTGTAAGACGCCTTAACAAACCCGCGCCACTCGTCTCGATGCTAGTCAGTTAACTGAAGTTGTAGTTTTATATATTAATAACATTGTACTTATCATTCCAATTTTGTACAGTATACGCAAGTCATAGTAAAATTCGTTGTCATTTGAAGGCCGTCTGTGCATTTCTATGTAAATATTATCTTTAAGGAACCTCGTCTTATAATAAAACATGTGTAAAATTAAATAAATTGTCTAAAACGTATGCTTTGTATTATTTTATAATTAAATATTCATAATTACTTATTTTTTTTAAAAAATTAAATAAGTCATTTGACTTAAATTTAATAAACTTAAAATTATTTAAAAAAAAATGATGTTGCAACTTAACGAACGTCCGATACATAATAGAATAAATAAATTTATTTTAAATACTATGCTCCCTTGAAAATTAAAAATGAACAACTAATGCCTTCAGGATGACTTATTATAGAGATACTATAGTTTGTTTTTTGTAATGGTTACGTTATGATTAGTGGAATTATTATTTTTTTATCATTTAAATTACCTTATTATTTTATTATATCAATTAGCTTAATTATATTTGCAAAGGCAATGAATAAAAGGCCATAAGTTTATTTAAAATTCTGGCTCTGGTATTGCATATTGCATGTTAGTGATAACATTTTTGATAAGGAACTTAGTTAATTTAGTGTACACTACTTTTTCTCCTCTAATAGCCTTCCAATATAAGGACGCATCGCGTCGCAGCTTTTCACTTTGGCCACATTCCTGAAACGATAAAAACATTATAATTCCTCACTAATAAAAACTCACATAAAAATATTGAAAACAAAAGAAAGATGCTCGTTTTCTCGGGGCATAGAGATTTTTTTCTAAAAATTTAACTGAAAATAAAAAAAATCAAACCACTATCAAAATCGCTGTATCCCGCACACAATAGGGTAGGCAGAGGGAACCTAGTGCTAAGATACTCCGTTCCCCACTTTCTGCCGAATTCTGGAGGCATTGCGTGTTGAGTGGCAGAACCCAACGCCGCGCTTTGCCTCGACACCAGAGCGAAAAATTTAATATATAAATTTTAAATAAATATTTCATCTCCTTGAGTGGGGATCGAACCCACAACCAGTCACACTCTGTGCCACTGCGCCACGACTGCCTAAAACATATAATTAAATAAAACTAACTTTGCAACCGGATTCATATGTAATAAAACCTAAAGATGAAGATTCTGGGAAGAAATCGTCCGTTTTAGATCTACCAAATAGTTCATCATATTTCGTTTTAACTATCTCATACACCTGGAAGATAACGAACGAAAACTATAATTATTTAATTATATAATATATTTCAACCTATTAATTTCACTATTCATTTGTAAAAAAACAAATAAAATATCTTCGGAGTTTTAATGTTTTAACTAACTTAGCTTAAAGTTAGTTCAAATATTGAAACTTATTTAAGTGGAAATTGATAAAATGCCATTTAATTTTTTATATTTTTATAGCTTTACGCTAAACGCCCCATATAGCAGGGTAGGGAAAGGAACCTAGCTTTAATATATTCCATTCCTCATTAAGACACTTCCGTTCAACACGCTGAATTTTTGAGGAATTCTTACCAAAGCAAAAAAATTAAAATAATAAATATTTAATTGTCCCAAATAGAAATCTAATCAAAGTCCTCGCGTTTACAGGGCCAGGGCCTTAAATAAATATCTAATAATCAGAATCAAAATAATAATGATTAAGTAGATCCTAAATAAAAAATAACATTTGAAATATTTGTGTACCATATTGCCTCCTCGCTCGTAAATATCGTACAATAATTCACTAAATTGTTCCTGGTACAGAGCAGCTATCCAGGGTTGCGTGAAATAACCAAACAAATCGCTAATGAGATTCATCTGAAATTACTAATTGAATTTAGCAAAATATTTATCAATTTATATTTTTTGATTGTTTAATGATTTTTTCGCTTGTTAAAAGATTTTTTTCATACCTTAGCTTAAAATGATGTAATTTTTTTTTCACGCTGTGTTTCGCGCTGTATCCCACATTTAGCAGGGTAGGTAAAATATTCCGCTTTTCCGCGAATTCCGCCACTTTCTGCAGAATTCTGGAGGCATTGCATATTCAGTGGCAGAACTCAACGCCGCGCTTTGCCTTGCCGCCAGAGCAAAAAAATGAAAATATAAAAAAAATATTATCGCTCGATCGCTACAACTTTTTTAAAATAAAGTAAAATTGAGAACAAAATGGAATTTTACTTACTACAATAACTTTTTTTACTAAATAAATTACTAAAATTTAGTCACTTGTAGAAGTAAAGGTAATACTAACATTAAACCTCTTAAGCAAATTATTAAAATATGCTTCATGTTTCCCATACAGTTGACTCAACGTATCACATGAGAAAGACTTCTTGGATAGACAATCTATAGACTCGACGCAATGTAAAGCATTTATTTGCAATCTAAAGTAATTTCGCATTTTGTCCGTTATCAGTACATGGCCCTAGAAAAGAAAGTTAAAAATATAAAAAAATCTGCTTCCTATAACAGTCGTTTTAATATACCCAGTTCCTAGTTTTCCGCCGAAGTTTTCGAGGCATTGTGTGTTGAGTGGCAGAACTTAACGCCGAGCTTTTGCCTTGGTGTCACAGCGAAGAAATGAAAACACGCAATGCCTCAAAAGTTCAGCAGGATGTGGGGCACGCAGTGTCTTAACATTAGGTTCCCCTGTCTACCCAGCCTGCCTAGCAGAAAAGAAAAATTATTACATAAAAATCACTGTAGTACCAGTGTATATATATTTATTCATCGCTATTTTAGAATAAATTGCTTTGATATTTCTATTTTCCAGCGATGTCGATAATTGAGTTATTGACGGCAGTTGGAAAAGTTAATTATAACCCTCTGCAAGATGCACAATATACGTAGAGATTTTTCCAGTACCATTAATATAATTAACTGAGATGCCATGAAGAGTATGTATCTAAACATCGTATGCTACAACCTGAAGGTAGCAGATATTTATGTATTTCGAATTATACGATACATATAATTTATATTTTTTTTTAAACTTCTCGTATCACCCACCTTTAGTAACGTAGGTAGAGAGAATAGTGTAAAGACACTCCTATTTCCAACCTCTCACTTCTTTTTCCAAGTGTATAATTAAGCAAACTACTTATGAAAATCAAACCTACATGATATACCGCTACGCTACGACGGTGCCTGTGGGTTCAATTCCCATTAATTTCATATGCGCGCTGTAGTAACAAAACAAAGTGTAGCTTTAAGTTACACCACTCAACACGCGACGTCTCAAAAATTGTGGAAGAGAGTTTTAACATTAGGTTCCCTCTACCGACGCTCCTATACCAGGCTGGCCTTTTTATTTTTTCTTAGTAAGCATATATGCCTACAAAAAAAGACACATTTACATACAAACCTGATGAGGTAATACAAGTTGGACAGCCATGGGTATCTCTTTGCCGGGACGGCGCACTTGCATGTAGTGGAGCGGTCCCGGCAACGTGGCGGATTGTACTAGCGGCGAATTGAATTTCATGACTGGTTCCCATCGGCTATTATTATTAATATTATTATTAAATATTAATATTATACAAAAAATATACTATTAATAACGTACGAGTACTTGAAGCCGTAGTGGCTCAATGGGACGTCTTACTGTAAACACGATGGTTGTAGATTCAATCCCTACTTAAAGGAATATAAGGTTTGCGACGAGTATACTCGTAGAACAGTGTTTTAAAACTATTTTGACTCTATACCCTTTTTTTTGTGAAAACTGATGACATCGCCTTAGTTATCTCATACGATACGAGAGGGGATGATAGTTAAAGCTTTAAATCAACTTTGATTCCCCCAATAAAATATTTTTTAATCTATATAGATACTAATTACTAAATGCTACTCTTCAGCTTAGTTATTATTCTACCAATTCAATGAATTAACTATATAAATGATTATACTTTCATATATTGCAGTTACTTATTTATTAATTACCCCTTGGTCATACTGAAAGAGTGACGTCCTGAACTTGAAACACTTGCTCGAGAACTTCTGTTTTACATGTAAATAGAAAAGAAACATTATCATATATTTGAAGAATAAACTAAAATAAAAACTTCAAGCGAAAAGTAGAATACGGAGTGTGTTATCACTTCTTTATAAAAACTTTCACTTCTTTAAAAAATCTATTGAATTATATATTATACTTTATTCAATTCTTTATTATACTTTAAGAAAAAAAATGTATTTACGTAAGTAAACAAGAGCTGTATCGTTGCATAATCTCCGACGGAACAGTGCCAACGCCGGCTTCTTGCTTCACAAATGGATCTAGCTTTTGCAGTAAAAGCATGGCTAGCTGAAAGGTATTACCATTTACTATTATTCGAATGCGTGAGTACTTCACAGGATGAAGAAACTTGAATTAATATCAATGGGGTTTTTTGTTATAAAAGCTTGATATAATATTAAGTATATATTTTTAACAATGATTTTCATATTAAAGTGTATTTTCGACTTAAAATCGGCGTTTATGTTTATAATATACTAGCGACCCTTTGCGGCTTCGCCCGCTTTAACTACTGGATTATTCATGTAATGTATGTTTGCAAAGCACTTAAGATAATGTGANAGAGCAGCGCATGCTCGAAAGTGTCTCAACGGGTAGGACTTTATACACATTTATCGTATTTATGTTAATTTACATAAGAATATACAAATAATAAACTATATATAAACCTTCTACGAAAAACACTCGACTTGATGGTGAAGACCGCATCAAAATCCGTTGGGTGGTTTAGAAGAAGAAGAGTTAGAAACAACAGACAGACACGAAAAGCGACTTTGTTTTATAAGATATAGGATTAAAAACAGAGTCAAGTGCGAGTCGGACTCGCCCAGTAAAGGTTTCATACTAAATTAAGGATTGTAGGCCAACGGAAACTATAACTTATAAACGTTGACAAACTTAATTTTGATGACTGAAATGAACTATAGTTTAGTAAATTTTCACTTTTCGGATTTTTGTCTCTATTTGTATTGTAAGTTATTACTTCGTCACAAACATCGTAACACAGGATCCCTATAGATTTTTATTTAGAATTAGTACAAAATTCAGAAAAACGAGGCACAAATGCTGGTATGCTTTAGTAGACTTAGCAGCTTGATACTTTACAGTGTGCTACCTCCACATGATCACGAGATAAATGGTCCAGACAAACGGACCAATGGATAACAAAGTGGTCCTATAGGAACACCGTCTTTTACTTTTGGAGTACGGAATCCTAAAAATATTTTAAAAATTCAGTACAATTTTTTTGGGCGTAGCAATGTACCAGGGCTTAAATTGATACTTTTTTTTACAACACTTTACACATCCAAGCGATCTAACTAACAAAGCTATTCTATTATTTCAGTGCGCTCTACATGTATGAACAAAATTTTTAATTTGTCGCATTGACTCTATTTAACATAAAAAAATAAATATTAAATCCATCCACCTATAAATAAATTAATATTATTTGAGGTTATTGTGGCATAATTGAACAGCGTCCGAATATAAGAAAGGTTGTTGTAGGTTCTAATTCTACTCGACTTTGTTAGCACTGACAAGCAATTGTGATTTAAATTTTAATATCATTTTAATTAAAAAAAAATCTACAAACCGCTTCTCCCACATCTTCTGAAGAATAATATTTATGAAGATATTGCTGTGCGTAGAGCCGTCGGGAGTACTTGGTGCTGGGACCAGCGCCAAAGATGTACGGATCATTGGTCTCGAATAAAGGACCCACTACTAAGCCACCGTCGTAGACCAAGCCGCATTCGTTTATTGCTGTTAAATACGGTAAATGGTTTGTTTGGGTGTAATTCTTGATCATTAGTATGCTATTTAAGCAAATATATTATGTATATATAAAAAAAAGTATTTATACATTTGCAGACATTTCTGTACAAAATTTGAAAGATATCGCAGAAATCAGTATGAGACTATACATATAAATAATATTTAAAAATAGCAGCATCAAAAATTATATTACAACAAAACAGTAATCTCCATAGCGTTACAATATTGTAGCCCATATGTTAAGAGATACTTTAAAACTTAGTTTCAAGAAAAGACTGGTTTACTACTTTAGAAAGAAAATGTTTAGATAATTTAGATATTTGTTAACCTGTCAATTAATTTGTTAATGTTAATTAACTAACCTTATCAAAAAATATAGTATTAGAAACCATTTAAAAAATATAGAATTTTTAACCTTTAAAAGCATTCAAATCAATAGCCTTAATTCCATAATAGAACAAGGCGAAGCACGGCAAGTGTATGGCGTGCAGCGGTGACATCAGCCGCAATACCTCCACTCGGGACTCCTTCAGAGACCAGCTGTGGAAGTAGCACCGTCTGTATGTGGTAATACCCAGCTTTTCTATACTCGCTTGAACTCTTTCATCAATCTAATGAATGATAGAAATAATTTACAAGTTTGCTTTGTACAATAAAATATTTATCGATTTAGTCATTGATTAGTTCACATAAAGGAAGCATATCATAATTATAAAAAAATATATTTTTTTATATAGGTATTTAAAATTATGTTTGTAATTCGAATTATTAGCCTATTTAACTAACACGGTAGTGATATAGCGATGTGTTTGTAATTATAATAACAAATATAAAAATAATAACATTTAACATACCATCCAAGCGTTTCAGTGAGGATAATTCATTTTAATCTTAATTAAAAATTAAAAATAAATAAATTAGCTTCACGCTGTATCCCGCACACAGCAGGGTAGGCAGAGGGAACTTAGTGTAAAACTCCGTTCCCCACTTTAGAAATATAAATTTAAATACATATTTCATCTCCTCGAGTGGGGATCGAACCCACCACTAGTCGGTTTTATAGTCACACTTTGTGCCCTTGCGCCACTACTAGCCTCACTTAGTCTTACATATTTTTAAAAAAGTAATGTTAAAATAATAGTTACGGTTTCGTTGTTAAAGCAATTAACCCTCATTTGAGTATTGTCCTCTGGCGGAAAGCACTCCACAAAGGCAATGTATTCTGATTTTACGCCAAGCTCCAATAGACCGGCTATACAACTGTACGCTTCGAGGCAAGCTCCGTATACGACTATTTTATTTTCCGAACACAGGTATCGGTTAGTATTTCCTAAAAAAAAAAGATTTTTATGAATTTTACACAATACATTGAAAATATTTTTTACATAATATAGAAAATTCAACATCGTCGGCATAGAATGTAAACTTGCTAACAGTCTATTAAGCAACATATAAGGAGTCAAAAAAACTATGAGTATATATTATAAGGTTTTTCAATTTCGACAATTCATTTGGTTTCTCTACTACATGAAACAAAACAAACTTTGATTTTGTATTTTTTACACTCTAATCAGAAGATATATATTATTAAAAGGAAAAATATTATTAATCGTTGACCATTGTTTCATACATATATTTTTTTAATTTAATATAAAATTATGCACTAACTTGCATCCAATATCATTCGCCTAAGTTTCCGAAAACAAGTGTTAGCTTCGTGTAAGCTATTTATTAACATAACATTCTCTGGCAATCCTGATGGCGTTGGAACTCTGTCGGGATGATACTTAGGGTCTGACATTAAAACTCTGTCACACGGTTTCCCCTGTCTAAAATATAAGATGTCTAAATAAAGTCTAAAATAGAGTACCAGCTACAGAAACGAACATAAATATTTTTTGTCAGAAAAATACGAAATCTATATTGAATCAAGTTAATTCACGTTGCAATAAAGAATATTAATCAATATGTTAAATCCATTTAAATACATACAACGATACAGTGAATAATTTTATTCATTTATGATACCAAACAGTTCGTAAGGCTTAAGCTAAGCTTTGCATTTGTACGAGTGATTATAAAAGTAAAGCTAGAAAAAACTTTTAAAATAAAGTTAATAATTAGAAATGTATAAAAATTTAACAAAACAAAATATACAAATTCTTTTACGCCGTACATTCCATCATCATAATTTGTAGTCTGTTGTATCGTTAGTTATTAATTTTTTTTAAATCCTAAAAAATATCGTCTAGAATAACGTTGTGCCCACACTTTTTTATCATATCATTTATTATCAATATTTTTTTTTGTAACAGATTTTATCTGACTCATTTAATAAATTGAACACAAAAATAAAATATTAAGAAAAAATATATTCAATGTGAAGGTATACCTACCTATAAGTAGCTACATCATTCACTCTATCACTTCTTAAAATTATATTAATAGAAAAAATAATAACAGTGAAATTTAGTATAAGTATATGTTGCAACACATATATATACTCCGTACTCACTAAATATAAAAATCTTATTGATATAACAATATTTAAAAAAATCTTACTCTATTTCTTTAGCAATTTCAAACGCGTTCTTTAAATAATCAGGATGTTGGAATTGTTGTCCGCATGTTAATATCAACTCGTCATAAAATTTCACCCCACTACCTTTAAGATGTATACATTTTTTCTTCCTACAAAGTTAACTACTGTTATTATTTCTAATTATTATTTTTAATGATAACAGTTTAATGATTGATAATTATTTTTATTAAATTAATGATTACGATTTCGCACTTTGTAACATCCATCTTAGTATCATATACATAATTATGATAACAGCGTTGAGAAGAACAAATGTTTTTTGTTAAAAATATATATTTTTTTATTTTAGATATGTAACAGTACAAAATAAAATGTCGGTGGTCTATTCATATATGCATATGAATTTTATGTTTTATATTTTGTAGTTGCGGTACAGTTATCGTTGAAAGAATTCGATTTTATTTTCGTGCAATTGCGTATGTTACTCAGTAAAACTATTAAAAAGTATCATAAAATGATATTCAACTATTTTATTTTATTTCTATTTTAAAATAAAAACAAAGTCTAATTTAATTTAAAAAAACCCCTAATTCATTACGATGCATTATTTAATTAAAATTTTCCAATTTAACAAAAACAAAGTTGATGATCGTGAAGGTCCTATAGAAAAATGTCAATGTGAAAGTACATATTATAAAATTTATAATATATCGAAATGCGTATAGTACCCACTACTACAAACATATTTTAAAATATATATTTATAAACCACTTAATTATATCAGTCTTAATAAAAATCCCATGCGAACCTATCAATTTTAACCATGACAGCGGACATGACGTCGACGTAGTAGTAGAACGGTATACTCTTCAGGTACGCGTCGCTATAACGCCCGTCGCGCGGCGCGCACACTTCGGCCGCGTACCCCGCGTCCGCGGCCGTGGGCAGCCCATGCTGCGACACCAGCGTTAGGTTCGTGAATGTGAGGTATTTTGATGAGGGACTGTTTAAAAGAAAAGCAAATTAGTTGTTTTATTGTGGGTAGAGAAAACATAGTGTTAAAACACTCGTCACATTTCGAGTAAGCGAGTTGAGAAGCAAAATTCAACGCTACCAGAGCGAGATTGGAAATAAATAAATACAACCACTCCCCCGAATGGGGATTGAACAGCTATCCCGTTTATTATCATACGTTGTTTCACTGCGCCACAAAATCTTTTCAGTTTAGCCAATGTATTTATGTCACTGTTATAATTAGATAAACATTATAATCTAGTTTCATTTGTTAACAGAAAAAAAAATCTGACAAATCAATAACTGTCTCAAATCTAAATAAAAAAAATCATAATATTATTATTAAATAAATAAAATATATAATAACTTCTCACCCTAGAAGTAGAGCTTCTAAAAATGAGAGTCCAGTACGACTTGCACCTACCACAACAATGCTGTTGTTCACGTGCACCTTCGGCAGGCTAGTTAATGGACGTTCAATAGACCACAAAGCGAATGGTATAGCTCTACAAATATTATATATTAATAAAATGATATCAAAACAATTAATTATAATTGTAAATTTGAAATGGATTCCAAACTAACAGAACTGTTTGTCCGAAATACCATAATTGGTCATTTAAATTATAGTGATTACTAGGTTCAATGAAGAGGCCATTTTAAAGTATAATTATTAACAGATTTTTTTTTTTTGTATAAATTACTTACAAATTATATTATCTTGAAAAATAATGGTATACACATCGTATTTTAAAAGCACAACCAATTAAATTAATAATTTTATATTGAATTCCTTTTAGCTTTTGCCTATCACTTCGCCCCTTTGATCAATTGGAAATAAATGAGGGTTGTGTATTATACAAGTACTCAAGGTAACTCTGCCATGTAGTATATCTAAATAATTAGCATGATGTTATATAGCCTTCTTGGACAAATGACTTATAGAATACAAAACGATTTTTTAATTTAAAACAGTAGTCGCTTTCAACCATCAAACTTTTCATATTTATAATATTAGTAAAAAATTTTATAATAATATTTTAAAAAACCTTACTCACGACTTACATATCTTTAACTATTTTATCTGCATTTTTATTTCCAATATAATTTGGTATAGAACGACGTCGACATACCGGCATCATATGACTCGCCAAAGACATGAGATTTCGGGCGGGACTCTACAAAAGAGATAAAATTAAAAAACTAATTATTATTTTTAATGTTATTTTCTATTTTATTTTAATTAAGAGAAATAATAAAAAATAACAGTGTTTTGTGTTTCACTCACTTATTTAGTTAGTATTAGTATATTTTCATATATGTTATATTGAAAATGACAAGACTCACTTTATATAAATAATTATATATAAATAGTTCCACTTTAATTTAAACAGTTATTTTGTAAATATAATATTTTATTCTATATATTCGATCACTCTTGGACACACACTTTTTTAATTAAAATTTGTTTTCGCATAAAATATTACAGTCATTTACAAGAGCTAGTTTTACAACTCTGTTAAGATAAGTTATTAAGTTAATTATGAAAGGATACATTTAGAATATGCCTTTGTAGTGTACAGAAACCAATACCAATTAATATAATATATATAATAAGAAATATAAATTATAATTACCGCATCACCCTTCGCAAACAGTCGACAAACCCAAAACAAACTAGTGTATTTCGTTTGTCGTAATAAATCTCGCAAAAACCATCGTCCGTGAGGTTCCATAATCGGAGACATGACACACGCTAAAATCTGTTAATATTTAAAAAAAATAATAATCAGCTTCACGCTGTATCCTGCACATAGCAGAGCAGGCACAGGGAATCTCCCCTACTTTCTTACTTTCTGCCGAATTCTGGAGACGTGTTGACTGGCAGAACCGACGCCGCGATTAATATTTTAATTGTTCTTAAATATTCTATTGTATTTAATTTGTGTATAAGTTGACTGGTTTATTGGCTAGGTACTTGATTAGAAGATTTTTTTTTCTTTTACGCTGAATCCTCCAATGTAGGAGGTGGTGCGTGTTGAGCGGCGGAACTTAACGCCGCACTTAGTCTTGTCAGATTTAAAAAATTAAGATTCCCCAGTAGGGATTGAAATGATAGCTATCGTGCTTATAGTCAGACACACCATTGTACCACTTTGGTCTTATACATGAAATAACTTATAAATAAAATATTAAATATTTGCGAATTATTTCACTCTAAATAAAATTTCGTTATTTTGTAAGGAAATCTTACAGATGCATCCGTTCCAGCTCTTCTAGGTTCAATGTCCAAATCATACTGAGTTCTTATTGACGTCGCGTCTTCTAAAGGGCTAAAATTATCCAAATATTATAAAAGCATAGCGTTGCTTATAACAATATATGGTGTATTAAAAGGTAAGTATACTTTTATAGTAATTGAATATTTATTTATTGTTTCAACTTTGGATTTTATTCCGCTTAGTAGAGCAGAGGGAACCTATTATCAAGACATTAGTTTTTCACTTTCCGCCAAACTTCGACGTATTAAGTATCAGGTAGCGGAAAATGTAAAAAATCTTTCCCCTGAATGTAGATCGCACCTTAAAAATTTAATTAGAAATATTTTCAATATGTTTTCAAGTAAATACGATATTGATTGTTGGTACCTATTTAAAGTATGTATTTTAACAATCTATAATTCTATGGAAAAACCTGAAGAAATTTCACGCTGTATCCCACATACAGTGGGGTCGGCAGAGGGAACCTAATGTCAAGACACTCGATCGACCCACTTTCTGCCGAATTCTGGAGGCCTTGCATGTTGAGTGGTAGAACTGAATGACGCGCTTTGCCTCGATACCAGAGCGGAGAAATGGAAATATAAACGTTAATAAATATTTCAATTCCTCGAGTGGGGATCGAATCCACAACCGTCGCGTTACAGTCACACCCTTATGCCGCTGCGCCACGATGGCCTCAATATATTATTTAATATTGAAAATCATTTTTACCCAATAACAGCTACTCCAATAGGTAGATTCTGGCTCAGCAATACAAAGGGGATCAGCGACGCCGAATGAAAGCTATTCTCCACTAGATCCAGTAGATCGTTAATTCTGGGCGCGTGTTCTAATACCTTTTGTAAATGCGGTATATCGTAAACTTCCGCGTTTCGAACTCTGACGTCTCTAAAATTTTAAGATCAACAAAAAATATACACTTAATAGGTAATACAAATTAAAAGAACATGGCGTAGATACGTATAGATCCAACTATTATCAAATTATTATCTATTAATATTGATATTTATATATTAAAAAAGTGAAGTAAATAAGCAAATATTTTTAAGTTCTAATAAGACAAAAACTTTATCCTACATATGCGCGCACATGTTGGGTGCATGCAACCAAATCGATTAAATATATATAATAATATCGAATTAATTTTTTTATGTTTATTTAAATAACAGGTCTAGGTCTAAACAACGCTTTGAAAATTGCTTTAGCTTTGCATTTAGACAAGAAATGGCGAAATTTTTATTAATTATCTTACTTTTGTTTACATTATACACAACTTACCCTCTGACAGAGTTGATATGTGCTACATATAAAGTTTCATTGATAAATCGCATGCGAAAACTAAAAGGGGTAACCAGCTGAAAGGAAATTTACGTTTTTCTATAAATATTTAACAATGTTTAGGTAAAAAATGTAAAAAAAAATTGTAAATATATACCGTAAAATGTTCTAAAAGTGGGAAGCACGTATGGCTGGAGGGGAGGCACATAACGCAATAGTCTTTATCGGGGAACAGCTCATAAGCTGCTTCAAGCATGTCGAAACCATATCTAAATGAAATTGTAACGTTAATATAACTACGAGGTAACTCAAGCATGTGAATGTAAATGCCAAGAAGTGGGTTCTATTTCCACTCGAGGTAAATAAATATTTAATATTTTCATTTCTTCGCTCTGGTGTTGAGATATCTGGTGTCAAGCGTGGCATTGAGGACCGCCGCTTAACATGCAATGCCTCCCGAATTCGGAGGAATGCGGGGAGCAGAGTGTCACTAGGCTCCCTCTGCCTTCCCTGGTACATACAGGATACAGAGAGAAGCTTAAAAAAACAACATAACTACTATAATGTTATTTTTTTTTTTACAACTTTTGCAGCATATATTCACTCTGTGAATTAGAAAAGTGAATTGACGCTCTCCGTGCCGCGATTTCCATATTAATTTGAGACAAATAACGAAATAACGTCAAACTTTTTACCAAACTAGGAAAAGAGAAATATTGAGAAACGCTTAAAAATACTAACATAGCGGGACTCGAACTCGCGTGGGGGAATGGGGCCGTTTCTGTATATTTTGTATACACCTACATATAAACTTACCTTTCATCATAATCTGGATGCATAGCGAACATTTCAAGAAGGAAAGCATTCGGGCGCCCCGAGTAGCGAGTAGGCTCACGCGGCTTGCCTTGTGTACTTATAAACGTTCCACTTGCGTTAGCTATGACAATTACGAAAGAAATAATTGCTTTTGAAGTACAGTTTTACTTACTTGTTTTATTGTAACCATAAAATAAATGACAGTAATATGTGGTGCCGATTGGAGGAACTCAACGCCGCGCTGTGCCAGTGTTGCCAGAGCGAGGAAATGAAAATATTAAATATTCCGTTCCACGAATTCCACGGAGTGTCTTAACACTAGGTTCCCTCTACCTAACCCGAGTGGGAATTGAACACAAACCGTCACGTTTACAGTCAACCCTGTGCAACCGAGCCACGGCAGCTTCAATTTCACATTAAGTAAGGAATTTGATGTCTTATAGAAAGAATCTTGAATAAATACTTTTTTTAGATATGATTTTAAATATAAATATTTGGCAAATTTCACTCACAAAGTTTCTTATGAGTCCAATTGTCTATATACTTATTGTCATAAGCTGACTCTTTTTCATCTAGTTTAAAATCTTCAGGGTGTCTAAAATACGTACACAGTGTAATGTTTAACAGACGCACATTTCATTTAAAGAATCTAATTATTGAAGTAGGTCTAACAGACCTATATACTCGTATATTATTATTCGTACTCGTAAATATAAGATGTGATTTGGATTCTCAATGTAGAAGGAAGTAATCTTTGTATTATATCTTAACAATTTTAAAGTGTTATTTCACACTTAGTAAAGAAAAATAGTTGTTACGAAAACGTATAAAAATTTGTTGGACTCGGTTCGGTTGGATGATTTCACGCTCGACGTTCAAATGTTTATACGTTTTCTTAATAAGTATTAATCTATGATTTTTTTCAAACAGTGTAAATGTGGGATAAGAAGAATTATAAATAAAAATATATTATTTTGTTGAATAAGTTCCAAGCTAATTAAATAATCCAAAATTCCAAAAATCTGAGGTGAAATATTGAATAACATTACTAACTTTTGTTTTTTCAATAGATCTTCACTAGTAAACAAGCGTGGCAACCTTAATAAATCTTTATCAATATTAACAATATCATATTCTAGTTCATCTTCATCTTCTTCTAACAGATTCAAAATATCTAACTGAGAAGAAGACCTGACCCTGTCTGGTTCTTTATGGACTTCTTTGAATTCATCTTCTTCGAAAACCCACGTAACCTGATTCATGAAATTATATCACGAAATTTATAAGTTTTTCTTTTTTTAAGGCTTCGCCGTGAAGGTAAGCAGGATAGGCAGAGGGAACCTAGACTAAGACACTCTGTTCTCCATTTTCCACAAAATGCAAATAATTAATAGATATAAATAATTAATATAATATATCCTCGAGAGGGAATCGAACCCACAATCTGTTGTATTTACAGTTATACGCCACGACTGGCCTCAAGATTTTTGTTCAAAATATCAAAAATCAAATCAGCTTCACGCGCTGTATTCTGCACACAGCAGAGCAGCACAGAGGGAACCTAGTGTTAAGAAGATCCGTTCCCCAATTTTCCGCCGAATTCTGAATATTTCATTTCTCAGTGGGGATCAAACCCACAACCCACAACCCGGTTGACCAGTTGGTTATAAGAAATAATGTTTATAGTCATATAATTATTTACGAAAAACATTGCGGAAAAATTGTACAATTTACCCTTGATTTCATATCCTTTGGAATTAGCTCCTCTACATTCGTTTCAAGAAGTGACTCAAATTCACGATTAATTGGAACCACACTGTTTATTTTGAAAATTAAAAATTATTTTAATATAAACATTTACTCTTTATAAAAAAAAGAACTTTCATTTATTTAACGAACTTGACTTAACCTAAATAACTATTAAAACTTTTAAGTCAAATCAATCCTAACAATTAACTAAATAAAAAATATTTATATTATCTATTAAAATACCTTATCACAGAATCTCGATCTCTAGGCGTAGGCAGAATATCGATATGTCTTAAGCCGGCGAAAGGTGACAACTCATAGTTCTCCTCTAAAGCCGCGTAATTTATTTGCGTATTAAGACACATGACACCAACCGCTAGCTCCTTGTGCTACTTGTAAATAGTGTGAAAAATTATACATACAAACTTTAGGGAATCGTTTTAAAGCTACGTATCAACTTAGCCAATGCACAAACCTAATCCACTATCTGTAAAACCTCTACAAAATTAGAATCTACTACCTATATGACTAATATGCTATTAAGTATCGGGATCCCTTGTATTGATATATAAAATATGAAACAACTTCTAACGTGACAAAAGGAAAGCAAACCTCACACACAAGAAGAACTCGCTCGGACTCCGGGTGACGCGATATCAATTCGCTGACATAAAACTCGCCATAGAGCTCGCGAAGGCGGACCGAATGGCGCTCTATTATTGGCACTATATCATCGTTGTCTTCTTCGCTACAATACAAATAATATACACACACAAAAAGGCAAAATTTTATGTTTTACAATTTTTTTTAAGATTTTTTCTTTATATATAATTTAAGAACAGTTTTCAGTACATATAATTTTTCTAAAAAAGAGAGAGACAGATAGTTCATTGGCGAAACTCAACACTATTGAGACATCACATTAAACGCACTATTTCATTGACTGCATCCATATCTTATATTGTTATATAATTTAAAAGTTTTTAGGTAAATTTCGATTATTCTATTAATAAAAATGCTTACACAGCTCTCCGTATCCTTAGTCTTGGGCTAACATCTTTACGATCAGCTACCCACAAGCCAGGCAACTGGTCACCAGACATTCCTCGTTCTAATACTTGCATACGTTTAAAGGAGGTTTCTGCACGGGACTGACCTGGCACTAGAACTATTTTAAATATATGTGTTAAGACACTCCGTTCCCCGCTTTCCCACGATTTTTTGCAGACATTAAGTGTTGAGTGGCAGAACTCTACGCAGGGCTTTTGCTTTCAAAGCGAAGAAAATGAAGATATTAATAAATAATAATCCCATCGAATCCACAACCGTCCGTTACAGTCACACCCATGGGCTCCTATGCCACGACGCTAAAAATAGCTATGAAAAGGTTTATTTTCATTATAAACTTATTTTATTAAAACTAAGTAATACCTTTTCACTTACTAACCAACAAGTAACTAAAACTTACGTTGATGGTTAAGTAACATTTTCATCATTCCAATAAATTGTAAGTATGGATCATGCATGAAAACAGATTTCAACATGCTGTCGACGACGTCACGTCCGTACATGACGTTCCAACACATCATATGTATAAAGATAGTGTTCCTTGCGTTCATTTCTATCGCCCTAAGGAAAATAATATAATTTACTTAAAATAAAAAATATATGCAATTTTATATTCAAAATTATATTAATATTTACTTTAGATATTTTTTGTAATGAATTTCTTTTTAAATTTGACATGAATGATTTTTTTTTAATTTATAACATAAATTAACATACTTATACTTGCTCCAGACGAAATCTACCCACGCAGCTGGGTTAACGGAAGGTACTAGTGGAAAATCCTTCAAAGCTATAAAACCTACTATTGTTTCATTTACATCAAGTTGACATATAGAAAGTATACACGTTTCCCTGAAAAGAAAAAATACAAGAAATCTGAATAAGCTTTACATTTGTCCGTAAAGTTTATATCCATCTTAGTCTTACTTTAAGATTGTGTAAACTTCTAAGAACTATTAAAAAAATATATCAGGGAATGCGCCATAAAGAGCGAAACAACAAAAAAACCAATAAAATTTTATGTGCAATATAAACAATTAAGTTATCAATTCAAAATCGTATAAACCTTACAATAAATAAACGATATCATTTGGTACATCTATGCGAAAGTTCAAGGCCATGGATTCCGTAATTAGATTAATTATAGCTGGCACATCATCTATCTCAGCGAGGCGTAGCCGCCCCAAAGGGACATTTCTCAAACTTCTTGATGCCATAAGTAATTATTGTTTTTACTGTTTTTCTTTAGAACGAAACACCAAACTGTACCAACTAAGAAAGTCAAGCTGACATCTAGAATTTTATAAGCAAAAACATTGTCTCGAATCAAGAAGATCTTATTAAAAATTTCACACTAAAATATAAAAAAATCAAAAACCAATCCGTACAGACTTACGTTTATTTAATATCCTTAACATTACGAATGTTAGAAATACATAAAACATAATGAATCGATAGAAGCATCCAGCTCGGAGCGTCTGAACTTTGAGCTTAATTATTAAAAAAAAAACTTAATAACTAAACAGACTGATACACTTAATATACAGAACACAATATACTAATAAAAAATAATTTATTTTGTAACAAATTGTATAGCATCAATAAATAAGATGACTTCATTGTAGTGGATTTCTTTGGAGTGCTTAGATTATGTGCTGTTGGAATAGAAAGGTATTAATAACTTAGTTTCTACGACAGGGTCAGATTGTGCTTGGAGGAGCACAACACAAGTCCATATTTACATTAAAAAGAAACCCATTACCCAAAACCAAAATTATACTAATATTAACTAAAATAAACGTTAGCCATTTAACTAACGCGAAAATATTGAGAAATAAATAAAAAAACAAATTACATACTACTAATTCAATAAATGTCCTTGCTGTCAATATAAAATTTATTTTAAAACTTAAAATACAGACAATTATGCAGAGCAATTTAAAAGGTATGAGTTGAATATACATATGTCAGTAAATAGGACAACGAAACTTACGCGTAATATACATATATGTTTTTAAAATGTCGCTTAACTCAGCGTTAGGCGGAATATTCCCAATGTAAATAAATAATAATTTCGTTTTATAAAGTTTACCGAATTCATTCAATTTAGAGCATTGCTAGCTTTAGAATTATAAACGAAAGTTATATACAAAAGTTTTACGAATTATTAACACACTATCGGTTAAGGTAACCACACATTCGGTTCAACTCGAACAAATCATCTTATCCGTGATGTACGCACATTAAAACTAATATAGATTACATATTTTATGGTTAATATGCATCGAGTAGCAACAAACATCTGAATTTACAACTTTAAATACTCTTTATATTGTTGAAATCGTTTAAAGTTGTAACTAAGACCCTTATTTATAAATCACTCTCAAATCTGAGATCGATCTTGAGAGCGGTTTATGAATACGGGCGTGGTACGGTATTCCATTGTCCACCAAATGCATATCATTCATATGCGACTAAGGATATACTTATACGAATTTGTAATTAAAATCAATAAGATACAATAAAATAAATGTAACTTAAGCTACAATACATTTTAAATATTAATACTAGGAAACTGTAACTCCCTACGTCACTCATGTATCAAGATGTCTTTTAGGTGTACAAAAATATCATCAATATTTATTTATCTACATTATAAATCTGTATCTATGATATAATAAAGTATGACAAGAGAACATTATGCAAGTGTAAAATGTTTAAATGTATTCTTTGTAAATATCTAAAATACAAATGTTAATGTTTATTGTTGAAAATAAAAATAAATCACAATACTCTTTCGATTCGATTAATTAACATAGCCTTATTAAAAATATATATAATTTCAAAATAAAATATTTAACATGATCCGCAATGATTTTGAAATTGTTGTTTCATCCATTTAAAAGGAAAGTTATTTTTATTAAAAAAAAATTACATCTTATATTTTTATTCAAACATGTAATATATTTAATTACATAAAACATTATACATTACAAATACATTAAATTTATTGACATAATAATATGATTTGAAAGGCATGAACATTTAGTATTTTCAAAAAATAAATAAATCAGCTTCACGCTGTATCCCGCACACAGAAGTAGACAGAGGGAACCTAGTGTTAAGACACTCTCCGTTCCCCACTGTCTTCCAAATTCTGGAGGCAGAAAGTAGTATAGTATTAGTATTTTTAAATGTCAAAATTTTCCTATTTAATTAAATATTATAATTTCATTAAAATGTTTCGGGCGCTTCCTCTACTTGAGTGTAGAATTAAATATGCTTAAATAAAACTCAACTACGAAAAATGACTTATTAATCGTATCTTGAAAAAATAAGTTTCTAACTCCAAAGCATTTATTTTAAACAGAATTTTTTTAGAATAAACAAGAAGTTATTACAATATTTTTAGAGTTAGTTACTTATCACATTTCCCTACACAAAAAGTTTACTTATATCCAAATTCTTTAGAATGTCACTATTATTACTTAACTATGAATATAATTATATTACTTTAAGCATGCGAGTATATAGTGATGTTTTTAAGGCAAGTGGACTGTGAACAGTGTTGCCAGATCGACATTTTTATAATATTCATTACAACAAGTTGCTTATTTCAATATCCAACCTGACAACACTAGATCAAAATGAACTTTACTTAATCCGTTTACTGCTAATACTAGTGTATAAAAACTCACTAAAATATTTCGGTTCAATCTATATATGGACTACATTCAATCTTATACGAAACCTGTTTCACAATCGGAAACTAAACTTATAGTTAGAAAATCCTGTATATTATATATTTCACGAATTAGGAAACTCAGCATTGTATTTATTATATGATAAAATTTTATTAAATTACTTAACTGATATATACAATGCCGTAATTTTCTACTCTCTCTAACTCCATTCCGAGCCAGTGGTGGTGTTCTGTAGGACTGACACTCTTCAGTGAAGTATTATACCAAGAAAAGCTCGCATTATAATTATTTGTTAAGTAAATATAATATACAAAATCTTATCACACAATGAAGAATAGTTTCTCCTAAAAGTTTATCTAATCTCAATAATTACAAGACCACAATACCTATGAGATAACCGTTTAAGAAAGCGATACTAAAAATTTTATACACTATGACGAAAATTTAAAGTTGCATTGTACATTGCAATACATACCCTAAACAATATTTACAATACAATAATACAATACAACCTTTTTCAATGATTATATTATTAGAATTTTTTGAGAAAAATATTTATTACTTAGCATTTTATAATAATATTTATCATGATATAAAAGTAAAAAAAGTACACTTATGTACATAAAATAAAACATTAAGTTAAATAAAAATCAATGATATTATTGCAGGTCGCTAAAAACTAAGTTAATTTACTTACAGACAAATTGCTAATTTTCTATGTGATAAAAAGATTGAAAAAAAAGCCAAGAAACCAATGTGACCGTACATTAAAAACCTAATAATATTGTAAATGTTTCGAAGCTTACAATACAATATTTATTTATATCCTAATCTATATTTACAATTTATACATAAAGCGTATACCATATTACACTTATTCACGACTACCAAAACACAGGCATTTCACAATTCTTGATTTTTATTAAAAGATTATATTAATAATGTTTTAATTGAGATTTTTAAATCTAATATAAATCAGGGGTGTCACATATCGAATTCAGTTATGGTGACGGATAGTTTTTTTTAATTAATATCCGATTTAACCGACGGTTACGTTTACGGAGCTCCATAGCAACCCAAATATAAAGATACCGTCCGAAAATTAATTTCATTGTTGATACTTATTTCCAAAACTATGTAAAGGAATTATCTCATGAATAATAATTGAATGTTACCATTTAAATATGACACAGACCTATCAAGATAGATTTTATCGAAAGTAAATTCAAAATAATATTCTTCTTTATCAAGAAAAATACTATTCTGAATTTACTAGATTTTGGATTATAATTTGTATTCTTTTAATTTCATAGATATTATATTCCTAATTGAGATCATTTACAAATATTTAATTGTTTTAACATAAATTACTTGAATATCGTTTACGGATAAAAATCATTATTACTTAAATCATTTAAAAATATATTAAAAGCAAACTAAAATGCTCTGTATTATCCATTTTATATCTTATATTATCTAATGGACGAAATTCAAATGTATTGTAAATAAGAAATTGAACAATTTCTATATAGTTGTAATATTTAAAATAATTGCTATGATAAAATGTAAGAACAAACACAATTTAAAACAATAAATTGTATATTTATGGTTTTAAATTGAGTGTGTTGTGAGTAAATGAAACGAAAGGAAAAGTATGAACCGCATGATTTAATTACACAATATTATGAAACAGTCATAATACGTTATTTCTATAACTTGAAAAAAAAAACCCCATTACTTGACCTGTTTGAACAACTTACGTTCACCAAACAAAAGTTTCAGTTTTTTCCGTTCTCATTGCAATTATAAAATTTGACTTTTAATAAACATTATATTAAACTATTGAAATCTTTTGAAAATGTGGAATATGTTATCATAGATATTTATATTTTTTTTCCCCTAAAAATGATTGCTTTTTTTTCAAACAAGATAAATAATAAAATTTACGTCCTAAAATAAAAGGCCATTTATTTACGCCAAAATATCAATAAATAAAGGACGACGCAAAGAAACAGAAACCTATCAAGGGGCACACACGCCTCACGTCCCATTTCCGTCGTAGGTATTGGCGATAACGTTCAAAGTTGTTAAACTTTTAGTAGTATTTTTGTAGTAGTTTGTGTTTACGTTATTGGTATCTATGCGTAACTGCTTCACACGAAATACAGATATATCTCGATTAACTTCTTTAGATATAGATTTAAACTATTTTGCCTTATATGTTGTCCCCGTTACAGGAGCGTTGACGTATAATTGTAAATTTAATTTTGTTTTTGACAATAATAACATGTTCATGCTTAAATACATTGTTTAACGAATAAAAATAATATATATGATACAATTATCATGTAACTCTTCAATAACAATACTTTACAAAGCTGGTTTGATTTTAATTTGAATGTGACTCAGATGGAACAATCAGCAATCGGTTATTTAGTTAATACTTTTATACAATGATCGTTAATCTTAGTTTACTTCACTTTATATTCGAAAAAAAACTGATAATTAGCAGTAAAATGAAACATTTTAATTATCTGCTTTTATTGTTTTAACTCAAATTTTATTCTTAGTCATGGCTGTATATTAAATTTATGAATAAATACTTTTTATGTATGTATATTTTAGATGATTTTTTTTATGTTAAACTTTGTTTTATGTCAGTTTATGCGATCGACGCCATCGTTACAGCAGGTAGATTTAAAAATAAACTGTCAGTGCAAATATAAGCCAATTAAAAAAAATACACAATGTAAAACCATATGTATGATATAAAGGTAAAACTAAATCTGCGTATTAAACATAAATTCCATAATCAATTCATTTTTTTTTTGTACCTGAAAGCTACATCTGCACTAACAGTCATCACAACATCTATAACGCTCTTAGCATTACTATATCCATACCTGGCGTGAATAAGTCGACTTCAGTACATCATTTCCTTAGTCATAATTAGCTTAGGATGGCTTTATTTATAGAGTGGATTGAGGTTAGTTTTACGAAACAAAGTGAACTATCCAATAACTTTGCTACTAAAGTAAAAACAAAAATTTCATGGAATACCGTATGTAGTAGGGTAGGCAGAGGAAGACACTCTGTTCCCGACTTTCTATCGAATTCTAGAGGCAATGCGTGTTGCGTGGCAGAACTCAACGCCGCGCCGTGCGTCGACGCCAGAGTTCGCTCTGAATGAAAATATTTAATTTACTCGAGTGGGAATTGTACCCACAATCTGTCGCATCACACGAATGTGGCACTTATTAAAAAAAATTAAGACTAAGCAAATCGACTAATCTACCTATGCACGCCTGGTAACAATATAAAGCTGAAGTGCATTAATTCATGTGAACATAGCCTTATTCTCAAACTCTATATAATATATACGTGTGTAAGGGTGTGGTAGCGTTAGTGTCGCTGCGGCGGCCGCGGCGGGCGATGCGGGCGGCATCACTTGCCCTTGTGCTTGGGCGGCGTGGTGGGTGGGCCGCCCTGCTCCGCGGACGCCCCTATTGCCACGCCCTCGCTATCTACTTCTGTCTGGATATGAGATATGTTTTTGAGTATATTGTTATAGATGAGTTGAATTAAAAGTATAAGAAATACATTAAAATCCAAATTCATCTAAACTAATGTTAGTTGTTTTAGCTTAACGCTATATGTGTCCCGAATATAGCGGAGTAGGCAAAAGCCAAAACCTCCTTCAATCCTCACATATCATACATATAAAAAAATCAAGTTGAAATAAAAGATTTGAATAACAATTATTTCACATCCTTAAGGATTTATCATTAAATCAAAAGATTAAATCTTGCATACCAGAAATGCTCGAACGAAACTAGTCTAGAACTTGGTTTGCCTGAGTTGAAGACTGGCGTATTTAGAGGTAGAACGCAACGCATTTGTCTTACCAGAATAGGGAAACGAAAATAATTAGTCGAACAGCGCTAATAAAAATGGCCTAAATAATATAAGTTAATAAATATATTTAATATTCGATGTTTTCCAATAATTTATATCTTTCCTAAATAAATTAATAAATAATTAAAAACAATAGATTTATTGTTTACTTACTTTTTCTTCTTTTGAGTTTGTCTGAGGGGTATTTGTCCCATTATTAGCATTACTGTTGTCCACATCATTTTCTGTAGTCTCAGTGCTTGTAGTGCCTTTAAATTGATTGAAAACATAAAATATTTTTTCTATATAACTAACAACCAAATACAGAGCAGTTTGTGAAAGATAACTACAATTATAATTCCCTAATCCGATATTCGATAGACAGAAATATCCGAATATATTCAGAGTATAATATATAGGTACCAGGAATAAATAGAAAAATGTAATACAATGTGAACAGCATCTACACTTAATTAAGGGTTATTTTAAAAAATATGTAAATAATTCATAAAATTATTACAGTTATAAAAAGACCTTATAGATCATTGACAAAAATCATTATTTGCTCTTTAAGAAATGCTTTATTGACTAAACATACCAATAATCAAGCCTCTGGACTTTAATATTGCTACATTAGTAAGATTCTGTTGCATATAAAATTATTACATATGTATATTTAAGAACTTTTGTCTTTTTAACAATATGTTTACTTGATATTCATTGACATGAATATCTTATATATTGTTTGTGATAATTTATGTATGTAGGTTTAATAATTGTTATTTTAATCTAGTCGTTTTTTCTTGCTTCACAGTTTGCACTGCAGCTGTGCAAGTTACTTTCGCTATTCCCTTTCTCGAGTTAGGAATAGTTGCCTGGAACAGGTCACTTTTGGTGATGAAGCTACATCGCTGCCTTTAATACTTTAAGTTTAAATTTGATTTTCTAGATTGCAATAAAGACTTTTTCTCTTATTTTATAATTATTTTATCCTCACCAGCTTGAATATGATTGGCGTTGCCACGATCCGCCTCGTGCTCCCGCAGTACTGCGTCCAAGTTGTAGCGGCGGCGGTACGATATGAAGAATGTACGAATGTGGGCTTCTGTCTTTGTTCCCAGCGTCTCGGCAATCGCTTGGAAGTCTTTACCTGGGTTTTTTAATATTATTAATAAAATATTTGTTTAGGAATTGACGGACAGTGGCGGTTACCAATTTTAGTCCGTGAAATGAGTTGTTTTCAAGATAAACACGACGCTGAGTTCCACCGGAAAATTGAGCAGGGCGTAGGNTACTGCGTCCAAGTTGTAGCGGCGGCGGTACGATATGAAGAATGTACGAATGTGGGCTTCTGTCTTTGTTCCCAGCGTCTCGGCAATCGCTTGGAAGTCTTTACCTGGGTTTTTAATATTATTAATAAAATATTTGTTTAGGAATTGACGGACAGTGGCGGTTACCAATTTTAGTCCGTGAAATGAGTTGTTTTCATTTCCTCGGAGTTGTTTTCAAGATAAACACGACGCTGAGTTCCACCGCAAAATTGAGCAGGGCGTAGGGAACGGAGTGTGTTAACATTAGGCTCAAGTACAATGCGTGCTAAGCTAACACAAGATACTAAAAAATCTTATATATAAAGCATTTGTATATAAATTCAACTAACGTTACATATTAGTGTGTTTTTTTTTTATAAAAAGTTCTCACCATATTTCCTAACAGCAGTGACAGCCATTAGTAATTCGTCGTTAGTCCACCGCGAGTTTATTTTTGCCGGTGGTTCGCCAGGTCTGAGTTCTTCCACTCCCGTGTCGCCGACTTTACGTTTCATCGCACTTAACTGTTGTTTGTTTTGTTGTACCTGAAGTATAAAATTTTGTAAGCCAATGCTCTTGACCGTCAAACGTCAGCAATTTCGACTAAAAATATAAATTAAAGGCCAGGCAGGATGGGGTGTGCGTATCTGGATCGTCCAAATTAACAAATACCAAGATTCGCAGGACTATCACTGCATTAACGTAAAGTTATCACAAAAGCTAGTTAATAAAAATTAAAAAGAACCAAAGTATGGGGCATGTGTGCAGAATATTTTTTTGTTGTTAAATCGCCTAATGCAATAATGTTGAACACTACAGCGCTTATGCGATCGGTTTTAATGTCACAATCTCCACATTACATCACACAAATTAGTATAATTTAGGTTAAACAAACATAATTCGTCATATTAAGCTACACTGTGATAGAACGCAGGCTTCAAATTTGCAGTGACTCCGTTACAAAACTGTTTGCCGACACAGTCGTCGCTACCATTAGGTTTCTGTATTAACACAGAAAGAATTCCAATATAAGATATATGTAATAATTAGGTGACAGTATTGCAAGTAGCAGCAAGTGACTGCAAGTTTGTAATCCGCAACGAGCAAGTATGAGAGAGAATGTGAACTACATAGCGTCGGGTTGCCAGTCTTACTTGTCTCTTGAGCGAGATAACCTCCCGGTCCATGGCCTTGAGTAGGGCTTCGCCCTGATTGACGGAGCCGGGCTGGGCGGGCTCGCCGGGCTGCGGGCCGGTGGCCATTGCAACAAGATCGTCGTGATTGATGTATATGCCGCGCGGCAGCCGGTGCTTGTACCGCTGTTGCTTAGACCCGGGCCCGCGCCGCCCCGACGGGCCGCACAGCGGTCGCATGGTGCCCGTGCGTCTGCCACATCAGCGGTTGTTTTTTTGTTTGTGTTTTTTTGTTTTATATTAAAATTTGGAGTATAACTAGATGTGTAACATGTAACAACCTAAATGGTTTGTGCCGATGTTACAATCGTGTTTACGTTATATTCAGTCATCAAATAAATTACATATCTACTATTATTAAAATATTGCAATTGTAAAAATATTTCCAATAGAGTTTCCATGTTTTCCCCTTACAACGGCAGTGCCGGCTTTAGCAATAATTACTATCAAATCGATTTAAGTTTCCTCATCGACATTTGCACACATCAGAAGTCCTAAAGCCGATACTGAATAGCTCCTAATATTACTTTACGATGCATGCGCTCAATACAACTAACATCCTAGTTAATTTTTAGTTTGGGATTTAACATTTACCTTCACAATGTTATGTCATTCAATTTACAATACGAAACGTGTGGAGCTATAAAAATGTATGGGGGAAAACCGGTCATCATTGCAATATGTATATTTAAGGAAAATAGTAACTTGATTCTAAATGAATTAGTATTATTTGAAAAAATTGATGTCTACTCGCATAAATTAAAAAGTTATTAAAAAGAAGTTAGAACTACAAAATAAAAAAAAACAATAATAATATCCCGTACGTTATAATCTGTATAGAATATTTACCGACCTGGCGTGCACGAGGCATGCCTGGCACAATTTGTGCGAATTGTGCGCCGTGGTCTGCGTGCACAGAATGCCGCACACCGTACACCACTTGCCCGCCTCGCCTCCGTCTCCCTAAACCCCAACACACACTTTACTATCACGAAACCCAAACTCTGGACCAAATGACCTCACATACTTCATTTAAAAACCCGTAAGATTCATAATAAAACGATATTCTGCACACACTTGTTCACGACAATCCTGGGGGCTGTTAAAGGAAGCATGCGGGGACTGGTGGGTGATTGGGGAACAGGTAAAGGTGCCACATTGATAGCTCTCACTAACAACATTGCACACATGATATAGTGCATATATAAATTTAAAAATATTATATTATCGTTTATCTCAATGAATTATTATTGTCCTCCCATTTTGTAATAAACACTATAATAAATCTAAAGTCAGAAATAATAATTATTATATGAAATATGATGAAAACAAGAGATAACAGTTTGATATTTAAATTAAACTTTGATTGGTTATAATGAATATACATAATATGTTTGTGCATGGTAATAGTCAGTAGATAAAAATGCAGAGCAGTTAACTAAATTTAAGCAAAATTAAATAAGCAGGCAATATTTCATTATATAAATACAACATATAAAAATTAAAATAATACATATTAAGCCTACTTTTGTGATATTTCAAGTTAAATTGAATCTAATAGTAAATAAGTTGAATCCACTCAATTTAGATATTATGACTGACTTTATATGCAAAAAACTTTTTGCAAATATGTTTTCTTACTTAAATTTTAAGTCAGTTAGAAATTTTATAATTAAATTATTAATTTAATGATTACCCTTTTTGATATAAATATTTTTGAATAACTAATAATAACTATGATAAGAAGATAAAAGCAATGCTGCCACAATCTAAATGTCAATGATAATGAAATTAAATGAGTATGAGTAGTGTGAATATGAAAGTGTGGCTGTAGAGCCAGAATAAGAACACTGAATAATGTCAAATGAATAATAACACACTGACATAAAAAAGTCTGAAGACAGGAACATCCAGTAGGGTACATGACAAAAAAAATATAAATTCTTTTTATTTAAATTCTGAATTATTTTGTAGAAATATACCTTTTATCAATAACATATGAATAAATTTTATTGGTAATAAAAATGCTATTGGAATGAAGATAAGAAAGTGTTTGAATAAAGTTGTATAGTGTTAAAACAGATGATAGTTTTTTCAGAATGGTCATGTACCCTGAACAATAATGATTTTACAGCGGGAAGCGAACCCACCTCGCCATGATGGCCGCGAAGCGTAGGCCTGCCAGCCGGCAGGGGCTTGCCTCCTCGGACTATACCGCGGTGTAAAGTCCACTTCTGTTATTGCCAACATAATATCTATCATATGTACTATAAATACTACACTATATCCATAAAAATTACTCCAGTACAGTTATTCTATTTAAATTTAGAAGTTTCTATTTGTGTGTGAAATGTTATGCAAAAAATAATGTTAATAAAAGTATTTTTAGGAAAGTTATAAAAATTTTAATATTGTGGAACTCAGATCTGCCTCTTTTGGAAACTGTTTATGTACTCTCCTTCTAACCATTTTCATAAGACAGATGATGACAGATGTTTGTAAGGCAACCATTCATATGGCTTAGGGGTTCCACAACATGCAAATTTTTATACATTATTATTAAATAATTTTCTATCTTTACTGTGCAATAACATTTTATAAATGTTAAAAATGAATGCTGTAATTTATAAAAAAAATAACAATCTACTCTGCATTTCTATTTACCAACACATCAGTGACTTTGTCTTAGGGCAATAATCATTGGACAATCCAGATACACTGTGTGAATCAACAAAGGATTATTAGCCTTTCAATTTTTTTGTTTTAATGATAGAATGACTGCATACTTAATATTAAAGACAAGTTTTAACAAAAGCTACAAGTATAAGTAAAATAACATACCTTTTCATCATTATCAGAATCTTTATCTGAACCACCAGGCTCTGAACCTGCACCTGATTCCCTCTTTCCTGTCCCGGACCCAGCAGCATTGCGACCTTCACTTACAACATCCATTAAGGATGTCCGTGATCTTGTCTTCTTCCATGAGTAATAATATTTGACAAGGGATGCTATAGATTTATCAGGCAGCTACAACAAAATATAATATATATATATATGTTTTTATAGCTTCATACTTTATCCCAAATATAGCAGAGTAGGCATAGAGAGTAGTGTTAAAAGATTTTATTCTCCATGCTATTTCCAATTTTTGAGACATTGGGTACTGCAGAATTCAACACCACTTTTTGTTTTGTTACCAGGGAAAACAAAGCTTAAATAAATACAATCATTTAAATTGTCTAAATTGATACTATAAATAAATTAGGAACAGAAGACAAGTGTGGTGCAGTAGCAGTGTCTAAGAAAAAAAAAGTTGTGGGTTTAATAGAAGCAGGGAAATTAATTTATTTTATTTATTTCCCTGGTAAAGTAATAAAAACTTAAAAGATTATAAAATAATTAAGTCAAACACACCATTTGTCGTATTCTGTGAAAACTTTTGCCATGGAACTGAAAAGCTTGTTCAAATAAGACTTTATCTTCCACTGTCCATTCGTCAGGAAATGGAGTAAAATTAGCAAGATCCATTGAAGCTCTGTTAAGGTCATGTTTGTGCCAGAATAACATCCCAAGTGCTTGTTCACCGTTGTAACCATATTTCTCTTTTGCAATAGTTATGTATTCATCCACTGAAATAATTGTTGTTGAATTGTAAAACAGAAACCACAGCTGTATAAAATCAGACAATAAATAATTACTTTACATTACTTACATTTAATATCAGATATATCGGAAGTTGGTGACCAGACAAGGAGGGCTCTGTCAGAAATTTGATCAGGTCTCCTTTGCTCCAACGGTTCCAGTTCAGGGCATAAAGCCTGAAAATCTCGCCCCACTCTTATCTTTTCGGCTGCAAATGGCACTACTGCTTGGTTTTGTTGTTACAATTGTTGATGAGATGAGGGCAGCATGAAGGCAGATGAAGAAAAGCATAAAAACAAAGCATGATGTGAGATTGTTAGACAGTACCAGGGCGATTAATCAAATATAAGCTGGTTGTTTCTTTACATACCATTTGATGTTATAATTTTTTAGCGTATGTTTGCACAGCACATAATTTAAATACCAATATCATGCCGTAGGAAGCCCCATAATACACCATACTATAAAATACACCAGCTTAATTTAAATATAAGCCTTACCATTCTCGTCCTCTGAACTGGAATCAGGACTACCGTGACCATTTGGGCTCGGCCCTCGCGAACGCTTCCCGTTTCGAACATCAGTACTTCTTTCAGCCAAAACCATGATTACCACTTTAATACACAAGTACACTCAAATTCACTTACTAACTACAAATTTAAAAAGTTCATTGGTAATTTATTTCTATCAATGTTAATATATCACCAATAAAACTATATGCGAAGCTTCGCACTTCAATTCAAACGTGATTCAAACCACCGCATCAATAATCTGACAAACCAGCCTTAGGTGGTAATGGCTCTTTTAGAAACGTCTGTACTTAAGCATTCACTTTTTAGTTATTCCCTATTTGATATTAAATAATAATTAAACAAGTATTCGTTAATATTTTGGCTTTAACATATAATTATTAATAATTTTATATAATTAAATACCATCTCAAGCTTTTAAAACATTTACAAAATGTAAAGTAAGATGAACTCAGAATTTTTGCTGGTGGCAATAATTAAAGTACAGACTTTGCGAAATGAATCATAATACATTATAATCTTAAGTGTATAATAATACGCTATCTTCCTTAAAACAACAATATCTGCCGAAGTATTTTAACGATATAATATTAAAAAGAATTGTTTTGATTAAGCCTTGGTATAAAAGAAATCGTATTTTTTTTATTTGTTATATACTATCATTTTATATTTGAATAAAAGATGGCGCTTTAAAGATATATTAGCGACTTCAATACACTAGTAGGTATTCAATACAGTCTGAATTTTTATGTTGACTACTCAGTACTCTATAAACTTTTATTATTTTTAGTTGTGTTCTGTTAATTACGGAATATAAATATCAAAAGTATATATTATGTATTATTATTTTATTACTATTAAATATAAGTAGCGACAGAAAATACAAAACGTCAACAATTAAAGAGGTTTTATGTTTTATATAAAACACGTGAGCTTTTGTGTAACGACAACTTCCGCTAACGGATTAAGATTACCGCTACAATTTATTTTTTAATATTTTCACAATAATAAACACAAAACGTAAATAATAATATACAAAAAGTTATGGCTTAAATACTTACATTACTCCACTACAACTCTTCTAGTACTTATATAGCCAGTAAACTTACTTATACTAGACTCGCAAAATCTCGGTAGTGTTCACATGTTGAGTGAAGCGAGAAATGATTTTTTGATTTTTTTTTGCCTAAAACCATCGACGTGATAATATCTATATCTATAGGTTTGCAAATTTTCATCTCAATCGGTCAAACCGTTTGGAAGCCTATTGGTGACAAAGAGTGTAAAAAGTCTCCAGTAGAGCGCTCCGCTCGCTTCGCTCAATAAATAAATATAAATAAATGTATAAGCAAACTCATTATAGACATAACTATGTTATAGCATAATTGTTACTTTAACCGTACCTGTGTATCATAGCGTAGACGCATTAACCAAATTTATATAGTAGGTACTGGGGCCCAAACGCGGCTTTAAAAACGTGTTATTCTGATGTAGGTATTATATATGTATATCACTGTAAAGTTTCATCTGAATCCCTTCAGTAGCTTTTGCGTGGAAGTGGATCAAAAGTTCATCCTTACAAACTTTCACATTTATAAAATCTAAAGTTTGAGAAAAATGAAGATGGACATTTGTTACACTTTCACGCAAAATTTTTATATTGGTAGGTACTAATATTAGGTACTTCCAAATATATAAAATATGCACAGAATTTTCGGAATTCGGAAGATTAATTTGCACAACGCAGAATAAGTTTAAGCGTTACTTACATTTTTTTTCAGCATCATTTCCCTTCTTCTTTCTACTTCTTTTGTATCCCGCATATAGCAGAGTAGACAGAGGAAACCTAGTGTTAAGACATTTCTTTTCACCGAATTTTTCGACCTGTGGTGAGTGGCGGAATTCAACGCCGCACTTTTTGCCTTGATGCCAGAGCGAAGAGAGGAAAATATTAATAAATAATAATTCATTCCCTCGAGTGGGGATTGAACGCACAACCGTCGCGTTGCAGTCATACCCTTGTGCCCCTATTAACCGTATTAGTTATAAAACTTATAAATATTGTAGTATAGTTCGGTGACTAGGACTATAGAATACAAGTTAACGTGACTTCGTTAGGCTGTGATATTAAATTTGTTTTGTTTACATTGTTTGGCATTGCTTACCAGAGGTGCCCATTAGATACGTTTACGAAAAATATAAAAAAATGTTTTACCTGTGACTACTTAATTAGGCCGTCGTGCGCAGCGGTGTGACTGTAACGCGACGGTTGTGGGCTCGATCCCCACTCGAGGAAATGAAATATTTATTTAGATTTTAATTTTCATTTCATCGCTCTGGTATCGTAACGCCAGGTTGCCGCCCTGCTGTATTCCAGATGCAGTTTGAAGCAGAAAAAAAATATATCATTTTGTCTTTTTCTTTTATATTTACATGTCACCTCCGAGACAAGACATCCGTCGCGATTCACGGAAGATTATTTGTAATGATAGTGGTAAACTATTGATAGTGTGCTCGCTGCCAGGAATACACGCAAAAATTATATACTCGTTAGTACGTAAGTTTGCTTATAACATATTTTAAATATTGAACAATATTAAATTAAGAATGGACATCACTTTATTTTTGAATCTTAAATTATTATTTTAAGACATGAAATTGCAACAAAAGAAATATATTAAGATAAGTTTAGTTTTTTTTATTAAAAAAAATAAATTCCACAGGCTCACAGATGTCCGTACCTTATTTTTACGTTTGTTTTTTTTTAAATTGGCATTTATAATATGTACAAGACTATGTACTTATTTATACATATTATTTACATAACATTTCTTATAAACTAAAGTGAGTCCTTCATAAGGTGTTAGTGGAGTAAAATATTTTTAGTGCTAAATAAAGGTAATATATGCTTATACTGAGTGCGTAAGTGTAAGATGATTTTTTTTCTTAGCTTCAAAATGTATCCCACACCTAGCAGGGTAGGCAGAGAATCCTGGTAATCTAATGTTAAGACACTGCGTCCCCGTTAAGACACTTGTGTTGTACCCATTTTCCGAGGAATTCCTGAGCTCAGCTTTGCCTCGTTCTAAATGATATAGGGGATACAAAATTTAATATTTTCTAAATAATATGAGTCAAAATATGACATGGTTTAAAATTAAACTAAATGGAGGTCAAGGTAAATATCTTAGCAAATAAATAATATTTTAATATTTGTAAAATGATTATGATGGAACATCAAACTCTAATGCAAAAGAAGAAAGAATAAAATTCTTTATAATATGTGCACATAGATACTCATATAAATAATTAATATAAATTACTTCCTTGAGAAATCTTAAGGTCACACAGCAAGAGCTAAATGATATATTTGACAAACAAAGAAAACTAGTTTCCACGTACGCTGGCAACACAATTAAGTTATTACTACGGTAATATTTTTGTAAATCTATTTAGTACATTTCAATAATATGTTGTATATAAGATACAATTATTTATTATGAAACTTTGCTTTAAGTGGTTTCTCCCTTATACCATTAGGAGATTAGCAAATTTTTTATATATTTTTTGATGTTAACAATGAAAGGTTATACATTTAAATTATAAACCTATATCGTTAACAAATTCATTGCAGTCTAAAATCATCTTCAAATTTAAATTCAAAATATTCTTTATTCAAATATACTTATAATAAGCACTTTTGAATCAAACAAATATCTTAAAATATTTTTCAAGTAAAAGTTGAAATTAAAATTTCTTATATTATATTTATCAACAAAGTAAAGAATTTAGAGATAATAATTTTTATATGCTTATTTTGTATCGCAGCTTTCTGAACGTTTGAAATTGAAACACAGGTTTACAAGAAGTGAAATACGATTCACGGGCACCGACATGAGTGACAGAAATGACATTTCGTTGCATTTGAGATTGTAAAATACTCTTATTTCCCTAATTAAATTATGTTATCTTAATTTAGATAACGACAATGCTACAAATCAGTAGTTTACTTATATGCTTGCTGTGAAGTAGGCTGGAGTAGTATAAAACAAAATATATGAAGAATGGTGCTGTGAGGAATACCACATTGTGAAATAGTCGTATTGTTTTTCGCACAAATAGTTATTATGGTTGTTATGTAATTAATATAAGTTTGTTAATCGTAATACTATACGTTAGCTAAGATGAGGGCGGTTGCGTTGATTAGTGGAGGAAAGGACAGCTGTTACAACATGATGCAGTGCGTCGGCGCCGGGCACACTATAGTAGCCCTGGCCAACCTCCAACCAGTACACAAAGGTTAATATTGTCATATACACCGATTTAGGTACATATATATCAAATTTCATTAGAGCATAATATTTATACATGAGGTTGCAATAACCTGTTGAAACTGTTTTTTGTAGCACTTTAATTTTTAAAATAAATATATATTTTTTATTAATACTTATTTCGGCCAATTACTATGAAAGTAGCATGCATTAATAAATAAAATTGAATTATTCTAGATGAATTGGACAGTTATATGTATCAAACAGTTGGTCATCAGGGAATAGATTTGTATGCGGAGGCAATGGGTTTGCCTTTATACAGGGAGATAATATCTGGTGTGGCTGTAGATCAAAGTCGAAATTATAAACCAACAGACAAAGATGAAGTGGAGGATTTGTATAGATTGTTATCCAGAGTGAAGGTATAAAATATAGAGAAAACATATATTACATTTTTTTTTTTTTTCATAATATATTTCGTTTTATGACAGAAATCTTGTTTTATGTTGTTCTAAATATACTTTTTTTTATTTATTTTTTTTTATTAAAATTAATTAGAAAATATTTAGAAGCTTGTTTAATAAGAATTTATCATATGTGGAATATAGTACAGTACATGCTGTATTCCACATATGAGGTAAAAAAAAATATTATTCAAGTTATGTTATGATATTTTTAAATATTAATAGTAAGTATTTTTAAAATTCTAATTTATTTACATTTATAAAATACTTTATATAGAATTATCTCATTCATTCATTTATTTCAGAATGAATTAGACATAGAAGCTGTAGCTTGTGGGGCAATATTATCAGATTACCAAAGAATCAGAGTTGAAAATGTGTAAGTTATTACTATATGTAATATGTATATATCATACTATTTTTATTATTTTCAAAATGCTATTTGACATTTATGAAAGAAAAGTACTTTTTAGAAAACATATAAAAATTGGATTTAGCATTTAGCTATATGTTCTTATTAAGCTACATGGAAATTCTGCTTATCACACAACTCCGTAACAAGTGGAAACATGTGCATTTAATGATTTTAAAAATATAATGTGAAATATTTTCCTTAGATGTCAACGACTTGGCTTAGTATCCCTTGCATATCTTTGGAGAAGAAATCAGAAGGAACTCTTACAAGAAATGATAGTTAATGGTGTTGATGCCATTATTATAAAGGTAATTAATTTTAATGGTATATTTTTATTCCTTGCTTCTAATAAAAAATAAATTTAACATGTCACATATATTTTTATAAGTTTTCATGACTATTTCCAATTTTCAAAACAGATTTTGCTGATTATTATAGTAAACCACTTCTGTGGTGCAGTGAGAAAGTTTGTGACTTTAAACCCCTTGGTTATGGGTGTGATATTTATTGGGGGAAATATATATTTTTTTATTTCTTCACTGTGATTGGAAACAGAAGTGTTGAATGGTGGTACTCAACGCATTATTAAAATTATTAAAATTCAAATTGAAAGCAATAATGCCTGCTTATTATATCTGATATACAGCATGCAATTAATTTTTTTTTTGTTTATCTGTCAGCTGATAATCACATGGTGACCAAGTGACCAAGATATTGATTCTATTTTATAATAATACTTTAAATACCTATTTATTATTGTGATAAGCATTATATTATGTGTAACAGATATTGTATAGAGTGAGCATATGACTTCTAATATCTCTCTCTCTTGTTTAAATTATCTTTATTTCATCTCATATGTTGTAGAATAGTTTTCAATGTTTAAGTTTTTTATATTTTGCTAAAACTCCATTGAAGTGAAAAATCTGAATTTATATTTATTTCCATAATGCTCTGACTATAATATCAGTTTCACGCTGTATGCCGCATATATAAGGTACGCAGAGGGAACCTAGTGTTAAGATATTCCGTTTTCTACTTTCCGCCGATTTTTTCGAAGAGTTGCGTCTTGGAGTAGCGGAACTCAACGCCAAGCTTTGCTTTGATGCCAGAATGAAGAAATATAAATGTTAATATAAAATAATTCATTCCCGCAAATGGGAATCGACACCACAACCCCGAGTTACTGTCACACCCTTGTGCCCCTGTGCCAAGACGGCCTAAATAATATTATGCAAAATATTAAATTTACATTTGCCTAACTCTATTGCAAACAATCCATTATATATGTCTCCCTCGAGTTGTAGTTACGAAACATTCAACTGTAACGCGATATTTGTAGGTTTAATTTCCATTTAAGGCGTTGCTATTATCGATTTAAAAGAGCGGAGAGCAACAGATTAGGTCAAATTCCGCATTTTTTTTTATTGGAAGAAAAACAGAATAGAGTAACATGCCACTAATAATTATTTTTGGACATGTTTACTAAGATAACAAAACAATGCTAAAATGTAAAAATACCTACAAGGACATCAATATGTCTCTTTGGACTAATAACATGAGGCTATTAAATTTTCAATTAACAGAAATGTGTTACAAAATAATTGAAAACACATATTACAAACAGATAAGGAAGTGATATTAAGTCATTAGTCTAAATACTAAGTTGCCTACGAATAATATATCCATTATATGTAGATACTTTGTATCAAAGTTAACGTTAAAACGTTGGCGTTCCTCTGAAATTGGTAACAAATTCTTCATTTAAAAAAGCAGCTTTACTTTTTTCCCGTTTATCCAGAAAAGACAGGACATCTAGCGTAGATCACTTTGTGTTGAGTGTTGGAACTCAACGCTGCGCCTTGTGTATCAGAGAGGAGAAATGAGAATAATAGCAATAGAATTAGAGTCAAGTGTCTCTACTGCTACTTGCAAAGTCTTCTACGTGGTTTAACTTAAGCTTAAAGGTTCGGTTCTAAATTATCATCTGTCACTGTTATAATTCGTTCTGTTATAATTCTAGTTCACATTTTTCAAAAAGAACGTACAAGATACATCAGACCTTTAGCTATTTTCGCCAATTATAATGTATGTGGACATACGTTTTTAATTAAACCTTTTTTCAATCAATAAATATTATAACCGTATATTAAATGAATACTTGTACATGATCAGGTTGCAGCGCTCGGTCTGGACCCAAGGATACACCTAGGGATGACAATCAAAGACATCCAGCCTCACCTTCTAGTCATGCAAGAGAAGTACGGATTGAACGTGTGCGGTGAGGGCGGGGAATATGAAACTTTTACACTCGACTGTCCTTTGTTTAGGAAAAAATTAGTTATGTAAGTATTTTATGATTTAGCAAAAGTTTAAATATATTTTTTTGTATCTTCAATATCATTAAAGTTAGTATAGTCTTAAGTTTGAGACATTGTATTTTATTTTCTATACTGAAACAACTATTGGTAAACTGAATAAATAAATAAATAAAAATGATTAAATTTAAATGGTTATGGATTTTCGAAGTTGTGTTATTCATTTAAATTTAAAAACATGTTAACAAACAATTATAACCCAATGTATTTTTCTGATGCTAATAAAAGAGCGGGTAAACGCGACGGTTGTGGGTTCAAGTTAATCTCATGAGAATTATGTTTTAATATTTTTATTTCCCCGCTCTAGTAACGAGGCAAAGCGCGGCGTTAAATTCCGCCATTCAAGACTCAATGCTTTCAGAGGTCGGCGGAAAGTGGTGAAAGTGAAGTATCTTAATGGAAACGAGTGTCTAACACTAGTTTCTCCCTGCCTACCCTGCTACGTGTGGGATATAGAGTGAAGCTAAAAAAAATTATATTATAGTCATTATGTAAAGGATAAAGAAAGGACATACATATTTGACTTTAGTATGTCAGGTGTTCAATCAGTTTGTTGGTAAACTGGTAAACATAACAGTGATAAAATGGAACAAACAACTCAAATATGTGCATAAACGAATATTTAACCAATCATCAGCCTTCATGGTGCAGTGTGACTGTGTGGGTTTGATTCGCGCTGGTAAGAATGAATTGAGGATTATGATTGAATATTTTTTATTTCCCCAATGTGGTACCAAGTATGGTGTTAAATTCCGCCATTCTACACGCAATGTCTCAAAAATAAGGTGCGTGGGGAAAGAAGAAAACCCTTAAGTCTTACCCTCGTATACGGGAAAAAGCGTGCATAAAATAATAAAGGAAATAATATTAAGATAGTATAAATAATTTATCAAATGAAATATCGGCAGATATGAGATGTTATTAGCATGCCTCATTTAATCTGGAACCCAAACAGCAAATCGATGTCTATCGAGTAGTATATTTGTAGGATTAGGAGATTATTTTTTTTAAGTCCACATTTAAAGCAATACCTCCTTTATCGTAACGTACTGTTGTAAAGTATACATTATTTCAGCGATCATTTTAGCTGTTTATACGCAGAAAATTCAACTTTGAAATTATTTATTACAAACATTGATATGTTTGAAAAAAAAATATTATGGTTAAATATATTTCTCATATTTTCAACAGAGACGATAAAGAAATGGTGATACACTCTGACGACCCGGTCGCGCCTGTCGGTTATTTAAACTTAAAATTGCATCTAGAACCTAAAGAAAACTACGACGAAACGAACAAACTACCTCTAACTGTGAAAAACTCATTAGATTTTGTAAAAGACTTGAACGATACGGTGTTTAGTGACATAAGCGATATAGAACTGAGTGAAACGGAATTGGAGTCTATCGAGAAATTGGAAAAGGAGGAGATTATAAAACAAAATGAACTCAATCCGTTGCTCACTTATTCCGGCGACAATGCTAATATAGACGGCGATAGCAATGAATTAGAAGATTCAGAAGATGGCTATTATTACGATGAAATGAATGATCTTGATGATATACATCCCGTTTTAGATCACAGGTCCATATATGGGAACAAGCATGGCTGGTATTTCATCGGTGGAATCGTTGGTGAAGGTGTCGATACTAAACTGGCCACGGAGGACGCTATGAAGAAACTCATTAGTAGGTAAACTTGTTCAGGCTTTTTTGATAGTGAAACTTTTTGTTGATAAATAGTGATATACCAGACTTTTTTATTTATTAATATTTAAAGATATATTTGAATAAAGATTTTGTAATATACAACAGGAATAATTGCTACCATAAGCAAAATAAAGTCAAGTGCAAATCAATAAAACATCTTTGAACGTTTATAATTGTCTCATATATTTTTTGTAAATTATAAATTTCAAACTATCATTTTCCTTATTTATTTTTTTTATGAAATGATATAAATCAACTTTAAGTACAATAAACATAAAACCGTAAAAGATTTTTGATGTTGCTTACAGAATGATTTTCAATTATCTTTTTATCTTGTATTTGTAAGCTTTTGGCTTTTTAGATTAAATTGTTGAAGCTAATGTTTTTAATGCATTTTTTTAACATAGAAACCATTTGTTTACTTTGCTTTACTCTCTTCATTAATTAAATATTATTTATAACAAAATTAAATTAAAGTTAAAGTTACAAATTTTTAATTAACTTATTTGATGCTTATTAAGCAAATAAAATATGTGCTAACAACTTGTCTAGAGATATTTTCCAGGGAAATTTTTTTGTTAGTTAAATATCTGGGGTGGGCACAAGACTATTCTAGGGTGGGCACGGCCTACGCGGGCCCCTCTATTCTTACGCCTGTATTTACTTTGCATAATCATTCACGTATTTCTATTGTTATTTATATCATCGATAACAGATGTTTATATAATGACTTATTCAAATTTCTTATCTTTACCGCAATTTATTTAATGCCATCTGAATAAATAAACGTCTCATGAATTGAATCAGAAACAATCACGATTAAATACTTTTTGCATCCGTATGTATGTATACAAACAAACAAAGGTTGGTTTCCATGCATATTTAATTACAGATATTATTTACAACCACAATGTTGCAATGTAGGAATACTTTAACAAATAAACGATTAAGTCCATGTGGTTATTAAAGTTGATTAACTCATAGATAGAATAAAAATTAAAAATTAGATTAAGACCATTTTCTTTAACTATTAAATGTGATTAAAAGTTTTAGTAAATCATTTGATATAAGGATCTCGAAACAGAGTAACTTATTAATTAGAGTATATAGCTTCACTTACTATATTATAAGTGAAGCAATATACTCTAATTATTATCGACTCAAAAGCCAGTCGTGACTCAGGCACATAAAGTGTGACTGTAACGTACTGGTTGTGGGTTCGATCTCCACTCGAGGAAATAAAATAATTATTAAAATTTATATTTTCGCTCTGGTGTCGAGTGTGGCATTGTTCTGGCACTCTAGAAAGTGAATAACAAGAGGAGTATCTTAACCCTAGGTTGCCTCTGCCTACCCTGCTAGTTTTTATGAATTTAATGCAGAATTTTATAAATTCCATAAAAAATCCAATGTCATTCCGTCTTTTGTGAAACATACTCTATTTATTCACAATTACCATTACAGATCTACTGGACAGTGAAAATCTAGAACTTCCCGATGTGTGTTCTGTTAACATTTACATGCGGGACATGGAGGAATATGCGGCGCTTAACTCTGTGTACGTGGACACGTTTTCATTCCCCAACCCTCCTACGAGGGTTTGTGTGGAATGTCCCTTACCAAAGAATGTTGGACTTATCATGGATGCGGTAAGAGCTGTTTTTATTTCATTTATATTAAGAATATGAACCAGCCAGTTCGATTGACAGTCACACTTTGTGACCCTGTGCCACGAGTGGCGCCTGGCCCCTATTTATATTATTATTATTATTAAAGGTGGCGTACAAACAAAATAACATGAATCAAGAGGAGGGCGTTTGTAAAGAGCGTGTGACGATGCACGTGCAGGGTATATCGCACTGGGCGCCGGCCAACATTGGCCCTTATAGTCAGGCTGTTAAGGTTCGTTATTGTTTTATATTTTATTTTTAATATATAGTAAACCATATAGCTAATGCTCGTTTAAGGCAAGTGTCTTAATATTTTTGGAGTAGCTTCATGTTTGTTTTTACATACTAGCAAATATTTCTATAAAACGTTGATATTTTTTTGTTGAAATAAATAATAATATACGAAAAATTTAAATTTTTAAAAAAGTACAATTCTTGTCCACTACTAGAATGACCTTAGAATTGGAAATCTAACATGGATTTCTTTTAAAATATAGGAAAAATTTTACAACTTATATTATAAAAAGATTTAAAACAAAAATCCAAGAAAGTAGGTGACTTGAATGAGAATTGCCTGCTGTACGTAGATGATGCAGTGCTTATTGCATCATTAAAATGCGAGTTGCAGGCACCACTCTGAAAGAAGGGTGTGAAAATAATGGTCTAAGCCTGAATGCTAATAATACAAATGAAGAAAGGACGGAATGCAAGATCAGTGTAAATGGTAAAATAATATAACAAGTGAATGAAGTGCTATATTTGGGGAATATGTTCAGTAGAGGTGGAAGATACGAGATGTATGCGGAAAGGCGTATTGCTGCTGGTAACAAGGTTAATAGTCCCTTAGCTGCATTGATGAGACGGCGGAACGTCAATACAGTTGCATGTTTAGCTGTAAACAATGCAGTATTGGTACAAGATTTATGAAGTAAGTGAGTGGTAGGGGAGGCCTCGGTTAACCTTCGAAAACAGTATCAAAGATACTGGAGGAAGGTCACGTAAAAAGCATGAGTATCCCTCGGACGGCATGTATGAAGAGGTTGGAGGCTGGAGAGACCGTAGCGTTTGTTGCTCCGTTCTCTCTGTCTACCCCACTAGGGTCATTGCGTGAAGCTAGATTAAATTATAATTTATAGTTATTATGTAAGTGAAGCGGAAAAACGAGATAAGCTTCTCAGTTCTGTTTTTCTAATAAAACTTTTAAGAAAGCAAAAAAGTATTTTTACTGAAATTTTTCCCATTTTCTCCTTCGCTTGGGAAGAAAATAATGATAAGTAATAAAAAATCTAAAATAAAATTTGGGCAGTGGCCTGTAGCTAAGTGTATAGTGTGGCAGGTCGGGCCGGTGGTGGGCACGTGCGGGCAGATCGCGCTGGTGCCGGGTAGCATGCGGCTGGTGGGCGGAGGCGCGCGCGCGCAGGCTGGTCTCGCGCTGCGCCACCTCGCACGCGTGCTGCGCGCTGTCGCGCCGCGCGCGCACATACGCAGCGTGGTGCAGGTGGGACTAACGTTTCATAATAAGTGTAGTGTAGAATATTTATTTGACGTTGCTGCTTGATAATGACGTACATATATAGCTAACAGCGTAGTCAGAAACTTCGAACGCTTGGACGGTTTCCAAGAGGTATTCCGCTATTATCAAATGAAATTTTCAAATGAAATTTATCAAATGAAATTTTTTTTCACAGAAATACCGCTAGCAATCATTTACGAGTTAGAAGTTATTTTCTATACAATTATCAATAACGTTTGTAATATTTTATCATACAAATACAAAAAAATATTATCTTCCGCGCCTCTTGGAAATTGTTGAAATTTTTACGTACAATTTTTTATACGTTTTCTATAATATTTATCTGTGTTGATGTACGTAGAGCGTGTGCTACGTGACGCGTCGCGGAGCGGCGCGCGAGGCGAGGCGGCAGTTGGAGCGGCGCACGGCGGGCGCCATCGTGCAGTGCGCTGTCGTGCGCGCGCTGCCCCGCGCCGCCGCTGTCGAATGGCACGCCTGGGCGCACACCGACAACAACCGCTTTGACTGTACGTTTATTTTCTCGATATTTATTAAATACATCTTAATTGAATTTAAGTTAACATAGTTGTCCTCTTTGTTTGCCTATACCTATACTTACATTGCTATGTGCGTGAAGATTGAAAAAATTAAATATTCTTATTTCGATAGATGAGGAGACCGGCTGTAATGTCGGTGACTACAAAGTAGCAATTACTAGGAGGTGGAATTATGAGAACACTGTTGCTGCCATTGTTTGCAATGTCGCCACAGGTATTCATTATAATTTATTAGATGCGTAATTTATGTACCTATATTATATAAATGTGGTTATTTCATGTGAATATGAAAACTAATATGTTTTAATCATTTTTGACTGAAATATAATAAAAAAGAAAACCATTTAAAGTAATACAATATCTTGACACTAGGTTCTCCCGCCACAATGAAAACATATTGGCACAAATAAACATACAAATGTTAAGAGTTCGATCCCCATTCGAGAAAAATGAATATTTATGTAAATATTCATATCTTCGTTTTGGTGTCGGGGCAAAGGGCGGTGTTAAGTTCCTCCACTCAACGTGCAATTCTTTGAGATGTCGGTAGAAAGTGGGAACGGAGTCTCTTCCCTCTGTCTACCCCATTTTATGTGGAATACAGTATGAAACTAAAGTAAAACACCTCATAACCCTCCTATACGCTGTAGCCCACGTATAGGACAGTCACCACAAATGCGGGATAAAGCGTGAAGCGTGTAAAAAAAACATTTTCTACCAGGATCATCCCCCTCCACGTCGCAGGCGTCGTTCCCGGACGCAGCCGCGTGCTCGCTGCACCGCGCGCGCGCCTCGCACGCCCCCCAACACGAACTCGAACAAGTGCTCGAATACGCACTGCGCAAGCTGCTCAACGACTGTACTGATGATGACCAAGTGTTGTACGTGAGAGTATTCTATCAGGTAATACATTTATGTTGTTACACAAAATATTTTTTAAATTACACACTTATTTAAACTTCGAAAAACTACTAAAAATTTTTAATGATCTTACTTAAATACCAAAAACTAAATCTTCACAGGTATGGGGTTCACCGCCACCCTCGCTCCTAGTATCTGCGGCGTTTATCGCAGCGCAGCGTTTAAATACGCGTGTAGCCTTATGCGTAGTTCCGGCTTTGGCGTTGCACAATGCGTTCACGTTCCTCTCCATCAGCGGCTTAAGGTTACAGGAGTGATTGTGTAAGTTTAATTATTTTATTTTTTTTGCTTCACGCTGAATCCCGCATATACCAGGGTATGCAGAGGGAGCCTACTATTAAGACGACTACATTCCATCTATCCGCCCAATTTTTGAGACATTATGGCTTGAGTTGTTACCATAGCGCGGGAATAAAAATAATTTATTAACTTATAACTTATACTATAAAAATAATTTATTGACTCTGACTAGAAATCAAACTCAAATCTCACAACCGTCGCGTTTATAGTTAGCGCTGCGCCATGACGGCCGCGATAAATTTTTAATAGTTAAAAAAAACTTTAAGCTACTTACTTCTTTCTACATGCAACTTACGCACTATTATGTATTCAATTTCTTGTCTCATATGTTAGCTCTTATACAACTTTTAAATATTTACAACCATTCAATAAGTTACGTTTCTATTTACAGATACCACCAAGAGGGCAGCCCAAGAAAGAAAAGAATGCAGATGCTTTATTGCCGTTTTAAAAATATATTTGCTGAATATTTTTCAGTGTTTATAAAATTTTGTTAATTATGCTACCGAGTTTACCATATTATATATTAAGTCAAACAATATAAATTATTTTTATTGCAAAAAAATGAGTTTAATTTCGTATTATTGTAAGCAGACAATAAAAAACGTGGGCTCAAATTAGAATTTACTTTATTTTTTTTACAAAATTGACCGAACAGTGCGAGATTTCTAGAACGTTTACACTTGCATTAAGTAGACATAAAAGTTATAATTATTTCTCTTACAAGTAAGTCTTATTCACCTGTGTCGTAAGCGGCGCGAGTCGTCGCGCGAAACTTTACATGATTCTATCAAACGATCGGTTCACATAATTATACCTTAAAAGTCGTCACTAAGTAAATTATGATTAATAATAATAAAGAAAGCATAATTATAAACTAAACTCGATACAATTACACTTAACCAGTATTAGTCGATCGCCGATACATTTCTAATACAATATTTATAATACACAACGAATTGGGGACAGATCACGACCGGCGCTCCACACTTTACTATACACAATACGGCACTATTCGCTACGCAGTATAAAAATTTAGTTTTAAATATCATTTTAAAGGGGAAACATATTATGATACAATGCTAAATTTCATTTATAGATAAGCTAGGGGCGAGATTCACAGTAAAGTTGTGGTGTCGACGGTCGCCGCGCATTAGCGATGCGTTTAGAAACCCTTTACAGAACAATGCACCGTCTAACAGAACATTGCTTCAAATTACTGTTATCTTTTCTTTTCTTTTATCTTTTTCTTTATTGATACTGTCTCGAATATTGAGCGTCGCCCTGGAAATTATTGACGCCAGAAACCTATATATTTCATATGATATATATGGATTGAATAAATAATTTCTTCATAATAGTCAAACTAAATATAATATACTCTTATATAAATTTATTTTATAATATATTTAGCTGGTCATACAATTTCCAAGGCGAATGTCGTTGATAAATTAGAAGATAAAAGGTAGCCTATGTTTTGTACTTTATAATTAAATCAAAATGCTAGTTCGCAACTGCCACTCCAATGTATAAAACAATGTTTAGCGATTTAGTTATTAAAATAGGGTCTGTTAACTATTAAAATTTCAAAAATCAATAATAACAATCATAAAAGCATATTTATTTGGACAGTAACTAGCATTTTGTCTTAAGCGAGTTGAAAAATAATTGTAATTTGTCACTTGGAAGAGGAGCTGCTGATTTCACTCTTATAATTAAACTAAAGAAACCTAACAATCTAGTAACATAGTTATAATCAACAATGTTAAACAGTAAACTAATAATGTTTTTTGGGAATAGGATAGTTTGTATAATTTCTTCATAAGTAAATTCATTTCGGACATCACAGTCACCATCAACTGAAAAAATTCAATATATCCCCATCTCTCCTCGAATATAATATATAATAATACATATATATGTGTGAATATAATGATAATAATCGGGTATAAGTTGTATACAGTTGTATCCATATAAAAGTATAACTAAAATAAATACCTTATTAAGCAAAAATTAACAATAATCTAAAAATAAATCTAAAATCGAAAAAGAAAATGCGCACCGTCTTCACGTCGAAGCATCTCCGAAGCGACGCGCCGACTCTTTCGATCTCTAACAGAATTTGCATTCCAAATGCATTGAAAGGCAGATTTTTGTAATATACAGTTTATTGTTGTTTCGAGAAATGATCAGTAAACATATTGATTAAGACACGACCCGCCACGGGGCGGACCAAAAAACGTTAATATTAAAATAGTACGATTGCCCAGCTACCCAGTGAAGTTAGTATCAGTTATGTACACTACCCCCGCTACTCCGCTATAGCTATACTTACATACGCTACGTTACGTTAATCAGATGTCGCGTCGCTACACACACATATATTACACACTAGAGCGAGAGTTCGTCAGTGTCGTCGGGCGCGTCGGCCGCGTCCGAGGCGTCCAGGTGGCGCTGGCGGCTCTGCAGGTACTGGCGGTGCGCGTACTTGTTGAAGCGGCGCTTGGCCATGAAGAGCGTGGCGATGGTGCGCGGTGCGAGGCGCACGGCGGCGGCGCGCGACGTGATGCCGCCGCGCCGGCACTCGCCGCACGTGTAGTCCAGCACGTTCAGCGTTGCCACCGTCGCCCTAACGCACTCTGCACACAACGCGCACGCACACGTCACCACACAGACACGCACGCACACAGCTACACACACCGGACTTACGAACGACTAACGTATCAGGCGTCGATAGGTCCATAACAATTACCAATAGAATTACTTTATTTATAAGGTGAATAAATGATTTAATCAATAGATCTATTTAATCGATATATCGATGTTCAAATCGACTTATCATCTTATTGACGCCTGTTACGGAATTATTTGATACAACAAATAAAAAACCAAAACAAAATTGTAAGTTTCGGCCGTCATATGTAGCTGTGAGTGTATCGTGGATGTATGCCCTGTATTATATTTAGCACACAAATAAATATGTATATATGCATTTCTATTAAAATACCGACTTCCTAGACAGGAGGTTCGAGCCCCGATTGTCTATAGCATTTCGAGTCGGCTCTAACGAGGCAGATTATATATTTTGCTGGACACATCATGCGGTCACCTATACGTCCATTCTAAACACATCTAACACAAGACTTGAAGCTTCCTATTTCGTGTGACTGTGTATGACCTTCTAAAGCTCAAACTCGGTGGTTCACGATGGAATTAACATCGAGAGTTAAAAAGCGAATATATGGAACAAGCGTGTATATAGATACATACAACATGATAAAAATTTGTCGAAAATGAAATTATGTAAACCATGCATTTCGAGACATTAATTAAAGCACAAAGCGGCAGACAAAGAATATAATTTCCTATCGATCGGAACAAAAAATTATATTCTTATGTGATCAAAAGAAAACAAGCGTATAGAAAAATATAGAAAGCTGGACATAAGTTATATAACCAAGTATATCTAAGAAGCTTATTGTTTTAATCGATGAAAAACAAGGTCTCAAAACTGAACCTAGTCTCAATTATATCCAGCCCCATAAAGCATGACAACCTATGGCCGCGCTAACAGTGAATAGTATAAACTGAATATCCTTAGACATATATAATATATCATAAATATTCTGTTCAACAACCACTGCCGCTGTAACGTGCAAGGGTCAGGGGGGTGCGCTAACAGTGGCTAATATAAACTGAATACTTCAAGAACCATAATATAACATCAATATTCTGTTCAACTATCACTGCCGCATTAACATGCAAGGTGGCGCAGGGGGGAGGAGACGGGCGCGGGTAGAAGCGAGGGGGGTTTGGGGGGGGGAGGTTCCCGCTACGATGACGTACCTTGATGGTGTTGCCTATCGCACAGCTTACAAATGACGAGCTGCATTGTCCCCTTGGGCCCGATGAAGGAGCGATCGCACAGCGGGCAGTAGCGACCGATGCGATACGCCCTACGCACGCACGCACACACACATACGGACCGCACGCGCACAAGCACCGGAACACAGAAACACGCCATTAGTATCGGCCGAGTCGGGGCCGAGCGGACTCGGAATACACTTTGTTACTTATCGTTGGCTCGATCGTGGGAACTAATAATTTCTTTATTTGTTTATATATACATGGCATAAAATAGATATATAAGAATTGAAAGTAAACATAAAACAAACGCGCTGAAATTTAAATGTCATACACATAGAAATTTAGATTAACTTAGCACAAAAGGAATATCATAGAAATTGTTTACCAATCAAAAAGTTAACTAGAAACTTTAATAAGAACATAACAGATTAAATAAAAATGTGAATAAAGAAAAATAATTTTATAAAGAGCCAGAAAACAAGTAACAAAGTAAGTTAGTGAATGCTTAAACATGATAATTGAATTACGCCCGTGTTAGTTAAACGAAGTATGGAATGAAGTTAGTCTCTGTTACAACGGCTGATGATGTCGACATCCTTAGCCATGATGGGATATTAATTGAAGCAACACTTTATAACTAATATAGTAGAGGAAAATAAATTAAATAACAAAACTGCTTGTTGCGTCAATTACATAAAAAGAATCAATATCAAGTTACCAATAATTATTTTAAAAAAAATGAAAATGGACAGTAAAGTAGGGTATACAAAAAAATTAGTGTTAATTCCTAAGGCCAATTTCACACATGATTATGATGATTTTCATAATTTTTAAACAAATTTGGGGCTTAATTTGGAAAAGTATGACTTTGACATATGTATTCAAACCTTATCCAACATTTTACCCGCTTTACTGACCCACAAAGATTGTTTGCCTAAACATTACTCGTAACCGAAGCGTCCTCAAACAAAAATCTATATATAGTACAAAAATAGTATGTAGAAAAAAAAACAAACAACCTCCGTTACTTAATCGAAATATCTTGTATGAAGAGATGTGGTGCATGCAACTTATAACTATTACCAAATTCTGCTAAATATTATCTTCAATACTTATGAATAAACTATATAAAAATTTAACTTGCTTTTAATAAGAAATATATTACTTAGAAGAATTCGGTAAGGAGTAAATGTGCTGATTAAACGCTTGGATCGTAAATAACATTATGCGGGGTCAAAAATGCTACAATCAATATACCAGAGAAAGCGGATTCCGATAGTGAAAGGGGGTGAGCTTGTGTTAGTCAACATTGAACACGCATGGAATGACGTGAGAACACAATGTCTACCAAGACCAGTTAACAAATTACGGACCTTAGGGCGGGGACCGCTCTCGCTACTCGCCAATTCTATTATTTACTCGATTATTTATTATTAATTAATCGAATATTAATATTCATAAGTATATATCATACTAAATTGTAAGCTATTATAAGTATATTTAAAATCGATTATGACTATGTTTATTATCGATTAATTGAAGAGAGTTATCGATTATTCAAAACTCATTTTGCTTTATATATATAACTCTACATAGGCGTGACAATTTATAGTAGGAGAGCAGCCGCCCGCAAAGCGAGTCCATACACATAGAATCATCGAGAAACTTTGTAAAAAATCTTAGTACTTTTCGTCGGCATCTCCTTCGATGTAAACGCAACTATTGGTTCAGGTTTTGTTGTTGCCCCTCTTGCTTTTACTTGAAAAACAACCGTGTCACTTTGAGTACCATCATTCTCTTTAGTTTTAGTCGTTAAGAAATATTTACGTGCTTGTGTGATTATTATTACTTTTTAAAAAAAATATTAGTAGAACCAGAACCAAAGCAGTTTTTAGTTCATTATAAATTAGAAATTGTAATGTCATTTTAGCAATATACAATTAATTATCTGTGGTCTTTGATTGTATGAATTCAGGTTCTACTATACTATTTACATTTTTGAAAAAATTGCTTTGCAGATTAACCTGTTATTCGAAGTCAGTAATAAATTACAAATATAATAAATGTCTTATCTCTCTGGCCTTGTATTATAAATATTTTGGATTTGAACAAAAAAATATACATACAAAAAGGGAATATGTTCATTGTGATTTTAAGAGGCCATTTTATATTTGGACTCTTATTTAATTTTCAATAAACTAAAAAAATCATAAAATTGTTTAGTCATCATTAAGTGTTCTACTGTTAAAATTTAAAATTGTATAGAATTATTAAAATAAACTATTTGAAGTTTAAATAACACTTATGATAGTGTAAATACATTTTAATTCACTTAATATTATGACTAACAATGGAATATAAAGTTTTATGTCATTATGTTAAATATTGCACTTACTTTACTTGTTATAAATATTGAATAATCGATATTTTTAATAATTACTATTATGAAAATTCGACAAAAAAACTTTATACTACAATAAATATAATTACTATCTTCTAATAATTACACGCGTCCACTTACAGCTCGATGTGACATATACCATATACAATAATGAAATCAACAAATTTTTAATATCTTTATGAACTTTACTATTTTTATCTTCATTAAAGATATTAACTAGATTGCATTATGTTAAACATAAAAACATGCATAATTATTTTTTTATATCAAATTCTTAACTTAACCTTAACCCTGTTTAGTCTAATGACAAGAACGAGAAAATAAAAGTAAATAATTCCCCGAGTGGAAATCGAATCCCACAAAGTTCACGTTCATTTCGTGTGTCTATGGGCGTGTCAGTCACGTGGTGTGAGTGTAAGCGGACGCGTGCACACGCATACAGGTATAGATAGGAGTAGGTGCCGACCTGGCGCATGGCGTGCACAGCGAGTGCGAGTAGAGCTTGTGCCCGCCGGGCCCCCGCCGCGTCTGGTGGTGCCACTCGGCGGGCCCCCCGCTCGCGCCCGCGCTTCCCGCCACGCCGGGGCCCCCCAGCCCGCTTGCCTCTCGCGCGCCGCACGACTTGCACACTGCGCACTCCACGCAGTGCCACCGACCTGCAACGTGACGGGTCGAGGGTTAGTTACGTGGCGAGTGAAGGACAAAGGGCTTCACCCACAGTTTTGAAAATACAGGTTAAATAATATATATTAGCTATTTTAGTACAATTATTCTGGATGCCACTGCCTTGCGGTACCAGGGTTCCGTATCAATATACAGATTGGACGAGTTACAAACCAATATCCATGCGTTGTCATTCCATCAACGCGCGGCGACATAAGTGTGTAAGCGCGACGGTTGTGTTCGATTTTCACTCGGGGAAATAAATGCTTTAATATTTTCATTTTATCGCTCTGGTAACAAGGCAAAACGCGACGTTGAGTTCCCTCACTAAACACACTATGGCTTAAAAATGCGGTGAAAACCGGAGATCAACGTGTCTTAACACTCGGTTCCCTCTGCCTATCCAGCTATATGCGGGATATAGCGTGAAACTAAGAAAAAATATTTTTAAATTGCATTACGTGTACCACCCAAGAATGGAAAATACTGGGTACAATAGATTTTTTAACTATACATCATATATTCACCAGATTCACTAGTGATTGTGTTGAATGGTGGAACTCACCAATGTGTTTTGTCTGTTAGTACAACTAATGTGGCTGTAAACGTGAAGGTTGTGAGATCATTTTCCACTCAGGAGAATGTAATAATTTCATTGCCCTACTCTGGTAAGAAGACAAATGACGGCTTTGAGTTTCGCCACACAACACGCAACGTTCCAAAAATTGAGAAACAGAGTGTCTCAACACCGTTTCCTCTACCAACTTATATGCAAAGAAAATCAAATGTCACATATATAACCCACCTGTGGGCACAGTTCTGAGGCCAACACAATAAATATGAAAGCCGCGATCGCACAGATCACAGAACAGCATCTTGTCGTCGTCGGCGGGGCGCGCACACGAGCAGCACGTCTTGCACTCGGCGCACTGCCACGCGTACTCGCGGCACTTGCGGATAGTGTCCGGCCCGAGCTCGATGCACGACGGGTGTACTGGCGACGAGGATTTTGTTTCTTTTTTATTACTTTTAATAATAATTTATGTTTTACGAATTTTTATTTGTTACACTACGAATGTGTATTTTTGTTACAAAAGTTAATATGGCCTCGTAACATCAAACTATACGATACCCACTCAGGATAATAATTATACTTACATTATTTTATTTATATAATTCCCACACAAGGGAATGAATTATAACCTAACAACATTACAAGTCTTATATAAAACTTCCATACTCACGCTTAGCGTTACAATTGGCGCAGACCAGGAACCGCTCGTGCGTGTACTTGCGATTGGCCTCCAGGCGGAGGCTGCACACGCGGCACGTGTCCACTTCCTCCTCCTTGATGGCCGGAGGCTCCGCTTGGCTGCTACTGCGCTTCGTTTTTGTAAGCTTTTTTCTCTGTTTATTAAAATATTTGTGGTTTATTAGAATTAAGTATTTGTTGTTAAGTGTAGATTAGGAGAATGTATTTTAACTGAGTCATCATTTAAAAAAAGATTACTTAATTTTATATTGTTACTTGTATGTTTTTATAAAAAATAGTAATTTATTAATTTATAGCATATTGAGGCTGTTGTAAGTGCAGTGAGACAGCGTCTAACTGTAAACGCGATGATAGAGCTAGAGATAACAGGGTGGGATTTTTTTCCTAACTCTGGTGTACGCCCAGCGTTGATTTCCGCCAATCAAAGTACAATGAACGCCTTGAAAATTAGGCAGTGCGTAAGAAACAGAATTTCTAAATACTGTGTTCTCTCTGCATACAGCGCGAAACAAAAAAAAATCACCTTAGCATTCCTATGCGTGTCCCTCTCTGAGTCGGAGGAAGAGCACCGCGAGCCCCACTCGCCCTCCGACTCAGAGCTCGTGTCTGGCGGGGACGCGGGCGCGGGGGGCGCCGCCAGCGCCGTGTTTAAGGGAAAGTATCTGAAATTATATTATACGAATTCAATAAAAGTGTAAGCAAATGATATTTTACATTATATCTTAAAATATAAAGGATATTATAAGAGTGTTTTTGTATCATTAGTGCTCTCTACACAATGCCATACCTGAGCTCGTCAGCCGCGTACGCCCGATAGGTGTGCTGGTACTGCCCGGGCAAAAGCGCGTGCGGGTAGAAGCCATGCGGGGGGCGCACGCGTGGAGGTGGCGCGGGCGCAGGGGGCGCGCGCCGGCGCTGCACCGTCAGCGACTGCAGGTCGGCGCACGCGGGCCGCCGCAGGGCGTTGAGGCGCGCGTTGAACTCGCTGGCCGAAGCCACCGCCGCCGCCGCCATGTCCTGTTGTGGCCGAGTTGAACACTTGTTACTAATTATAATTCATAAATAATTGTAGACAATACACTAAATATTATTTTTAAGGTTTTTAAAGTGTTATTCCATCCACACTTAGGAAAGAAAAATATTTATTTAGAAAAATGTTTAATAAATAGCATTCTCTCTTGCCAGACGATAATTCTTAGCAATTATCTTTGGGAAGCGAAAATTTGTAAAAATCTTCCTACAGAGATGCTAACAATTCAACAAATTCGATTTCACTAAATATTGTCACGTAAAATCTAGATTGAAAATGTATAAGTTACCCAAACAGTAATAAGATTTTTTATAGTAATAAGACCTCATTTTATAAAGGCATTAGCGGGAGTGTTCATTATATATTTTGTTACAGGAGTACATTTATGTTTAATTCTGAATGCTGTTCGTATTATTACAGCGAAATGTTGCCAAAATATACGTAATTTGCGTAATCTCCCTTATCTACTTATGTATTAATTTTTATCATCAATCATCCTGACCTACCTCACTGTGAGATGTAGTCATCTAAATCAACAATATATTAAATTAAGTAAGCTAAGCTATGACACAATGAGATGACTGTGGATGGCCTACTCGGAGGAATACATTATTTGCATTTTTTTGTGTTCTTATTAGTTCAATTACATCGGGAAAAGAGAACTATGTTCTAAATACTGTGTTCTCTGCTTTTAGCCTTAACTCAAGACATTGCATGTCGAGTTGCGACTTAATGCCAAGCTTTATTTTATCAGAGTGGGGAATGAGAGACGTCAATTAACGCTTAGTGAAAATCAAAATTTAAGATATAATTAACATTTCCGAGTGTAGTTTTACCACTAGTAATTTAAATAAAAGCATACCTGTCTAGTCTTTTCTGGATCAACTTTAGGTGGTTCAGGTTTACTATCTATTGGTTTTTGATCTTTAAACTCAATTTTTTCCATTTTAACTTCAATTTTCGTATCATCTGGAACATCGTCCTCGGGTTCCGCGAGCTGCCTTTCACGTTGATGACTCCGGAACTCTTCATATTTGTGAGGATAGTCTGATAGCATTATGTCCAAGACTTCACTCGCGTCTACTGCTGTTATACCTAGAAACATTTTTTTTTACTTCACACTGTATCCCAAATTATAATAAAATATATTATAATATTTAAAGAAAATAATTATAAAAATTCTTCTCCTCAGTAAAAGTAGCATTAATTTTGTAAAAAAATACTATTTTTAANTTATTATTATTATTAACATTATATTAAAATACCGCACCCGAATCATTTCTTTTAAAATCCCCTACATTGAAGGGTTTCTGGTAGAGATCTCTATTAGAGATAGGTTATCCATTGTACACATTTTTTCTGTTGTCATAAGTTTTGTGTACTTTCTTTCTTGTGTGGTACATAAATAAATGAAAAAAAAGAGACTTTCTACTCTAACGCAACCGGAAGTGTGTTTTAAGTTGGCACTATCTCTGAAGGTTTTTTAAGTTAGAGAGTATGCATACTGTCTTAACTACATATTAGACTATCGATCCTCAAAAATTCAGCTTTGCTAAAATGATATAGGTCTGGGGGTCCTGGGATCTCAGTCTATTAATGTCAATATTTGTCAATATTTCTATGGTAAGATGTCACTTGAAATGTAAACGTCTCTTTGTGCATCTATATTATTAAATCTAAAAGCCACAAATTTCTATAATATTAAGAAAGTGTTGTGTATTTGTGACTTACTAAATATGCCTTCTATAAGGCGGTGGACAAATTTAGACAAAAGAATCTAATCGTACTGCCCAGAACTTAAAGATTGCAATGAACGTGAGCACGATAGTTGACGGATAATGTAGCAATTTTGAATCGAGCTGCTTTTTGTTACGATATATCAATCGATGCCAGCAGTGCCTTCAGCTGTGTCGCTATTGGACCTATGAACTCAGTTTGCCAATATTGTAAGGTTATTGTAAAAACTCAGTTTGCCAATCAATTTGGTGGCGCAATGATTTTATTATAAGGAGGAGGATTGCCAGTGGTTCCACGTTCAATGCAAGCTGATGAACTGAATTCATGTTTAAAGTCCTCCAAATTGTGGAAACATGTCAAGGTATAACATTTAAGCAAGAATATGCGTGTCATGTTGCAAAATGGTCAATCTGGAGACATATTCTCTAAACAACTCATTGCTATTGGTAATGGCAAACTTCCTATATATGCGCTGACTGGCTGCATCACCTTTCCTGATAGTTTTTGTCAGTTAACGTAATCAAAAGATGAACTCATTCATAAAGTGCTTCCAAATGTTGCTGAAATGTTGCTGATTATTTATTCCATAATTGGTTGAGCGAAAGAGCTTTACTGGCTGCTGAACACACTGATGTAAATGAATTAAATATAAATTTTCAAGATGGCATCCTGGCAAAATAAGGACACATAAGTCAGTTGATACGGCAACTAATGAACATGATGTCGTGAACTATCCACCGGAATTTTTAAATTCACTTGATTTGCCAGGATTGCCGCCTCACAACCTTCAATTAAAGCTTGAATGTGTAGTTATAATGTTGCGAAATATTAACCAACTGAAACTTTGTAACGGCACACGATTAGCGATAAAAAAATAATGAATAACGTAATAGAACCAATCATATTGAAAGGAAAGTAAAAAGGAGAAGACGTTTTGATACCCCGCATCCCAATGATTTCAACTGACGACTACAGTTTCCAGTACGGCTTGCTTTGGCAATGACTATAAACAAATCCCAGGGACAGTTATTAAGTGTTTGTGGTATTAATATAGAAAACTCATGTTTCTCGCATGGTATGTTGTATGTTGCCTGTTCTCGTGTTGGAAAACCATCTGCTCTGTTTGTTTACGCGCCAGATAACGAAACAAAAAATAATGTGTACCATAAAGTACTACAATGAAAATGAAACTGAATTTAGAATAAGTAAAAATAAAATAAAATATAATAAGTAGGCATCATAATAAGATATCAGAAATTGTTATTTTTATTATCATTTTTAATGAATATTATAAGAATCAAAAATGATTTAAGTTTTTATTTTTTTTATCTTACTAGCCGACCCGGTGTCGCGAATAGCAGAATACATTTAAAAAAAATCGACTGTTAGGCGATACGAAGTTTGCGGGTCTGCTAGTCTATATATATATAAAAGGACTTGTATATTATAATATTTAAAGAAAATAATTATAAAAATTCTTCTCCTCAGTAAAAGTAGCATTAATTTTGTAAAAAAATACTATTTTTAAATCATACTCATGCATACTATAATATTTGAAAATAAATATAGATCTTCATTGATTTTTTCTGTTAACTTTTTTCTTCAAGCTGTATCCCCCCGCACATAGTAGGGTAGGCGGAGGACACCAGGGAACCTAGTGTAAAGACACTCTGTTCCTCACTTTTCGCCGAATTCATGAGGCATTGAATGTTGGGTGAGAAAATATGTTATAATTAATGGATTAAAAGATCTAAACAGCTAGGTTGAAGCCCATAATGTGAGGAATATTATACCAAACAAACTCTTTAAGAAACTAATCGTTCCAATTGAAGAATTCTTTTAGTGTTAGATAGTCCATTTAATAAAGAGGCCATAGTGAGTTTTATCTCGGGCACCTGGCACTGTGTAATGGCAAATAAAAAAATATATTTTCATAAGAAAATAAATCAGCTTCACACTATATACCGCACACAGCAGGATAGACAGAGGGAACCTAGTGTTAATACACTCAGCTTCTTAATTTCCGCCAAATTTTTCGAGACATTGTGTGTTGAATGGCGAAACTCAATGCCGGGCTTTTTGCTTTGCTGTCAGTGTAAAGAAATGAAAATATTAATTCGGTCCCTCGAATGGGAATCCAACCCACAACCGTCGCATTACAGTCACACCCTTGTGCCCCTACGGCACGGCCTCTATTATTATATACATATAATATATAAAACATCTGTCGATACCTAAATCGCAAAGGGCTTCAGTAACCAGTCCTTTGCTTAAAACATAGTCTCTTTCCTCTCCAGTTATTGTCCGTCTCTTCAGTTCTGGATATCTCCGTTTAAAGCTTTTCACATTCAGGAACATTGCCACTTGCTCTTGAATCATCATGACCTGAAGAATTATATACATTTTTTTTAGATTCAGGTATCCCGCATATAGCAATATACAAAAAGTATAATCTTGTATTTACGCACTCCGTTTACACATATTACCGAATTTTTGACAAGATTATAGTAGGACAATCCATTCCCAAACTGAAGAACGAAAACATCATTTCCCTAAGCATGATCAAATCCGCAAATGCGCTCACAGTCCATTTAATTACTTAAATAAAAAATTATAGTGTCACAAATACACAATTGAAAATTGTGTATTTTATACACAATTTTCTTTCAAAATAATACATCTATGTACATTTTTTTATTTGGATATAATAAGAGAATTACACAATACCTGCGGTTCTCCATCTGTTGTTTCAGGTGGCGACCACGTGTATTCTTTGACATCGGCAGCTGTCCATACTTTATTACTGAAAACATAAATATTTGTTTTTTTTTTTTTTTGTATCCTGCATAGAATGGCAGAGTATTAAACGCTCGATAATCTATTTCAAGACTTTGTGTATTAAATGGCGGAACTTAACGCAGAGACTGCGGCTCAAATAATTCTACCAGAGTGGGAAACAATCCCAATATAAATAATAAAACAATTAAAATCTTTGTTTTCCATAACAATATTGTAATATTTTCTCACCTATCAAATAAGTCTGCAAATTTTGATTTTTTCATCTTATTACTGTCATTAGTTGAACTTTTGACAGAACTTTGTGAATCTTCATCAAGCAAATGTGATGGTCTGAAAGTAAAAAAAAAATTGTTATTTTCTTACAATTTCTATATATATTTAAAAATTCTAGTAAACATACTTAGCAGGAGTAGCATTATCATCCATCATGCAAGTCTCCTCTTCGAAAAGTTGAACAGTTGTGGTTGCAGGACCACATACTCTGCCATATATTCCCATTGTTTCCTAACAAAATGATAAGTAAAGAGAATTAGATGAAGATTAATAAAAAATATAAATTATTAAGTAAATCAGTATCTAAATCAAGTCTGAAATATGTAGATATAAATTACCTTCATGTACATAGCGCCCCTGCCACCCCCCCGGCCCCTACCCCGCCTCGGACTCCTGGCGGGGCGACCTCTTCCACCGCGACTACCTCTGCCTCGACTTCCACGTCCTCTGTTCTCGCTTATCATCTCTGGCGATTTTAAAAACGGATCTTCCATTTTAGGCAGAGTAGACTCCAAAACCACTTTTAAGTCCGGAGTACTCCCAAAAAACGGCATATCCGTTGAAGATGTACGTCGTCTACTCGTAAGAGGCGTCGAACAAACAGAAGGCATTTTATCGAGAGCTTCCGTCATGCGAGGCAATTTAATGCGTGAGCTGGTAGGATCTATTTCCTCCTCAGATTTCTGTTCTGCAAAAAAATTATTAGCGGTCTCGACAGTTTCGGCCGGCGTCGGGTTTGGTTCTGTGTCGAGCCTTCGACCTCGCCCGCGCCCTCTTCCTCTAGGCTTCACTAATATAACTGGACGATCTCTGGAAAATATATTACTTATTAAATAAAATCAAATATCAACACAAAAATAATTATATCTAAATCATGGGAAAATAAATGTGGTTTTTTTTGCGTCACGCTGTACGTTGCGCACTCAGCAAAGTAGGCAGAGAGATAAGTTAACACCATTTTCCGCCAAATTCTGGAGATATTGCGTGGAGAACGGAACTTAATGATGCGCCTTGCCTCGACACCAGTGCAAAGAAATGAAAATATTAAATTTTTTCGCGTGAGAATCGAACCCACAATCTGTCTCGTTTACAGTCTACTTTGTGCCCTACTACTGACCTCAATGTAAAAAGTTATGCATAAATTACCTCGAAAGTCGTAATGATCGCTGCGGACGTTCTTCTAGTGCCGAGATAGGTAGGGTAATTGGTTTCGCTCCTTCAGAGACCGGCAATTTTCGTGGACGGCCGCGTTTTCTAGGTTGGGGTGTCATTTCTACAGATTTTGGAATATCTTGCATAAAATCATTACTCCTTAAACTATCAACTTCAAGAGGATCTCTGGCCATTTCCTCAGGTGCGCTAAAATCACGAGATTCGGAATTATCGTGAAATACTATTTGGACTTCTGGTCTACTTTTATCCATGGAGGCGTTGTCGGAAACAAGTTCGGGGCTTTCAACTGAAGTACTCGATTTCAAATCCGGGCTGGAACTTTGACTGTTTTCAGGGTGTATAAGATCAAGGGCGTGCAACTGTTTGGCTTGTAAATTTGATAAAATATTATGTAGCTTAGAGCTACCATTCTTGGCACAGTTTTCATTATTTAAAATTGAATGATTCCTAGTATTCTTCATGTCTAAAGATCTTATCGGAGGTGATATCGACGCTTTTGAAACAATAGGGGTAATTGTGAGTGATTTGTTAGACAGAAGTTGCCCTAGTTTTAATCTCTTAGTTTCTAATACAGAAAGTTCTGGTTCCTTATTTTGAGGAGGACTCTCTGATTCACTCGTCGAAGTTCTTTTTCCCATATTACGCCTTACATTTGGAGGGTTATCAGATGTTTGCAAGACTCTCGAGCTTCTCAACCTTTTGCCCATGGGCATAGGTGTATCTACATGAGGTTTTCTCCTACTATTTATGAGGTTCTTCTTTTGATGTGTATCATTTAAATCATTACTACTTTTGGGTGAATATAACTGTAGATCAGATTTTTTAGCTTCTTCCGTTATTATTTTTGCTGATGCTCCTTGGTCCGTTTTATTAATTTTAATGATAATTCTAGGAGAATCTTGATCAGAACTATGATGTGAAAATTTTTCAGAAATATTTATTTCAAGAGGTTTTGTTAAATTCTCATTTGCTTCTTTACATAATTCTTGAATTGAACAAGATTTTAGTGGTACATTGCACGCAAGAATATTTTTATTTTCTTTTACCTGGCTTTTGTTTATAGATTGTAAATCAATATTTGTTTCCGAATGCAACCTTTCTACGCGTAAATCACTTCCAATACTTGCATTTTGCGGGGACTTAGATGGATCATTGATTACTGACGAAAATATACCTGTATTGATTTTGTGATCCAAATCTTCTTCTGGAACTTTATCCTTTTTATTTTCTAGTAACTTCTTTAATAAAGTACAATTTTGCCTTATAGGCGTGCTTTTGGCTTTTAGCCTTTCATTAGATAATTTTAAAGAAATATTTATCTCTGAATCAAGATTAGTGGTATTGTCATGATGAACAATGTCTGATGTAGCTTGGTTCTCTAAAATACCTTTTGAAGTTTTATGCTGTGGACTGCCACTTAGTACTTTAAGTAATTTATTGACATCTTCCTGTGATCTTTCTCCTACTTCATTTATGTTTTCTTTTGCTGACGGTATTTCTTCGGAAGCATTAACACAATTTTGATTTGTCTCTAAATTATTTGTGCTATTATCATTTAGTTCAACATGGCTATGTGTTGTTGATTTACCTTTCAAATTATCATTGGTATGCATCTCTCCTGATAAATTGGCATCTGGTGTTATTTTCAAATTGGAAACCACTGATACAGCAGGATCACTAACATTATTACAATGTTCATGTTCATTTTTATTTATTGAATACTGATCTTCAGCAGTTTTTCTATTAATTTTCATTACCAATGGGGGATTCTTCACAGTAATATCATCATTTTGATCAGGTATTTCCTTCAATCTTTCATTTTCAGGTTTTACTATAGGCTTTATGTTTAATTTTGTTACAGTAGGCATGGTAGTAGTGGTAAATTTTGAGATTTCCTTTTTTGGTGATTGTGGTGATACGGTATTGTCAGGCTTGATTAATGGTTTAATATTTAATTTTGTGACAACTGGTATTGTATCTTCCTTTTTACTGCTTGGTCCTGAGTCTTCCTCATAGGTTTGTTTACAAATAGGTTTAATATTAAGTTTTGTAACAACAGGTATTTGATCAGCATTATCATCACTTGAATTTCCAGTTTCAGATGATTGATTTTCATGATCTCTTAAAGAATCTTCATCTAATGGCTTAACAATAGGCTTAATATTAAGTTTAGTAACAACAGGTATACTATTTTCATCTACATCAGCTTTTAAAACATCACAGTCTTTTTCTTCAGAAGAATTTGTCTCCGGGCTTTTTAAAGGTTTTATATTCAACTTTGTAATCTTAGGTACATCATCTCTACTATTATCTATTTCACTATCCTTAGGCTTTACTATAGGTTTAATAATTAATTTTGAAACTACAGGAACTTTTTCATCCAAACCCTCAGATAAGTCTATATTGTCAGGTTTTATTAAAGGCTTTATATTTAATTTTGTTACTACAGGTATATTATCAGTGCTATCATAAGATTTAGTCACTGGTTTTATAGTGATTTTAGGAATATGTGTTGTATCTATATTAAGGCCGGACTCTGATATTTTAAATTTTTGTATATCTGTAGATGTACAAAAATTGTGATTTTGTTGATGTTGTGAATGTTCACTATCTTTGTTTATATCATCTGGTGGCTTTATTGGTTTAATAATCAATTTTGGACTAAGTGGCTGATTTTCACATTTTGCTACTGTCTTAATAGTTAATTTAGGTACTTTATCAACCTGTGTATCCTCAGATTGACTCAAAACAACTTTTAATTTTGTAGGAGAATGTTGTTCTAAAATATCACTATTTTGCATAATCTTCTTTGTAGATTTTGTAACATTTTTTTCAGTATAAAACTGTCCTTCTGATTCAGTGCCTGGTTTCCCAAGTTTTATTGTTACTTTGGGAATCGTATCAGAAGGACCTTGGTCGGATGCTGAAGCTTGATCTGATGTACTCGTACTCTCATCATTTTCAGAATATTCAGATTCAGATATTTCACTGCTACTTGACTTTCGATGAATTTCATTTATTCTCTCTGGTTGTTGACTAATGAGTTTAATATTTAGTTTCTTTATATGAGGTACACGTTCTTTACTATGTGTATCAACCTGAGATGCTGGCTCAGAGGTAGGCCAAACAGGTTTTATAGTCAATTTTGGTAAAGGTGGTTTAATCTCATCAATAGTTTTGTTACTTAATTTAATGGTTAATTTGGGAACCTGTTTTACTACTTGAGATTCCTCAGAACAAATTTTTTCTTTAGATATATTACTATTGTCATTCTCTTTACATTGACTGCTTGTTTCTGTTGTTTCAGATATGTTGAGAGAAGTTTTTTTTGTTGGAGTCTCCTCTATAATTTTTTCAGCATTACTTTCCACTGTTTCACTTAAAACAGGACTTGTACACGCAACAGATACTTCTTTTTTGTTACAAATCTGATTTGTGCTCTCTAATACAATTTCCTTAGTTTGGTCAGGAGACTTACTAGGTACAATTGCAGGATGTGTATTGCATTCATTATCAATTGGCTTATTTTCAGATACAGTTTCCATATAAGCATTCTGAGCAGGTTTAGTAGGCTCAGATGTTGACTGACACTGTTCAATTTGCGCTGTTAGAGGTTTTATGTCAGAATGACATTCTATTTGTATAGGGGTAGCTTGAGTTAGTATTTTTTGTCTAATAAGTTTAATTTTTTTTGAAGGACTGCTTGTTTCCGCTTTGCAGATACTAACTTCACTAATATTTGTAATCTCTTCAGGTTTTTCACTACCACGCATGGCAGGCACAGCATCAGAAGAGCTAGATACATCTTTAACAATATTTTCACTTGCCTGCTCAGAAGTGTGGAAATTAACACTGGAGTCAACTGTAGAAGAAACAGTTGAATCTGGTCTATTAGGTAAAGGCCGTACTAATCTCCTTCTCAGAGGAGATTTAGTTGCTGAATCCACTGCAGGGATCCTTATATCACTAATACTATTGTCACTTGAAGTTGATTCAGCACTTTCTACAATAACATTGTCTCTACTGTCACTAGACGTAACACATTTCACTGTCCTTTCGCAAGGTGCACTTTCTGTTTTAATAGTCTGTGAAACACTACTAGAAGGAATAACTGGAGCTATTATTGAGTCTATAGGCTCCACAGAACACGACACAGTCTCTTTTTGAGTATCCACCACTGATATCACTATATTGTCACTATTAGATGCAAATGAACTAGTCTGTGGCAATTCTATTCTTAAATATTCCTCTTTTTTATTTGTCAAAATTTCATTTTCAATATTGAGTATATTCGTTGAACTTTTTTGTAAACTTTGTTCTTCATTAATTTTGGCACTTGTGGTAGGGTCTGTATGGGAAATATTTAACGAATCATCTTTATCTTCATTTTTAGTATCTAAAATTTTATTGGAATCTCCCCCACCAGCAAATCTACTATCGGTGTCATTTTCTAAAGCAAAAGGTAAACGCTTCGGTGCTCCAGGCCCGTCGACGATCTCATCTATCATATCCAAAATCGCTTCCGTGCTTGTGTTGACATCTTGCGTTGACGGCGACGGAACACTATCCCCGTCGAAGTTATCTTCCGACATGGCAGGGGTTTCACAAGATGTTCTCTGTTCAGATGGATCCTGAAGAAAACTACTAGTTGCATTGACGTCCTCAATTTGTCCAACGTCCTTTTCCCGCGCCGATACGCGGCGGGAAGCGTTCGTCGCGGCGCCCGCATCGTCTTCTGAGCTCTCCATTATCTACTGTTTTGCGATGCTGTCATATCTGAAATATAAAACGCCCGCTAGATGATATTTACGTTTCAAACGGGTAACCTGTCGACGTGCGAGCTTGACAAACCACAGGCACCATTCTAATTCACCATAACGCTAAAAAAATATGTTCACGGATCCATGGTACAGATTATTGTACCTACACATGTACTTTATTTTCATATTCACGACGTTTACGTGTCGTCTAAAAACGCACAGGTTCTTGAAAACTATTCATTCAACAGCGTAAACCGGCAAACAAAAAGCTTGTATACGCCATTTTTAAAACCAAAGACATGGCAGGTTTAGATGTATGAGCCAATAAAAAATATCTTATACGGACAATTCGGCCATTGTCGTGTTGGTAAACTGCAAGAAGCCCATAGATCGCTCCACTTGAGCTTTTAGCTTGTAAAAGAGTAATAAATATGCCTTTCGACATGTGGTAAAACGAGTAGGATAATAGTTAGTTCAATGTAGAGAAAAATATTTTGTATGGCAACAAATGATTTTAATCGCCATAACAATCTATTATTATAAGATATTTATTTTAATAAATTAGCTTAGCAAATTTTCGCATATTTACAAATTAATTTAATATAAAAATGGTCAATATCTGCATAAAACCAAAAAAATATGAAACCATGAAAAAAAAACATTTTATCTATGGTAATAGGTGTACGGTGTACCATTGCCAAAGTTATTTTCAAATGTTAAAAATAGGTCTGCAATTTGCAGGCTACATTTTAATTATAATATAAAGGGTTTTTTTTTTAAATTATTATTATAATCTCGTCGAATTTTAATAACTTATTCTTGCTATATATTATGTACAATTGATATGTTTAAAAAGGTTAACTGCAAAGCAAATGCGAGAATTTTTAAAAACTTTGACTAAATTCAAGATTCAAAATAAAGTAAAAAATATTCTATATATATTAAAGCATGTGTAATTGTCTTTATTTTTTAATTATAATATTCTATTTACTTTTTTTGACTATTTTTTGGCATTTGATTTACCCGTTGACATTTCACTTGACAGTCTTGAGCAAATGTGTTCTGGTAGCCTTGACTTGAGCTTAAGCTTTCTATGGCATTTTGGGTATATGTGTTCTGTGTCTGTGATTACTGACTGTGTTATGCAAAAATAATCAAATTGTAGATGTAGACATCTTTTTGAAATACTTTTTATTGACAATTAAATAATTAGCAAAATAACCATTCTTTAGAAAATTTACCATTTATATTTAGTACAAATAATTACAATGACAACAATTCGACCATTTACGTGCGAAGACATGTTATATTTTAATAATGTGTTAGTAATGCTCTCTTGAAATTATTATTACTTTAAAATTTAAATCCTTATTATCATTATTTTATTATTGTTTTAGAAACCTCGATCCTTTGACTGAAACATATGGATTATCCTTTTATACACAATACTTAGCACATTGGCCTGAATTCTTTCAAGTGGCAGAGTCACCAAGTGGAGAAATAATGGGATATAGTAAGCGACATATGAATTTTACAATAAAAAACATAGATAAATGCAAAACTTAAGTAAAAAAAAATGGTTTCCCATATGTTTTCTGGAATTCAATATATTTTAATTCCCAGTAATTATAAAAATACAATGTTTTTGCTTTAGTTTCGGCTTCATTTTTATTTACAGTAATGGGAAAAGCAGAAGGTCATGGTGATAATTGGCATGGCCATGTGACTGCTTTGACAGTAAGTCCGGATTATAGAAGGCTAGGAATAGCAGCAACTTTGATGAATATATTAGAAGAAGTTTCTGAAAAGTATATACTTTTTTAATTAATTTGCTGTTTCATAGGAGGTTCTCTAGTTAATATACTATGTTCCTCTAATGCTTATCCATGACTTTTCTTGAATTGTACTACTCAAGTTCAATTTCTTTTTTATTAGAGTAGAGTATGTAGTATACTCAAAGGTCCCATATAACTTTTTAAAAAGATACTGAAAAGTGCTGTCAGCTTGATTTTTTATCACCGTTACTGTCAGTTTTTTTTTAATTATTATTTTTTATTAAATAAAATAAAATATTATCTTTATTATTTTTTCAGAAAGAAGGCATATTTTGTAGATTTGTTTGTAAGAGTAAGCAATAAGGTGGCAATAAATATGTACAAAAATCTGGGATATATTGTTTATAGGACTGTTCTTGAATATTATTCAGGAGATCCAGATGAGGATGCTTATGGTATTAGTTATAGTTACAAAAAAATCTGCTTCACGCTGTATCCTGCATATAGCAGAGTAGACAGCAGGAACCTGGTGTTATGACACTTCCTCACTTTCTGTCAACATTGCAAGTAGAAGAACTCAACACCGGGCTTTTGTCTTGTTGCCAGAGCAAAGAAATGAAAATATTAATAAATAATGATTCAGTTCTTGTAAACATGACCATTGTAGGTTTGATTCCAATTGAAGTAAATTAATTATTAACTTCTCTTTTTAATTAATTAATTATTTTACAAGTGTCTTAAATATTAGACATTACTTTTTCAAGTGTCTTAAGGCTAGGTTTCCTCTGCTTACCTTTTGTATGTGGAAGTAAAACACAGTATAGCTAAAAATATAATTGCTTTTATGTTAATTTTAATTTCATTTATATGTCATATATTGTATAATTTTATCTTTTACAGATATGAGAAAAGCATGTTCAAGAGATATAAATAAAAAGTCAGTTATACCATTAGCACATCCAGTTCGACCAGAAGATGTTGATTGACATGCAATATAATACATTAATATTTATTGAACTTTTGTTTAATTCTATTTAATCTAGCTTATTCAAAACAAGTAGAATAGTCTAATATAATGCATGAAAACCACCTTTTTTAATTTTTTTTTTGAATTGTTATTCTACACTAAGGATATCGAAATATTTTAGAAAATGTCTTTGGCATAGTTTAAGTCAAACCTGTGCCTCTTGGTACTCATTTAATCTAAATGAAAAAAAGTAAGTATTCAAGCAATTATTCACTTCCAATGGTTATATTTCGTACAATACAAACAAAACTTATATCCCACTCAAATTTTAAATTATGTGTGTCATTCTTTTTTATATATGCATAAAAAATTGTATAGAATATTAATTAATCTACATCATACTTAGTTAAAAAATTTTTATTATGTAAGTACTTAAATACTTGGACTATAAGCAAATGAAAATATAATATACAAGCGGCCCGCTCGCGGTTACACCCGCGTGAACTATGTTATTATTAATTTCTGTCTCCATGGCTACGTCCTAGTGACGTCTATGCCAAATTTGAGACTCCTAGCATTTGTAGTAATGAAGTTTCATACAAACTTTCGACCCCAAAAACAACCCCTTAGAAGTCGAATATTGCAAATTCCCGTCTTAGCGAGCACCATAAATAACTCCTATGCAAAATTTCAGATTCCTAGCACTTGTAGTTTCTGAGATTTCGTGATGAGTGAGTGACCTTTCGATTTTATATATATAGATTAAGTGATCTCCTAAACATTAACTATTAAAGGAAAAATCAAACACATAATGATGGTCAATGTTATTTAATAAAATCATATGAAACTATGATTCATTCTCATTGTTATTGTCACTGTTTCCTTCTGGTGTATTTGAATCATTATCATTAGCATCAGTATTCTCTGGAACAGCTTGCTGTTTGCGCCATTGTTTAGCAGCTGCAAGAAGTTTAAGATTGGGTCTAACCATTTCATCTTCTGGGAATATGTAATCAAACACTTCTTCCCATCCTTCTTCAATACCTCCCTCACTGACCACCTTTTGCCTCTTCTTGACCCTACGAGGCATCTTTGACATAACTTTTTCAAGCTTCTCCTGGTCACCTATTTCAGTTTCAAATTCTTTCCATGCTTCCAAAAGAAGAACTCTTGACTCTTTTTCACCAGCACTTCTAAGACTGTCATTTGCACGTTCATATACACGGCGTGCCAACTCAATATTGATATTATCAGGATTTTCTGCATTAAGCTCAAATTTAGCATATGATAACCACACTTTTACATGAACAGTTCTTTCTAACAACCTTTCATACAATTGTCTGGCTTTATCTGTTTCACCTTGTGATACTTCAAAGTCTATATAACTTTTCCATAATAGCTCAGGCATATCCAGTCTGGGCTGATTTACTGCTATTTCATATATTGCTCTAGCTCTATCAATATCACCCAATAAAGTTTCTAGTTCTGCAAACTTAATCCATGTCACACAATTCTCTGGTCCATATTCAAGGAATTTTTGATACAATATTCGGCATCTGTCAAATTCTCGAAGTTGAATCTCTAAATCAATATACCCTCTATAAAGTTTATCTCTTGGACATATACCAAGAGCCATGCCTAAAGTTTTTCTTGCTTGTTTTAAATTCTTGCATCGAACTTCTAACTGTGCATACATCAACCAAATTTTTGAAAATGTAAATATTTTATGTGGAATCAATTCTAAACATGTTTTGAATACTTGTCGAGCTCTATCCACATCTTCTGCTTCCAATTCCTCATACAAAGCATAATTAATCCATAAATAAATATATCTTCTCCAGAACTGTTTGTCCTTAGATGGTGGTACATTAGCTATGGCCCTTTCGTAAGTATCTCTTACGTCATCTACATTACTTTCATTTTCGACAAGCCTTATGTAATCAAACCATGCATCATAATTTGTAGGGTTCTCTATAACCTCCTGCTCATACATGTATTTCCTTTTGTTAACAATAACATCTTCAATGCCAGATCGGTCTCCGTATTTCTTTTCATGAATAGTATATGCCTTATACAGTTCTTTGTTCCTGTCTTTGGATATATGATCAAGAGCATATTTGTAAATAACTCTAGCTCTATCATGTTCTTTTTGATTTTCTTCAAATTTTGCAAAAGCAATAAACAGTCTTTCATCTAATTCTTCATCACCAAAGAATTCAACGGCTCTTTCATACACTTTTCTAGCACTGTTTATAAAACCATGATTCTCTTCAAATTTTGCATATTTAATCCAATGTTTAACATCAGGATGGACCATTACAAATCTTTCATAAATTTGCCTTGCTCTATCAAGCTCTTTATAACGTAACTCAAAGTTAATGTAAGTCTGCCAGGCTTGTTCATCAGGTTGCCACTCCATCCATCTTTCAAAGACCTAAAAAAAGGGTAGATTGAATATAAATTTAATACTTTTGTATCCTAGAAAAGCTTATTATACTGTACTGTAAGTGATAATCAAAAAAATACAAACTCACTTGTCTTGTCCCTGCTATATTTTCCAACATTTCCTCCATATATGTATATTTGTACCAGAATTGGGATACTCTAGGCAAAATTGTAACTGCTCTGTCCCATAAATTACGAGCATGATTTACTTGCCGGTTACGCATTTCCATTTCAGTGTATTTCAGCCTAAGAACAAAAAACTTGTACTTATTAAAAAAAACATATAAAAAATTTAATCTGTTCAAATCCTGCTATGTTAAAATTTTTATGTTTTATTAATAATTATTTTTCTTTCTTAATTGTGCAATAACACTTTAAAAATGTTTTGATGGGGCAGTCAAGAATAAGTTGCAACTTGAGGCTTGGTGTTTATTGTGTCAACACTACACACTGTTTTGCCAGAGTGGAAAAATGAACATAATTCATGCCCCTGAGGTGGCATATCCTTCAAAAAAGGTTAGTTACCTTACTGGAGTATTACAACATGCACTTTTAACAAATTTTAATTAATATGCTAGATGTAGTGCACTACTACAGTGGCACAGTGTCTGACTATTAACACCATGGTTTTGGGTTCAATTGCCACTCAGGGGAACAAATTATTATCATTTCCTGTGGTAACAAGCTTTAGGTCAGGATTATGTTGCACCACTCCACATGTGATATAAAATTAAGCAGCAAATGAAGTAATCTTATAAACTCAAAAACTAGCATACAATGAAGTTAAATTACCAAAGGGTAACATTTCTGTGGTCCACATCCAAAGCCCTCTCATAAATGGAGCGAGCTCTTTGGACTTGCTTCTGTGATTCTTCCCATTGGGCATATTTAAGCCAGTTACCGACAACCTGAAATATATTAAAGTTTACATCAGTATGTTTTTTTTAAAGATTATTTTATGACTAAATAATACCTAGTATGAATATATTTTTTACTTACGAGTCTGTTTTTACGAATATTGTCTTCGAAAGCTTTCCTTTTACGATGTTGATAGTCTCTAAGTTCCTCTGGATCTGAGATTTTTTGTTTTGGTGGTGGTGGTTGTATTTCCAAGTCTCTTTCCTTAGCTTCACGTAGCAATTGTTCAGCAGTAATTTGAATTTCGGCTGGTGCTTTGTTTTTGACCTAAATTGTAAAGTTAATTTAATTGTTACACATTTTTCATTTAACTATATAACAAAAAGAACAACCATCAGAACCATCGCTATAACAACTTACTTTTGCCACCTTAGGCATTTTTGTAGATTTTGTATCCATGTTTACCAAAATGTTTGTACTCTATTACAGATATTGAAAAAAGTATATGATTTTAACAGGTTTATGGCATAATCTTCATTGCATTTATAAAATATAAATTAGTAAATACTGTAATGTCGCGTGTCCGTATAATACAAACTACAAATATAACAAGGAACATATACTAGTATAACATGTATAAGTCCATTTGACAGATCTTATAAACGTCAATTGATGTCAGCATTGCCAGATTTTGTCTTGGTAAAAAGAGTGATTTTTATGTCTGGTAAATGTTAATAAAAAAATCAGCTTCACGCTGTATATCGCACTCAGCGGGATAGACAGAGGGAACATAATATTAAAATACTCCGTTCCTTTCTTTCCGCCGAATTCTGGAGGCATTGTGTGTTGAATGGCAGAACTCAACTTTGCCTTTTGCCTCGACACCAGAGCGAAGAAATGGAAATATAAATTTTAAGTAAATATTTCATTTCCTCAAGTGGAGATCGTGGAGAGACTCACAGCCAGTCAGTTAACAGTCACACTTTGTGCCCCTAGGGCACAACTGGCAGTATTTTTTACTTATATTATAAAATATCAAAATATACATTTTTCTGTTTATACGGGACTGGTCAATAGATTCGTTATATGAAATAAATAGAAAAAATGGTTATTACATAAAAATAAGCAGCTGCAGCGTTTTATGAACATTATTGTAAAACAAATGCATTCGTCTATAAACTTAAATAGAAATATGGAATGAATATGCAGGCGTTGCATGGGTTAATAGAAAAGAGAATGTTTGTATAGAAATGAGGAAGGGGGTTGTTAAAATTGTTGTTGAGTAAACACTGGGGGTGTGTTACATGTTTACATCCCTTGTTATAATATTTTTACTACTTTTAACAAATATTTCATAATATATTACATTTTCAACTTATACATTTTTGAATATATTTTAAAGACATCATTTTCAAAATATAGGTTATATTTTAGTGATTTATTTTCAATTTTATATTTTTATTACACATAGATAGACGTCGGTCTTATAGTTTATTGCTCACTCTTCTCACCAGCACTGTTCATTCAGTGATTCAAAATTGCTTGTTAGAGTCTATTTACTTAAAAATATATTAAATTTGAAATATTTAAATAAATATGAAAACTTGACGAACATTGAAAACTATGTTAATAATATAAAAAATAAATAACTTCTCCGAGGCACAAATTAAAGCAGTTCAACAAACGAAATACAGTATCAATCTTGCAGTATCTAACAATTTTGTTCTTTAAGAACGAACTAATGAAAATCATGCGATATTATGATACAAAAAACATTACTGGGTTTCTGTCTATTCACACATATATGTGATAATGGTTTTAAAACTGGAAATTTGACTTATATCTGATTCTGTATTAAGTAATAATATAATCTGTGTTAAATGCTAATAATAACCTCAAAATTATATTTCTCTATATATTAAGAAGTGATATAAAATTATAAACATTTTATATTTTACATTATAATATGCTATAATAATCTATAATTCAGAAATTTATCTACTTAAAATATATTTTAGAGTAACTAAAAAAAAATTGAACTTAGTAACATACTTAAAATTCTATTTTTGGTATAGTAATTTAAGGCATACAAAGTAATAATTGTTTGTAACAATATAAAATATGAGGATTACACAAAAGCATTGCATCTTATTTTACAGAAGCTTTATATCAAAAAATATTTGTAAGTTTATCTATTTACGTATTTTGTTTGTAAACTTAAACTTAGTATTTATTTATTAAAAGTAATTTTCAATTTTTAGGTTTATTACCGACTATAAGATGCCTAAATGAAGCTACCTTGAAAAAGTCTGTTTTTAACAAGACTGAACAAATGGATTTTTTGAAAGAGCAGGTTGAAAATCCAGAAATTATGTGGAATGATTTTAAAAATAATATTTTGCATATACCGGGTACATTAAACGAAAAAAACATTGATGCTGTTATATTAAGAATTTTAGTTGCCACCAAAAAATTTGATAGTGCTTTATCATTTACAACATATTTGAAATCTTGTAATCAAGAATTGTCATTGGGCGTCGTAAATGGTTTGCTAAACTTTTATTATGAATATGCCAAAGAAAATACTTTGTCAGACGATCAAAGGGATTTTATATTAACATCATATAAAAACTTGTATGATAGATATAAAATATTAGATTTTTCAACTAATGAAAAACTGCTTCATGCTCTATGCTCTATAAATGAATGGAAAAAATGTATAAAATTAATAGATGATATCTATTTAAGCGGAGTTCCTAGTCATTCAACATTTAGTACATTAATTGCTACATTATTCCGCAATAATAGAAAATCAGAAGCAATGAAAATGATAGACAAAAGTATAAAAAGCATACGACCTCTTCAAGACTATGCATATGAGGAATGGATTAAATATATTTTTAGGAAATATAAAGATAAGAAAACACAATATAAATATTTAAATGAAATTTGTTGTCACATATCGGATAATTGTGCTGTTGTATCTGCTGTGACAGCACAAATACTAAAAGAATCATTTGAAAAATTAGACTGGACTACAAATTTTACAGAAATTAATAGAAATGTGTAAGGGACCTATTTTCATTCATATATTTTTGTATGTTTTTGCAAATAACAGAGGATATCATGATTTTATTTTCCTGCTTGGGTGAAGACAAACTGCAGCATTGAATTATACCACAATATATTCCAAAGTTGGGCAAAGAACAAAATATCTTACCACTGGGTCTCACTGCCTACTCTACTATATTATCAAGCTTAGAGTGTAAATCTGCATCAGCCTATTAAGATTGTAAGAATGTATCTTACGAGAGACAAATAATATTTTAAAAAACTATAAATATATTATAAACTATGAGTATATATTATAAGAAGAATTATAAAATTTCAAAGTTGTCTTATATCCTCTTTCATATGAAATGAAAATATTTAAAGCCAGCCTTGGTGCAGGAGCACCAGCATGCAACTGTAAATGTGACAGGTTCTGGGTTTGATTCCCACTTGAGCAAATTAAATATTCAATATTTAAATTTCCATGCTCTAGAAACAAGGCAAGTGTAGTCTTGAGTTCTGCCACTCAACATGCATTGCCTCCAGAATTTTTATTGAAATCTATGAACTATTAATGGGAACAGAGTATCTTAATATTAGGTTTTAAATTCTCTCTCCTTACAGTACAGTACCTTACAGTATCAAACTTAACTAGCTACTATTTACTACTATTTACTTTCAGTGGACTTTGTGCAAAATGTAACCAAACGTTAGATTGCTTAAAATTATCAGAAGAAGAATTTAATATCCTACAAAATGTGGTCAAAGAAAAACTTATCATTGGCTCTGATCTGTTCTTAAAAAGTTCTCCAGAGGAACTGAAAAGATTTTTAGAATTTATAGAAAAAACTGCCCCATATGATATTGTGTTAGATGGATTAAACATAGCTTTCACAGTTCGCGACTCCTACAATAGAATTAGAGTATTAAAAAATGTTATAGATTATTTTTATTTAAAAAAAAAGAGAATACTGCTACTAGGAAGGAAGCACATGCTAAACTGGCAAAGAGGTGCATTGTCGAATATCATGAAAAAAACAGAAAACTTTTTCATTGAGGATATGTATGTTATTTATTTCATATCAATCAAAATATATTGTACTTGAAGTAAAACTTGTTAATGTCACAACTGTAAATGCAACCATTGTGGGATCGGTTCCCATTTGGTAGAATTAATTATTTTCATTTCCTCACTTTATCTTTTGAGAAAAACTAAGCTAACAAGTAATTCTTAACTTTATCATATCTTTATAAGAGAATTTAAAAAAATGTGGTTTCATTTTATTATTTGTCAATTGTGTTATTTTATTTTGTGTATGTATATAATATTTATTTTGATTTTATTTTATGTTATTACAGCTCCCAAGATGATCCATACTTTATAACAGCAGCAATATTGAGCGGATCCCACACAGACATAGTATCAAGAGATTTACTTAGGGGCCATAGGTTTTTATTACAACAAGATAAATTGCAAAGAATATTTCAAAGGTGGCAGTGGCAACACCAGTGGATGGTTTTTGTTCCTAAATATAAACCTGTTATTCAGGTAATAGAAAAGTCCTATTTTTTTGTCCTATATTTTTTTTTAATAATGCTTAATATAGTCGGGTTAACCATTTCTTTGTATTTCATATGTACTATTACTAATGTAATGAAAATTTATTACTTTATTCAAAATATTGATATTGTAGTAAATTTTTTTCGTTTTCTTTTTTCTACTTTATATTGTAATTCATCAATGAAAAATCAGATTTAAGACGATATTGTTTTGGTTTACCGTATGTGGTATAAGTCTTCACAATAGTTACACATAACTTGAGAATATATTTTTTTCTATGAAATTGGTAGTACATAACTAATTAAAAACATATAGGTAGTAATAAACAAGATTTCTCTCAGTATGTGGAATACTCCATTAAAAGCGGGATATATCTGTCTTAATCGGTGCTATTAATTTTGGGCTAAAAATCGGGATGTCTGTCAACACTGATGTTAAGATAGTCTGCTTCTAGTAAGATAAATAGGAAATATGACTAACTGTCAATAAATCTGTCTTGATTATGTTGAATATAAATTTTTCTTGATTAGGTATGTGAACAGGTCACGCTTTAGCAATCACTGTATAATATGTCGACTATTAATTTTTAACTGTGTTAAATTCTGATTTTAATTAATTTTCATATTTAAATTTTTGTAGTATCAAAATTTAAATATGGTGTTAAGGCACTCGGTTCTTTACATTTAAAAAAATTCTGAGAGACTAAATCCAATGATGCGTCTTCCGCTATTCTGACCAAATATGACATTCGTAGACTATTGTGCCCCCACTCGAGGAAATGAAATATTTAAATTAAATTTATATTTCCATTTTCGTCGCTCTGGTGTCAAGGCAAAGCGCGGAAGACGCTTTTTTTTTTTAATATTTGTATAGATATAGAAGTATAGATCGTTGGGAAGCGTCTTCGTTTTAAAAGTTTTTAAACATTAATTGAATTTGATTTAATGCGCAGAATAAAATTTTGATTTAAGGCGGTTAATAATTCTTATTTTTATATTTTATTAAGTTTTATTTTTTATTTTTAGGCTCCTTTAAAATATACCCCGTTAGCTCAGCAAGGCGCAAATGGCTGGCATTTGCCATATTCAAACGAAAATGCGTCAAATCCAGGACAGGTCGGCGATGGAATTCCAGATTGTTCCAGTTGGCTTTGCTTGAAATCAAAATAGTTTAAATTTTATTATATGTACCAATTTTTAATAAATTGTTAGTATGTATATTATTGTTATGATAAATTGTGTAAATGAATAAATAATGTTTTGTTAAGATGTTGAAAATATTATTTAAGCCTTATTTTTAAAGTTAATAAAAAATGACTTCAATATTTGTATGCATAATTGCAGTTTCACACGTTACATGAGATTATATTACGTATGTTTTAAATGGAAACAAATCTAGAAAAAGTCTAAGTTATTAAATTAAAATAGAGTGAGATGGAAGGGTTTACATTGCACCTCCTCCCAATTGCTGTTTGATTTGATATTTGCAAATTACAATTATAAAGGTGTTATATTTTTTTATTACAGTAATAATAACAATATATATTTTTAATTATAGGTAATTGCGCCTAATTTTCAACGCCTTCTAAAATGTTTTAAAAATAGAATGTCTATTTGTTTACGTGGTAATAAATAGCAATTATAAAGACTTATTATGTATAAAATAATAAATATGTAACTCCTCGACAATGAAAATAAAATGATTATTGCATCAGCTAATCTTTATTCCATGTTGGTGATTATATAATATTTTTTATAATGGAAACTTCATTTAAATAAAGAGACTAAAAAGGCTTGAAAAGCTGAGAAATAGTTTGCTAATGACGTTTAATAAGCAGCATAGTTTATTAAAAAAAAAACAAAATTAACGTCAACAAAACTTTTTCCCGAACAGATTTTTTGTTTTCAAAAATTATTATCAGTGTAATGCAAATAAATTAAACAATGCCGAAGAGTAAGAAACGGAGTAAGTTGCAAGATTCGGATTCACTTTCGAAATTAAACACCCAGTCAAAGTCAAGCCTTGCTTCGAAATCGGAGCAAAATGTTAAAGTTTTAAAAGATGTAAATCCTGGTAAAATTACATTTTGATATTTAGTAATTAATATAAAGTAAGAATATTGTGTAGATATATGTATAGCAATAGTAGAATGATTTTCGATTTGGTTTGGTAAATGTATAGACAGATATTGCCAAATGTTCAATGCCTCCAAAATTCGGCGGAAAGTGGGAAGCGGAGGGTCTTGACACTAGGTTTAACGTTCCTTCTGCCTGATAATTAATTGGTCGATAGAGGTAAATGTTAACACTTATTATAAAAGGGTCAAGCACTTCTCCGAGCCTCTCCCTGCAATGCTAGTCTAGCACCCGGACCGGCGAATCCACGAAATGCTCATATATTTAACCTTATTAATTAGAGTATTTATTAATTTTAATAAACATGTTTGTTTTAATTATAGGTTAATTACTTAAACGTTTAATTATTGTAGCAATTTTGTACACTTTAAGCTTTCATAAATGTGGTATATTTCATGTGAATTTTTTATATTAGTCTGATCTTCCATAAATTGCTTTAGGATTTTAACAATAAATATTGTATTAATATAGAACCAGCAAAAAAGCTACGTTCACGAAATGCACGCAATATGGAAAGGATGGAAATGCTAGCGCGACCTACTGCCAGACGCTTGCGTTCGCTTTGGGATGAGAAATGTGCTATATTGCCTCTTGAACGAAGGGATAAAATTAAAAGTGCTTTAGAAGAAGATTATTTCCTTAGTCCAGAGTAAGTTATATATGTTTTTATGAGGAATATTCAAATGCTTGCTGAAATAATTATTTTTAATTATTAACTAGAATATTTTACTAGAGGCCCGCCGCGTTCGCGGAATCGCCTGTTTAAAGTACACGATTTTATTTAATATTTGGGGGAGAAATATAAGTATATATACATTTTAAACAGGCAAACTGAGCAATACTTCCAAGCGTTGAGCGAATCGTCGAAGCGTTGGTCCGGCCCTGGCGGGATGGTCAGCCGCAGAGAACACGTGGACAAAGCTAGAGAACTGCGGCAGAGGCAAAAGTGGCTCATTAATTTTAGTGCTCAGGTGACATTATACATGACATTAATACATTAATTGTACAAAAAACATATATTTTTTTCAGCTTCACGTTATATGCCGCATGTACAGGGAAACTAGTGTTAAGACACTCCACTTCGCTCTCCGCTGAATTCTGGATGCAAAACGTATTGAGTGGCGGTACACAACGCCGCGTTTTGTCTCGACAACAGAGAAATGAAATAAAAATATAAATTTAAATAAATATTTCATTTCCTCGAGTGGAAATCGAATCCACAACTGCGCAAATAAGTGTAAAACCAGCGATAGCCTTGTTTGTTTACATTGTTGCAAGAAAAGTTAGAGATACATAAACAGCTGTCATTGAAAGGCTGTCCAAGATTGTCTTGTTGTATAATATGTACATATTTAATGACAATAAATTATGTATGAACTAAATATAAACTAAGTGGAATAAAACCGCGCTCGTATATTCTTGAAATATTTATTTATTCATTAAAACATAATAAAAGAGGGAAATATAATAACAATTACACTTGGACTCTAGGGTTTGTTAGATAATTATAGACACCGTCCTATAATATTATTTACAGTGATATCAGCGTATTACTTCTACAAATCCAAAATATATATATATTTTTTTATTAACTTTTAGAAGCTACTATACCTTCTAAATTTGCGTACAAGATACAAAATAAGTCGCTTTTAAAATAAGAATAAGTTTAAACTGTCTAAAACTAAATTTCTCAATAAAATAAGAGACAGAATTCAACTCTGGTCTTTGTCTTGTAATCAAAGCGAGAAATTGAAAATAATTCGTTCCCCCGAGTGAGAATAGAACCCGCACCGTTCACAGTGAGTCGCTAAACGCACAAACTACTAATATGAGCGAAAAATTATCTATTGTCTTTATAAGAAAATAAATTGCCAAATATTATCCGTACTCTATTTTAATATGTGGTTTTAACACTATGAATTATATTTCCTATAATTACAAAACGTCATTAAATGTCTACTAGGTATATATTATTTTATATTTATATTATATCTTTAATACTAATATTTTTATACTTATATATATATATTTGAAGGTGGCCTACCGTCTGTGCGATTACATTGCGAAGGGACAAAAGGAGATGTTGGTTTCGAATAGACTGAGAAGTATCGCGGATGTGGTTTTGGAGAGAGTTGCGGAAATATTGGGTGTGTTTAAATATGGATTAATTATTTGGCTTAATATTTAAATTTCTTTACAAACAAGTTGAATGTTCTTTATAATGTAATTTTCGTTAAGCTCGGTGGTTTTTGGTTCGATTCTCACCCGGTAACCCAATGAACTATTTTTATTTCCCCTCTCTGACAAGATAAAACGCGATAAGTGCCGCCAACGATTTTCTCAATATGCAATATCTCAAACATGGGGACTGCCCAATGTTTGAGACACGAACTGGCGTTTGAAATGGAGTGACTTAAGTAAGACAGTTCCCTATTTATAAACCGCTCTCAACCCTGAGATCGATCTAGAGATGCAGTTTTTATAATCTATGAATGAAAACAGCATCTCAAGATAGCTATGTTTCCTTTGCCTATGCCTATAAAGGTATGCGGGATAGAGCGTGAACCTAAAAAGATTATAATAGTAGGTCAACAGTTTTAATGTAGGTAATATTAGATTGTATACATTTATTGAGGCCGTCGTGGCGCAGGGGCACAAGGGTGTGATTGTTGTACGTTCGATTCTTACTCGAGGGAATGAATTATTATTACGTTATATTTTCCTTTTTTCACTCTGTCACCATGCAAAAGCCTGACGTTGAGTTCAGCCACTCAACACGCAGTTCCTCAAAAAATTCGGCGCTGAATGATTTTATTATGAAAGCTGTTTTTTTTATTTATTACACTTAGGTGAACCGAAACCATCCCGCACCCACCCCGGCCGCCTCGCCCGTTTCATGGTGGCCATATCCGATCGCATAGCGGTGTGGATCGAGAATGCCGTGTACCGCGCCGACGCCTTAGTTCCGGAGGAATCTGACGTGGACGAACATATGAGGCTTGATACTGAAAGACCACTGATTATTTAATTGTGTATATTTTATGTAGGTAAAAAATAAATAAATAAGTTTCATTTCACATCAAAATTAAATATAGCCTAGATCCTGTTCAGATCTGACAGCTACACAAATCGGTCCAGTAGTTCAGAAGATGTGTTTGCACAAACAGACAGACAAAAAATCATAAATTCATATTCTATTAATTATTTTAATGCTTCTTATAGTTTAGCGAGACTGTTAAGGTATTAATGTGACAGTGGTTCTAGATTGTATTTCACTGTAAAACTTTTTAAAACTTCTTTCCATCATTTGTATGATGCACTTTATAGCAATTATAAAAATTTATGGATCTTGTCTAATTAATACATTAATATGTAAATTTATGTAAGTTGTATGCTTATCTCAAATACTCGTGTACTATTTAGTAAAAAAAATATGATAATTCCAGTTTTGGTGTAAAGAATCAAATAAATCAGCTTGACGCTGTATCCCGCAAACATCAGGGTAGGCAGAGGGAACCTAATTAGGGCCTCTAATTAATAATTAATAGAAATTTAAGGGCTTACTATTTTAGTGGGTACATGAAAATGAGTGTTCTATATATTTTTTAAATGCCAGAGTGCCAGAGTCGGTAGTTAAATATGTATAATACAGAATTCCATATATATATAAAAGGAAAAGATCTGATATCTCGCTTGATGATAGACAGTATAATAATAATAAGGGCAGGTTGCGTATGTTAATAAATTAGAATTAACATTTCGATCAGGTTTCAAATGAGTGATATAAACAAAGAAAATTATGTCAATGTGAAACACAGTTATAACGAGAGTTTTAATAGTTATTGGAAATATATGCATGTATATTAGATATATTTATTTCCAATAATAGTACATATGGGTATGTGGCTAGTTTTGCTCGTGACACAGGGGCGCAAGCGTTTGACTGTAAACGCGTCGGGTTATGGGTTCGATTCCCATTTTAGGTAATGAAATATTTGAGTTGAGTTTCGCCAATCAACACGCAATGGCTCCAGAATTCGTTGGAAATCAATGATAGATGATATAAATAGAATGCCATCAAGGTTTACCATGAATATGGATGGGGAGAAGCCCTTGGGATTTAAACTTTACTTTTGCAGTGCGAAATAATATGTGTAACTTTTTATAACGTAAAAATTATTGTTATAAAGTAAAATTTAAACTATACACAAATATTTTGATTCTTTTCTAATTAATGTAAAAATAGGTGAAATCTTGGAAAAATAGGTGAAATATATAAGTAGGTGAAATTTTTACTGTGCCTTTAAATAGTTAGTCTTCATATTTAACTCAAAAATTGAATAATTTTATTTATACTTTTGTATTGATTTCATTGTGTTGATGTTATCATCGACTTGAGTATGAACCTGCTAACAGCCAATTAAGAAAATAATCAGGAAATACCCAAAAAAACCTCTTTAAAAACTATCAAGTAGGTATTATATATTATGAGAAAGTTTATATAATTTCGAAAATTGTTTTGTATTCTCTACTATATAAAATAATGTACAATATTATAATCTTTCTTTCATTTTTAGAGTGTATATTTTTATAACGAAATAGCTAAAAATGGATTTAGCGGATTTACACTCGTTACAAGCCGACGTTATGTTTTTACTACTGCTTAAATAATTTGCTTCTAATTATTCGGTAATATTAAAATATTTACCTATACCTATATCTACGCTTTTTTATATAAATAAAATATTTTTAAGACTGTCCATATATGTAGAAAACAGGCTGGTCTTTGATAATGACTGTTACATAATATCATTTTCATACAAATATTCATACTTGTATGGTAGCTTCTGAGTCATATTGAAAGAAAGTCCAAGATATTTACATAATATGGTCAAAATTCCATGAATCTCGCCAGATGCTTGGCCCGACATAGTTGACTATCACAGTTGATCTAATAATTTATTATTGATACCATATCTGTATCGGATAGAGCGATAGGAATATTTTTTTCTTGAAGACAGGTATTTAGCCATTCAGATCAGTTATGACCTTAGGAGGTGCTAAGCTTAGGATACCTAGGACTTGTTGGCGACCTTCTAAAGCCCTATATAACGAGCATGTCTTCCGTAGATCAGCATAGTTTGCACTCAGAAGGCTCTTGAGCAGTTCTAGTGAGATACCACCCAACATCTTTAACGCCATCAATATGAAATTCTTCGTACGTATTTTTTTATGTTATCATTCTTTCTTTTTTTAATATGTATTTTTTTTCAAACAATTTATAATTATAATTAAATATAAACATATAATATTAATATTTTATCGTAACAAGTAGATTATAGCGAATACATTCCCATAGATTAGTACAATGAATGAATTAATTGTTAAAAGCTATTTCTTAAAAGTTGGAAATAATTAAATTGTAATAAATATTAAAAATAATAATAATTATTTTGTATAAATAATATGGATAGGTGTTTACATATATGCTTACATAATTATTATTAATATAGCACAATACAGTCTTTGCATTTTGGAAAGTCCTGTTATATCATTAATTTTGAAAATATTTATATATTTAGTTTTGCACACATGCCGTGGTATTTTACATTACTAAACTGATATCAACAAACTCAAATATATAAATGACGATAGGTTGTGGGTTCGATTCCCACTCGAGGATATGAAATATTTAATATTTTCATTTCCTCGCTTTGGTATTGAGGTAAAGCGCGGCGTTGAGTTCTGCCGCTCAACACGCAATGTCTCCAGAATTTTGCGGAGACTGGGGAACGGAAGTGTCTTAATAGGAACGGAGAGTTTTAAAAATTAGAAACAACATTAATATTTAATCTTATTTTCAGACATAACCCGACATAATTTTTTTAAATATAGCATCAATTATTTATTACTTAACATTCAACCCATTTATCCTAATAAGGGAGAACTTACCTAACGTGTTTTTATTGACGACATTTAGATATGTTTCTATTTTTGATGTCAGTGCAAGTATTTGCAAGCTAAAACGAACATGTCACACAATGAAGAAAAAAAACTATTGATTATGTATTATTTAAACTATTATTGAAACTTTTAGCTTTATTTCATAAAATAATTAGTATTTTACAAATATTTTCTTGACTTTTAGTACTTACTTATATGTTCAAATGTGTAGGTGTTCTTCTTCTTGTGCTGTGTCGCTCTGGCGTCTGCTGCGCCCCAGTTGCTCACCTGGCCTGGTCTCGTCGCTCCTGTAGTGGGATCTCGGGTATGATAAAATATTTTTTTCTAAAATTTTTATAATAACATAATGATTTTCTTATTGACTTGTTCTTTTAGGGTTCCATACAAAAAGCGTAAATCGAGACCCTATTACTAAGACTCCGTCTGTCTGTCACCAGGCTGTATTCTCATGCCCCATGATGGTTAGACAGTTGATTTTTTTCAAGTGATGCATTTCTGGTGCGGCTATAATAAGTACTAAAAAATAGAATAAACCAAATATTTATGAAGCTCTCATACATAAAATTATCATCATCATAATCACATTTTTATTAATCTCTTCAGGCTGTATTCTGCACATAGTAGGGTAGGCGGGGGGAACCTGGAAATCTAGTGTTAGTGCACTCCGTTCCCCCTTTTCCGCCGAATTGTTGATGCATTACGTGTTGAGTGGTGGAACTCAATGGAGTTTGCTTCGTTACCAGAGCGAGGAGATTAAAATATTAAATATTTTATTCCACTGAGTAGGCATCGAACCTATCACGACGGCCTTAATCATAATATTATTTAATTAAAATGAAAATTGCATATATATTATATAAAATGAATTTGTTTATCCAGACCATCGTAGCCGGACCCACGGTAGTGAATAATGGAGTGGACCCAGTCGGCCGCATCATTGTTCCAGGGTACGTCGGGGTCTACTAGGCACCAGGCGGTAACAGCTAGGCTTAAAGTTAACACAACGACACAGCTTTACACCTGTCCGGACATCACCGAAGTTATTGGCACCCAAATTATTATGTATACATACGAATAAAAGCATGCTCAATTTATTTTTTTGTGGTTTTTAATTTTATTTTGAGATTTCATAGTACTTCATTTTTTTTAATATAATTTTTATGAAGTCATTTACAAACACAAATCTACTCGTAACTCTCGAACTTATAAAATTATATTTTTTAATGCTGTACTTGAGAGAAAAAAATCTACTATCTATAACATTTTCTCCAAAAATTACCTTATTAGCAGTTAAAACAATTAAGCACGCTACTTCTTCATAATTACACTTTTTTCTAAAACTAAAATATAATTAGATTTGTCATGCATAATATAAATTACATAGCTGTAACGTTCCAACGTTATATATATAAAAATGTCTTATATTAATGTTGTGTTAAGTTTACAATGGAGAATAGCACCGCAATAATCTATAATGTCCATCATTAAGTATATACGTCGACGACGTCCGAGAAAGTGTTTTACAGAAGTCATCAGTGTTGTTCACTCTAAATGGAGATAAAATTTACATAAAAAATTTAAATTATGTAATGTTTTATGTTTATTACAACGATTTTATCTAGTTTCGTAATGTTTGTTTCGAAAGAAAAACGTTTTAAGTGAAGTAAGGCGATGATGATTTTAAGTATTTTATGTTTTAAGTGATTGATGTTTGTGAACTAAATAAAGACCTCTGTTAGCTGTTCAACTGAAAGGCAATAATGATTGAAAATTGTTTTCTCTAGGCTGACTATTTGGGGTTTTTACATTTTGTTATCCATGAATAATATAAAAATGAAAAAAACGGTCAAATGTGACTCGGATTCCCTCACCTAGGGTTCTGTATCAATTTTAGAGCTACAACTTATGGCCAGGTCAATGGGGTAATAGAATTTATAAAAGTTGATATTTTGGAGGCCTTTCTTCTTTCCAAAGTTTCATTTTCGTAGGTAAACGGAAAATAATCCTGTAAGTTTTGCGATCGTAGAACAGGATATTTGTTGTTAATTTCAGCTTGATAACTTCACGCGATCTTGAGATAAATAGTCTTGAGATGCAGATAAACTGCCAAAAAGTGATTCTATAATGGTTCCGTTATTCTTATTTGAGATACGTAACCCTAAAAATAGATAGGAATTGCTATTAACGCATTTCGTCGCTGTGCTACCTAAATGAACAGACAATGTCTTGAATCCGACTTCAGAGTAAAAATGAAAAGGTCAGAAGGAAAAAAGAATAAAAAAATAACCCACTAATTATAGTCTGGGTACTAGGTAGGGCAACTTTCTCATGGGAAAATTATATATGAGGCGCTCGTTGTAAGTTTAGTTTGTTAATTTTCACGCCGTAAAATAACCAGTAGTTCGCATAAAAGCAGCGTGGTGACGTACCACTTATAACAACAGTTTGTTAATATGTGAGTTGGGAGTATTTATTTTGCAAGTACATGAATGAATATTACTAGAACGTCTTTTTTGTAGTCTTGATTTTAAAACTTTATTTTCGCGTTGTTAAAATTCATCTAACCAGAGAAATATATAGCCTGAAGCCCCAGGGCTCCCGACTGATTAAACTAGCAATTTGTAATAGGTAAAAAGTCTAATAGGTTGATGCTGAATACATAGGAACTCCCTTGGTTCTTCAAGTTTCATGGCATTACTTAACTTCGTTTTATCTCCACACCATAATTTTTAATATGAAAATGTCTTTCACTAGTGAATTTCAAGTTTAATTAATATTAAAATTTGTAAGTAAGTCCGGGTTAAAAACTAGTATAACAATAAAGCTAAGAAGAACATCTAACTAGTTTATTACGTGAGCGAGAAACCTGGTGCGGCATTCGTATTTATTTAGTAGAATGTGATTCAGATTCCGAGTGATAGTAAAAGTGGTCAGCCTCGTGTAATACGAGTAAAACAAATGCATCTTTGTCGCGCTTTTTCTGTTTTAATGATTCCGTAATAAAAATTGTGAGTAATAATATATTATAAAAATCTCAATCTTGTAAAAAGTTTTGGTTAATATATATTTTTTTCAGCTTCACGCTGTATCCCGCACACAGCAGGGTAGGCAGAGGGAACCTAGTGTCACTCAGACACTCCGTTCCCCACGTTCCTCATTTCTGCCGAATTCTGGAGGCATTGTGTTGAGTGGCATGATGAGAACTCAGAGAGGCAGAAGATATGGAAATATAAAGTAGTTGGTTGATATAATTAATTAAGCATATTGGAAAGGTATTGTTCTCAATGATATACGTAATGAATTATGAACGTAGAAGCTTCAAATACGCAAGTTTGAAGTCATTTTTTTCAAATCAGTCTAGTTTATATAAAAATAGCTACTTCTTTTAACATTTTGAAAATTGATCGTAAATCATTTTAGCGTTTTGAAATCATATGAGGTTATCGGCATAAAAAATGATTTAAGGGGAGTGTAAGGCTATTATGAATTTCATATTTAATTTTAATAGTTGCTCTACAACTAAGGCTAAATGATGATGTCTTAACTATTGTTTCCAAATTTTACATTAACATTAATTAAGTTTATTATTCTTATTGAATTTTTATATATACGTTTGTGTTTATTAACAACCGTTGTTTGACAAAATACGGCGTTTAGTTTCGATATTGAACCCGTAATGTCTCGAAACTTCGGTCGAAAGTGGGGAAGTATAATATTTTTAGAGGTTGTGACTAGCTAAAATATTATATGCTCATATTTTACATGAGCAATCAAAGTTTCCTTATATTTTTAATATAAGTTATTATTATTGTAAATTATAGAAATTTATTGCTAAACACAAAGAGAAGAAGTAGCAAAAGCATGTCACTATTGTAAAGAAATAAAAAATAAAATAAGTTACATCAAACCGACCGCAATGGAAAGTCGGTCAAAGATTTTTTTTTAATACCCACTACAAAAATTAGCTGTATTCGACTATTTAAGTTAAACGTCTGTACACTCATTTTATTATGTCACAAGTTTGTTGATGACTAAATTGCTCGTAATAAGTAAGCGCCTTACATAAACTTTGCAAATATGAAAATAAAAGAAAATCTGATTAAATTTTACCATTTTCATAGATTAATTAAAATATATATATATTTAAAATATTAAATAACAGTTTCCTTATTTCATTAAGTATTGTAATATAATATTGTTTTCCAATATTACAAAATCACTATAGAAAGTAGATTTGATATGTGATAGGTCTTCCTATTTCCGGAACACTATCACATAGTCTCTATGACTCATCTTATTATATGGTTAGTTCATTACATTTTATATATGCATAATAATATTATTATTTATGTCTGGAAGTATAAGTATATATTTTTTAAATACAACCAGCATAAATGAGCTTCACGCTGTATCCCGCACACAGCAGGGTAAGCAGAGGGAACCTAGTGTTAAGACACTCCGTTCTCCACTTTTTGTCGACTTCTGGACACATTGCGTGATGAGTGGCAGAACTCAACGCCGCGCTTTATCTCGACACCACCCCGAAGAAATGGAAATATAAATTTATATAAATATTACATCCCCCCCGAGTGGGATCGAACCCACAACCAGTCGGTTTTACTGTCACATTTTGTGCTCCTGCGCCACGTCTGGTCTAAAGATATTAAGTTCTCGTTATAATTAATAGTTTAGATAATAAAGTTGTATTTTCATAAATCTTACTTGCCGATTATATCGATATAATATGCATAAACTCATACATTAGTACGTTTTTTTAAGAAGATATCAATTTTCATAGAAACCGGATTTCCTTGGAAAGTGGTATGTCACCGCTTTCCTAATAATATTTAAATTACGATTATGTCACAAATTATAAGCAATTGGTGAAACAATGTAAATCAACATAATTATGTTTGATAGCTTAATATAAGCTTATTTATAGAAATATATTTATATATTCATTTATAAGTTTGTACGTTGTACTAATACTACGTAACTTTATTGGTACCTATTAATTCGCATAAACTTTTTTGTTATTGCTTATCAAATGTTATTTCAGTTCTATATATGGGCTTATGAGTTAGCTTAACCTAAATATAATATCAAAAGTGATTCATTATTTTAATATTCTACAGAAAACTCAGCAAATTTTGTATAAGCTCTTCCTTCCTTAATAACATGAGAAAATCTTAACATTTAATTATATGTTTAGTTATACTCTACTAACTGTTGTATTACATATGCAAATTAATAAGAAATACATAAGACTTTTCATTGTTCACTTTCTTCCTTATGGCCCAACTTCCTGGCGCCGAGTCAAGATGAATCACGCTTTAGTTTCTTTTATAAGTTCTCTAATAAAAACAAACCTAAATTCACTCTGGTTTACGTGATTCAGTTATAAAAGTAAGTCATCTTTTTTGTGGTATTGAAAATTACTTAATTTTATTGAGTACTCGAATATTTTTATTTCAAAATATTATTATATTTCAATACTAATATCAAAAGCTTTTATTGCATCAGATGCCGTTAATTGTTAAAAAAAATCAGCTTCACGCTGTATCCCTCACATAGCAGAGGCAGAGGGAACCTAGGGTTAAGACACTCCGTAGAGCGAAGAAATGAAATTATAAGATTAAATAAATATTTCATTTCCTCGAGTGGGCATCGAACCCACAACGCGCGTTGCGCAACGTTATATAAGAAAAAACTGTCTTCTAAAGTATGTTTAATTTTCCAAATCGTTGACTTTACCATCAAAACCAATTTACAAGCCTTTAGTTACCTTGACAATGAAAAGACCATACAGTTACTTGAGATTAAAACTCGTATACGTGATACAATACAACATTCCAGAAGTAAATGGCACATGCGTGATCGAGTGTTTCAATTATAAAAAGTTATACTATTACATTTTGAGACCAGTCGTGACGGAGTGTGACTGTAAACGTGACTGGTAGCGGGTTCGATTTCCACTCGGAGAAATAAAATATTTATTTAAATTTATATTTCTGTTTCTTCGCTTTCGTGTCGAGCCTCCAGAATTCGGCAGAAAGTGGGGAACGGAGTGTTACACTAGGTTTCCTCTGTCTACCCTGCTGTGTGTGGGATACATCGTGAAGCCGATATAATTAGATTTAATTTTAGTATATTTTATCTGGTTCGCCAAAATGATCGACAAAAGTAATAGGTTTTGACAATCAGCATGCAATACCTTTAAACGGGTTACGAACTTTACGAAATCTTTGATTCCATTATCAACTTGAAATGGGAGAAAGTAATAAGAGAAGATAAAAAAAGCTAATCGCTGTATTGTTATGATTATTTTATACTTGTAATTTTGAGTCCAGTTGTATCGATAAGTAGGCTCGTTATATAAGTAATAACTTACATTTTTTATATTCCTTCTTTTTATAGGTCGTCGTGGCCCAGAGGCACAAGAGTGTAACTGTAACGCGACGGTTGTAGGTTCGATCCCAACTCGGGAGTATGAATAATTATTTATTAATATTTTAACCAAGGCACGAGAACGGAGTGTCTAAACACTAGGTTCACTTTGCCTGCTAAGTACGCGATATAGGGTGATACTGATTTTACTCTTTTTATAAATGTGGCTATATTTTGTAGCTCATTTATAAGAAGGTGTGATAAAAATGTTTTAAAATCTAGGACAGGTTAGGTTTTTTAAGAAATGGGAGAATCTTTTGTTTCGCTTAAATAACGGTGTACGTTACAATAAAATACGTTGTTGGAATTTGATCAATGGATAACAATAGACTTATGTAATAAACCCATTGTTTGTATAAATTTAGGTTATTTAATGGACAATGACTGAGGTAAATGGGCACAAAGTGTGACTGTAAACACGACAGGTTGTGAGTTCGATTCCCATTCGAGGAAATGGAATATTTAATATTTTTGCATTTATACGCTCTGGTCTCGAGGCAAACCGTGGCGTAGAGATTCGCCACTCAATACGCAATACCTCCAGAAGCACAAAATGGAAAACGGAGTGTCTTTACACTATTATATTACTGCTGTGTGAGGAATGCAACGTGACACTAAAAAAGAACGAATGAAATGTTTTGCTATGAATTGTATGTAAGAAATAACAAGTCAGTGAGGTGTATATATATTTTGATTTAAAATTGTTCCTACTTAATTAACAATAAGCAAATTTTGATTACAAGTCGTGATTTTTTGGGTGAATTTTATATAAAAATTGCCATCGTAACATTTGAAATAAAAAGATAATATTTACAGGTAATTATAATTTTTTATTCTGAAAAAAGATTTCTAGTATTTTACTAAAGATATCTTAAAATATATTCTTGTACTCTACACATAATATCTCTTAGTTTTACCAAATATCTCGGTAGCAAATGATGAAGTAACGTTGTTTCTCGTTTCTTCTTTTTTTACTTCCTTCTATTTAAAATTCGATAATGTTATATCTAGTAAATAAGAACCAAAAGAATCGTGCCTTAGAATATAATATTTATTTTTATTATTGTTATTGAAATGGCTATTGGGCTATTGAAACGTTTTATTGTATAATATTATACCGGCTATTATATTAAACTTTACTTTTTTATTTATTACTCGTAATCATTATTAATATTATTATACAATGTAACTTCCTTTGTGTATTATTTTATAATTTTAACCTACTAATGCTTTATAAAGCTTTAATTTAAAAAATACCATATTGTTCTATATGTTAAGTAAAAATATTTTATAGATATTTTAGATTTATGAATTTGTTTCTCCACATTTCTTATATAGTTAGAGAAAATTACTAAGCTATTATAAAAAATATTTAGAAATATTTAAAGCATTAATATAAAATAATAAAAATATATTATATAAGTTTAGTATATAAGCTTCAAAATAGCGATTACTTTGCAACCCACGCTGTGTGATGTCAGCATTCACGAGAATGAAAGTGCATGCGCATCTTAAGAATTCTGGGCACATCCTCCGCGTATCTGAAGATCTACTTAAGTGTTTATCGAGCTGATTTTCAATTTTAATACGACAGAAGAGAGAGAGCCAATGAACTTTAAATAAGATTAGGAAAATTGATTACGCTATGTAAAGTACCTATGCGGCCAGTCGTGACGCAGGAGACAAACATGTGACTGTAACGGGACGATTGTGGGTTCGGGCTCAGAGGATTTAATAAATATTTTCATTTCTTCGTTCTGGCACCAAGGCAAAATACCTCAATAAATTGGCGGAAAGTAGGGAACGGAGTGTTTTACCATTAGGTTCCCTCTGCCTACTCAGCAATAAGCGGGATACAGCATGAAGCAAAAAAAAGACATTTAAATTACCTATATATAAACACGTGAAAAATGTTAAAATCGATTATATTGCCAAGTTTCAGGCCTAACCTTAGATCTCCAGCAACACTCCAGTCACGACGCGCACTACACCATCAATAAGTGCATCTAACCGTGATCAAATGATGTAATACTTCCGCCCGGTATTACCTCACGTCTGGGCTCGGAAGCCCGATGGCTCGCTCCCATTCTTTCAGTTGATTCAGTGAAAGGGTCCTCCGATACACTTTTACCCTTCCGAAGCGCCGGGTGCTTGCGTCTGGTCGCTCTCTTATAAATTCGGTGAAAATACAGAGACAACACATTACAAATTCGGCGGCTGTAGCAGTCGGCCGTCAGTGTTGTTAACGGCTTTGTGTTTCTCTTGTATATAGTGGTTTAGTTTCTACAATACATCTAAGTTTCTATAAGCATACAAAATGAAATTTACGGTGAGTGCGGGTTCAGTGCGATTATATATAATTGGAAATGTGTGCCAACAAAGGATTATATCTTCGAAATTAATGTTTTAATGACATACAAAAATAGTGCAGATTTATACTTTATTTCAACTAATTTTGTAAATACTTGAACATTTTAAAATAAACCTAAAAGCTGAAATTATAGTTAAAAATTTTAACAAATATTTTTATACGTAGCCTATTAATTGAAAGAATTATTGGAAAATAATTTTATTCCTAATTACTTTCATATATTTGAAATTTATGTACAAAATTAATCATGCATAAATAAATATATGTAGTTTTTTTTGTTTAAGTAAAAGCGGTAAAAGTGAAATTAAATTTATAATGGCTGGTATAATCTTAAACATTGCCATGCGGGTCGGCGTTTATACGTGTAGAAAACAAGTTTTTCGATTCCCAGAGTAATTTGCATTAACGAAAGTAAAATTGGATTTGAATAAAATTTCTAAATTTTATAAATAAAAAATATATAATTATTATATACAACTTATATATTCTATTTCTATCCACAGGTTATATTCGTAACTCTATTGAGTCTATCTACATCATGGGCTATAAAGGCAAAAAAAGAAGAGCTAAAAGATAAAAGGGAAGCTGCTTCTGGAAGTTATTTACCCCCACATGGCTCACCTAGTCATAGTTATCAAGGACCTGCCTTAAGTCAAGAAGATGCTAACGCTATAAGTATTGGTGCCGGATACAGCATTGGAGGCGCTAAACCTAGTTACAACTTCCTAGCTCAAGGTTCAGGTCAACCATCGTACCAAGTTCAATCAGAGGGTCTTCCAGCCAGTGGTCACGGTACCATTCAACTTGCACCTATCACTCTCCAACCGAGCCAAGGAGGTCTTATTTCTAATGACCTCTCTCAACTCATGAGTCAATTATCCCAAGGAATTAATTCTGGAGCTATTGCCATACCTTCGTCTGGTCAAGGTGCCATTTATCAATTCGCTGGACAAAGCGGTCACGGTGGCCAAGACTTGAGTGCACCTCAGTTTAGTTACGGAAGTCCTAAATTACAACAATATAGCTTAGGTGAACAGTCAAGTCAAGCCGGTCAAATAGTCCCCGCTTATGCATTTGGAGCCAAAGGCCTCAGTAGCTATGGATCTACTGGACCTGTCCTATTTTCACCTGAATCTACCGCTAGCCAGCCTGCTTTGAATTATGCGATCCCTGCTTCTGGTCATTCTTACGAAGGTGCTGCTCTTCCTCTAGGAGACTCAGGGCATTCTTATGCTGGACTTTCTTTGGGAGGTTCAGGTCACTCTTCTCTCGGCGGATCATTAAAATCTTTAGGTGGCTATGTTGCACCAGGTAAGTCTAGTTTCAAGCCTTCAACTTTCTTAGGTGCTTCTGCACAGAGCGAGGCAAGTCATAATTTATTAGGCCATTCTAATTCTTACGGAAGTCCATCTTTTGCTGCCTACCAGCCAGCTGGAGGTCATGGCGGAGCATCACTGGGATCTTCTGGACATGCTTACAGTTTCCCTTCTTTGTCAGGTCTAAGTGCTGCTGGTAGTCCATCCAAACAGGTAGCATCTGCTTATTTACCATCTAAAGAAGGATTTGGTTCTTTTGAATCTATTGCATCAGCTTTCTCTGCAAGTGGTCAAATGGGTCCACCTGGAACTACATACGGATCACCCTCAGCTTCTTACTCCGCGAGTAATATACATGCAGCTTCAGCCCCCAGCCCTGCATATTATATATCATCAAACAAACATTCAGCGCCTAATTTTGGATCAGGAAGTTCATCCTACAGAGGTCCTTTATCTAGCCACAGTTCTTTTTCCTCAGGCCATAGTGCCATACCATCTGGTCCGAAATACAGTTTCGGTGGACACAGCAGCTCTCGCTTTGGGCCTCCTAAAGATGCACAGGGCTCATACAGTGAAACATCCTATAACACCATAAAATATAGCGAGGAGCTCAAGCCTAGATTTAATTAATTTTATAAGAACTTAATGCGTGCGTAAAATAGAGGCTTAAAATACACTCTCAGTATTACAGTTGTGGTATTAACTATATGGTCCAATTTCTAACTTTCCTTGAGTTCCATGTGTTAGATATGTGAAAGAGAGCTTTCTTTTTCACAGACGCAACGTAATTGTGACAGCGTGCTCATATAATGTAAGCATTTATAAAACAAGTTTAATGTAGATCGTAAATGATTGAGAGTTGTTGACGATTATTTGTTATGATATTACTGTGAATACGAAGTGAATTTGTGTAAATATTTTTTAGATATAAGATTGTTTATTTATTGTCTATAAATAGATTTACTGTTGTTGTTATTTTTTTTTTAAATAAAATATTTGTAAAAAGTTTATAGTTTTTTTTCTTTTTAAAGTATTTTCTATATATTTAAACATTTAACAATTTCTCTTTATTACAATGACCTTTTTTTACTCAACTTCTAAAGCCAAGCATGTAAAAGCAAGGAATAAGATAATTATGTCAAACACATCATACTCATTTTAAATTCATCTACGTTGGATTTATTTTAACATATTTAAATATAACAACTATACCAACCTATAAATATTATCAAATATTTAAATTTTAATAATGAATTCTAATATTAAACCCATAATTCCCCTAATTTAAATAAAAACACTTAGTAAATTATACTTATCTACAATAAAAAGTGTATTTAAATTGAGTAAACAATCAAAGTGTTACAATTTATTCATGTCGTCCACGGTCGAAGGCACATGTATCTCAGTGAATGCGCCCACTTCCGAACGCCATGTTACATAATGAGCTTTTTTTTGGTGCTAGTGCTAGGTAGTCTTTTTTATTTTCTTTAATGATTGAAATTAAATTTAAATAAGAAACAGCAACCGGAACTGCAATATAGAGCGGTTACAGCAAGATTAATGATTATACTTCTTATATAATGTTTTAAGAGATTCTAGGATGTGAGTGGCTATTTAATAGTCATTGTTAAAGAAAAGTTTAAATGCTGTAAAACTAAAATGATTTTAAGAAATTGAATGGCTTTTCTGAAAAAAAAACTTATTTAAGATTTGTTTTTGATTTGCACGGTTAGGAGAACTCTACACGCTGCCATTAGTGGCCATCACAGACCCGCCGCCTTCGCTTCTGAGAACGTGAGATCACAGAGTATATTCTAGTATACCATAAGATGCGTCAGATGATCAAATTATGAATTGAGGAACCGTCATTCCAGTCATGAAATTACTCATGACTAAATATAAGGTTTTGCAGCTAAAAATATCTAATAATAGGCTACAATTATTAAATACTAGAAGAAATTGTGTATTTTTTTATTTTATTTATGGATAGCTTATTTGGTTCAACCAATCTTGAAAACTACTGGTTTCAATTAAAAAAATATTTATGTATTATAATTATTTAGTTCTTTTATCGAATGTATGATGTGCCAATTTTTGATTATTTCCAATGGACCACGGGAGTGAAACCTAATGTTAAAATAATTCTATAATCGTCATTATCAACAACATTAATACATCAACAGAGTAGTTTTTACATAAATATTTATATATAAAATAAAGTAGTACCTACTTAAAAACATTCTATACTTATAATATATGTAACTCGGTTAAAAAAATGTCTTACCATAAGGTAAGTATGTGTGTTGTCTGTGTAAGTAATATGAAATAATTATAGTACTAGTTTACATTTTTATATTAGAAGTCACTAATTATTCATAATATTTTAATTTCATACGAAAATAGCCTAATGTTTAATATTAATTATAAAATTTAATATCCTTTATAATCCCTTTTCGTTAGCCTATTTACATGCCTTAAATTAATTAATTTGGTTTTTCTAATTTAAAAATAATTAATGTTATTTTGAAAAATTTTACTTACTTTTATTGGACTTTGAAAGCTCCATCTATACAGTGAACTGTAAACTACACGCTTAACAGTAGTCAACTGGAATTTACGTTATGTAGTTTCAAAATCATAGATGACGTTTGTTATAAGTATTTTAACTAAATGAGAAAAATAAACTAAAATTAATGTTATATTTACTTCCAAGTTCCAACATATGATGAAATAAAAATATATATTTTGTCAGAAGTGTGAGTTTGTTAGAAAAAATATTTATTACAATTTATTGTATGCTTTGTGATCGTTGATGTCTTTTGCTCAAATATTGTTTTATTTAGCTTTTGTGTTAGTTGTCATTTTTATATCCCTTTATATATTTTTCCATTTTGTCAGGAGNGAAATACAGCGTGAAGATGAAAAAAAAAATATTAACCTAAGTGACCAACCAATTATAAAAATGGTATAATATACTTGAAGATATAATGTTATCTGTGTGTGGCTTTGTAAATATAAGGTTCTTGCTATTAAAATGTTTTTCTTGCTATTTAAATTCTTATATAATGGCTTTACGTTATCATTAAAATGATTTGCCTATGTAACTTTACTACCTACTACTATTCTAGATATAATTGTTCAGATTAAGTTACGTGTTGAGGCCTCCTTGGCGCAGAGCGCAAGGACTGTAACGCGACGGTTGTGGGTTCGTTCCCCACTTTATGGAATGAATTATTATTTCTTATTATTTTCATTTCTTCAATCTGACACCAGGGTAAAAAGCTCGGCGTTGAGTTCCACCACTCAACACGCAATGCTTCGAAAAATTCGACGGAGAGTGGAGAATTGACTGTCTTAACATTAGGTTCCCTCTACCTGTACGAGAGATACAGCGTGAAGCTGATTTTGATTTTTATTTAAGTTGCATGTTAGGCAAAGTACAACAAAGTCGTAATAAAAATAGTAATGCAATTTAATTAATTGTAACTTTTCTTTATCCATTTTTGTTAGGGCCGAATAATAATTTATTTTACCCTTTACTCATGAATCATACTTAGGAAACACTAAAATTATTATCATTGGACATGTGATTTTCAATAAGGTAAATATATAATGTTTAAACTGAAATCTTATAAGAAAACGGAAGTGATAAAGTGAGAAAGACGCTAAAATTTAATTGAGACACTTCTATTGTATATGTAGTAGTTATAAATTACGTGTAAAGTAATTTAAGCTCATTGATGGCTAATGGAAGGTGTAGCTAATACGATCAGCGCGTTTCCGCAATAATGCAGGAAACTAACGCTCTCACAGAAACTGGATCTGTTACGATACAGGACAAAGACCTGACGATCACTTCCCTGTGTACTTCCATCTGGACCTAGAGGAAAGTTGCCTTTGCCGTTCATATAAATACGTGAACTTGATAATCAGAAACACTTTTCCAAGCACGTTGGTAGATAGAACACTTTTCCTTTCATCGAGAAATGTAATTAGACGCTATGGTGCATAAAGGACTTTTTGTGAGTATACAAAGAAACTGCTCTATTAGCATTACGTTACCTGTTTCATAATAATTGTTTGGCTTCGCAATGCATTAACGCACGGTCGAGTAACAAGGAGCTGATTGATCGTTTTGTACGCCCTTTCTGATTTTGATGTGATGGATTGTTGAACTCGTTATTCATTTCAGATGTTTGTAGCTTTCGCTGCGATCGCACTTGCCAGTGAAATTGAAGATGCTGAACAGAAGAAGAGGGGCGCTGGGAAGGCTAATGCTTTAAACGCAATACCGTCAGGAGCACAAAAGCCAGATTATAGCTATAATATTTACCCGCAAAACTCTAGCCCACAGAGTGGCCCCAGTCAACATTATCAGAATTCCGTATCAAACTTTTATCCTCTCCAATCTTCGAGTCAATATTATACATCTAGCAACACTGCTGATGCTTCAACTGCTCACTCACCACAGCCATCCCATGGTGGTCAGTCACATTTTGTACCTATTAATTTCGTACCCAATCCTGGTTACCAAACAAAATATCAAATTGTGTCTCCGAAAGCTGGAAGCAACGTATTGACAGTCATACCATCTCCTGCAATCCAACCAGCACATATGTTACAATACACCAATCCATTTTATGCATCTAATTCAAATAATCACGTTGCTTCAGGTTCTTTGCTAGGACCTCTAGGTCACGGTCCTTTTAGTTTTGGTCCAAGCTTTCATCCTTTATCCCTGAGCGGTTCTTTTATAGGTCAACCATCGGCTATGGTAATGCTGTCTCAGCCTCACAGTCCAATATATAATAATTTGATATATCCGAGCACAGCTTCCAATTTATATAACTACTACCCTTCGAATTCTCAAGGACAAGCTAAATATGCTTATTCTCCTGGACCAGTACAGTCAATACCAGCACAAGCAAATGAATATGAAAAGGTACAAACATCTCAAAGTATATCTAAAGATGAAAATGGAGCTCTACAAAATGCTGATTATATATCCCCGTCGAACATTAATTCTGGATATAACGGACACAATTCTTATTCTAAAATTTAGTATATTATAGTGTACTGCTAACTTTTGTTGTAATTTTATATTAGTTGAATTTGTTGTTGTGTTATTTAATGAATTTTGTTGTTGAATTATGTAATATTGTGTAAATAAATCATTGTTAATTTGACTGTATTGTTTCTTATGTGCCTATTTACTTTATTTAAATGTGTACTCTGTAGTATAGTTTTTTATAGTATAAATTATATATTTTTTTTTAATTTAATTAAAAAATATCTTGGCTATAACTAATAACTATAATAATAATATTAAATGATGACCTGCTTTTGCTTATCGAAAATATTATTGGAACAACAAACTTTAAGATGTTATGCATGTGTAATTTTGACGCAAATAAGAATCAAAATTTACGATGTTTATGATTATAGATAATAAATTAAAAATATGTTGCGTTTTTAAGACATTTTTTTTTGTGGTAATTAGTAGGTACATAACATGGGTTTTTCTCACAGCCTAAGTTATTACTTTATATGGTTTTCAAATGTGAACCACATTCCGAGTTAGTAGTTATCATGATTATGCTTCTAAAATGTTAAGTTTTTTCTTAGTTTTCCGCTGTATCCCGCATATGAGAGCGTTAAGATATTCCCGCTTTCTGCCCAATTTTCGAGACATTGATAATTGATTCAATGTTAAAAAGATATTTTAATATTCAGAAAATATCTACGTCGTATATGTAGTATATAATTAAGTTAAAATATAAAGTAATACATGTTTTACTGATTATTTTGTCTTTGCCTAATTGAGCTCCATTTCATATCTTTCAAAAGTGGTAGTATAATAGTCTCACTTAAGTAAAAACCAGTTGAAAGAAATACTAATTGACCTACTCATGTAAGTAAATATTAACTGTATTTTTAACACACTAATCTTTAAAGGTCAAACTTAATGGGCAATTTGTAAAATTAAGTTTGTAAAATAATTACATTTTATTTTTAACGGCAATGTGATGTAATGATATCTTAGATCTTAAGATTTTTTTAAGCTTCATGCTGTATATAGCAGGATAGACAGAGGGACTCTAGTGTTAAGACATTCCAATCCCTAATTTCCGCCGCATTCTGGAAGCATTGCATCGCCCACTTTCTGCTAAATGTTTCCAGGTATTGGGTGGTGAGTGGTGGAACTCAACACAGGTGAAAACTCAACTTTTGCCTTGCTGCCAGTGCGAATAATGAAAATATAAAATAAATAATAATTCATTCCCCCGAGTGGGGAATACACCCAAAAACCGTCGCGTTTGGCGTTACACCTTTGACCACCTGCGCTACGACGGCCTTTATTACATAAATACTTGCAATTATACAGTTATAAATAAAATAAAAATTTTGACATGACGTTAATATGCATTCCTATGAGTCAATAGAGGTTTATCAAAACAAGATGTAAGAACATCTTCTGGGCGTGCGCAGTGAAAGGAGTACGCATTTGCTAATTGATCTCGTAATATTTGTATCATTTTTCAGTTTCGTAATCTTTAATTTTATTATTGGAATATAGAATAAGTTTAGTACTGCGTAATTTTTTTATTAGGTATATCTATACACACACATTCATGGTCCTGAACTTTACCTTTCAACAAATATGCTCTTGGAAGTATTGTTTTTTTTAATTTTTGAGGCAATTTTTTTTAAATATAATTTCTGGGATGGGCATCAGACTATTTTGGAGTGGACACGGACCACCTGTCCCTCCCGTTATAAATATATATAGATATGAATGTAGTCCTGAAGTGTTAAAATGTATGTAGGTTGAAATATTTGTTATACTTTAAATATCCGATTTCTGTGATCTTTGAAATTTTCATGTAATATAATATTTTTCATTTTCAAGTAAGGAGACAAGGAGTCAAGTATGATTAATGTGAGACAAGATGACTTCGATTTCGTTTATTGTTTTAAAAATATATATATATATAACGCATAAGAATATAATATAGTATATAATATACTAATGTTTGAATTTCTTTTTACTATATACTCATTTAGTATTATTATATTATATTAAAATCTTTAAAACAGCTCTTTAAGGCAAGTCGTAGTAGTTAAATTAATCATGATTAACTACGAGATATATTTTATAACTGCTCTGGAATCTACAAATGACTTGTGAATTGAGAAAATTAAGCTCTTTTCATTTACGTAACTATGTTTATACAGAAAAGAACAAAAGTTGTTTCACTAATTCTAATGGTAAATACGAGTGTCAAATCACTCTGTTCGCGACTTATTGTTTATAAAGCTTCTATGAGTTTGATAGTGATTATTGATAACGTCACACTTCATTCTTGTGGTATTGTAAAAATAACTATTATTATAATATTATTTTTGTATCATACTTTTGCTATTTACCTTCCTATACATTCCTTCGCTTTGGCACCAAGGCAAAAGTCCGGCGTTGAGTTACACCACACAACATGCATATATATTTTTTTAAATTAACTCAAATGATGTTAGGAATAATTATTTGATTTAAGTTAATGGCCGTTTAGTTTAGTTTATGTGCAATTTTCTTAACTGCTAAGTGAATGATCTAATAGAAACGTATAATAGTATATCACTTAAGTATCGCTTTAAATGTCGAGATTTCAATTTATTTTCATTTAATTTTACTGTGTTTAAACTAACTAGATATACGCTAAGTAATGCTGCGTTGAGTTTAGCTACTCAAAAAGCACTGCGTGGCCTTGACAATTCGGCGGAAAGTGGAGAATGAAAGTATCTTAGTTAGGACAGAGTGTCATAACTCTAACTTCCTAAGGCTCCATCTCCCTACTATGTACAGAATACTGGATAAAGCTAAATAAATAAAAAATAAATAATGTACGATACATGGAAGAACGGAATATCATCTTGCCAAACGGAAACACGCGGTAGGTAGAAGTATTACCGGAGAGTTAGCTACTATAAAAACAAATTACTTTCATACATATGTATTTCCGTTGTTACGTCATTAGCTGGCTTAAGTGAGCTTTATAATATCTATTATTTAAAAGGGATTAACACGTAAGCTCTTTTTATGTCATTATGTTTAGGTATGGGGCCAGTAGTGGCACAGGGGCACAAAGTGTGACTCTAAACACGACCCGTTGTAGGTTCGATTCCCACTCGAGGAAATTTTTATTTAAATTTATATTTTCATTTCTTCGCTCTGGTGTCGAAGCAAATGGCGACCAGAATTTGGCGGAAAGTGGGGAACGGAGTATCATAACACTAGGTTCCGTTGTAGAACTCCTAATCTGTGAGAATGTAATAAAATTAAGGCAGAAACAAGATTTAAATTAAGATTTACTTTACATTATGTATTTATTTAGAGCAGATAATCTTTTAGCTCTCGTAAGTATTCACTTAGAGCAGATAAGCTTTTAGCTTTTTTCACTTTTCTGTTCCCCCTTTCCGCCGAATTCTTAAGGTATTGTGTGTTAAGTGGCGGAATTTAACTCCGCTCTTTGCATTGTAACCAGAATTAAACGCCACGGCCTCTACAACCTTTAGTACAACTTAAAATGAAAGTAAAATATATGTCACATATTTACCTTTCTATACTTTACCCTTATAAAACGAATAGAGTATTATATTTAGTTTCAACTACCAATATTGAAATGCTGCTCACAATATATTATATATCTAGTTATAGAAATTATATAACGCCATACTTACTATATCGTTCAATGGAACATCTTGAGCAAGCCAACATGAAATACCTATTGACGCCACTCTCGCTACTTTATAATTATTTTGATTGATAGAAGTCGAGATATCCACTTACCGCGTACATATATTTAATACGAATAAATATAGAAACTTATATGAACAGCGTGAATAATAAAGAAAACATATCAGGGTAGGCAAAGGGAACCTAGTTAAAATACCCCGATTAGAATTAGGCGGAGTAAAGGAACTCTACGCCTCGCTTCGCCTCGCTATCAGAGAGAGCGAAGAAATGTAAGAGTAAATATTGAATATTTCATTCCCACGAGTGAGTGAGAATGATTTAGACTAATGTAATATACATTTTATTATTATTATTATAAATGTGAAAGTTTCATTGTTTGGGAGTTTGTGATTCGATAACTCTAGAGTTGTATTTTTTGTTTTTACAATTAGATGCGCAACAGTTGTCGTTATATATGTAAAATGTTGGCACTATTGCACTACTGCTAAAGACTACTTCTAATGAAAATCTGCTTTATGCTCTCTTCATCTCGCACACAGCATGGAAAACGTAGTGTTAAAACACTCCGTTCCTAGATCCTTTAGTTCTGGACCCACAAATCGATCGATCGATCCTCGATACACAAAATACATATTGTAAAGATGCCACTTATTTGATTTATGCATACATTATGCAATAGAAAGTAATGAAGCAAAGACAGGAAGAGCAAAATTAATCTTTTTGTGTAGATAGGAGAAATTAAGGCTAATACGTAACATCGTAATATATGAGTGCCTATACTTTATATTTATAAATATACTCGAGCTATATAAAATTTCCAATTATATAGAAAAGGCATTTAGGCCAGAGTGGAAGAAGTGGAGGGAGGCCTTTGCCCAATAATGGGACAGTACAGGCTAGGGAACAAAATACGTAGGCATATCTACATGTATGTATTTCTCTATTTTATCTCGATAATGATTGAGATGCAGGTTTATAGTTGGCAAATTAAATAATGTTTTTGTAAATATAAAGTAATATATTTGGTTTTCATATAAGCCTACCAGCGTCCACCAGCGTATGACTGTAGACGCAATGGTTCTAGGTTCGAACCCCGGACGAGGAATTAAATATTATCATTTCTCCGTTTTAAACCAGCCTTTTCTCAGCCTATTCTATTATATGCGGAATAAGGCTAAAAAAACAATTATTTTTAGAACTATACAATTGACAAATCTATCCAGCCGTATATTATAAGGAGAAATTAGTGACAATATTTTCATTTTTATATTCTCCACTTGTGGAAACCTAACCTAAGGAAACTTAAGTTATGTGGTTATATGTTTACCTTTTGCTTGTGCTGTATTTAAATAGATTATGGAAGATGATTAATTATAAACAGGAATAATTACGCCGTCGAGTTAATATTAAGGCCGTTGTAGCACATTGGCACAAGCATGTAATTGTAAGCGCGACGGTTGTCGGTTCAATTCCCACTCGGGGGGAATGTATTTTTATGAATATTTATTAATATTTTCCATTTTCTTCACCCTGGCAATAAGACAAGGCGAGGCGTTGAATTCTGTATCTCAGCGGACATTTAGTCGGAGTGTCTTAACACTGAGGCCCACCTTGCTAAATGCGGGATACAGCATGAAATTGAAAAAAAAAAACATTTTGGTAAATAGAGCTAAAAAAAATTATAAGATAAGAAATTTAAGCAATTATTAAGTCGATATACTTAATCAGTTATAGCATAATATATAATAGCTTTTGCTCTAGAAAAAACGTAACTTTATATTAGTACACAACATCTCAAACACTTCCACATACAAACATTATACAATTTCCGTGCAAATTGTCATTTTCCGTTCCGTTAAAGACCGACATCGTTGCAACACAAATCACACTTTAGTTCCGAACTTAAATCTGATACGAATACCGCAACCTTACTATTTCTAGAATTCAGATATATAATAGGGCCATATCAGAGATTTCGAAGGGTTTACAATGAAAGTGCTATATAGGATATCGGTTTCGCTTAGCTGGCTTAGAAAGCGAGTGAAAACGATACGGGGCAACGTCTTTATCCGGTTAATAGGTTTTTCATTTATCGTACTTATATGCGATTTTATTGCTTACGTTAAATCTCAAGGACATAATATTATAGTATTTAATATTTATTTACATTTCTTCGCTCTAGTGTCTTCTCTTTAGTTCTGTCACTCATCACGCATTGGCTCTAGAATTCGATGGAAAATAGAGAACGGAGTATCTTAACACTAAGTTCCCTCTGCCAACCATGCTGTACACGGGATACAGCATGAAGCTGATTTATTTATTTTTTATTTGAGATGTTAAAAATACATGTAATTTACTTTTTTTTACATTAACAATTTAAATAACTTTAAAAGTTCTTTATAGTTCTATTATGATAGTAAATCATGTGAACTATAAAACAGTGATACATCTTGTTAATACTTAAGTGTTAATAGCAACAATTTTAACACGCTTTAGATTAAACTAATACTCTATCGAGATAAATATCTACTTATCACTAATTAATGGTAAATTTATTCAATTTATTCGTACCGCGTTTGTAAATGATTTAACGATATAATGTATATATTCATGTCTATTTAATGTAAACATTAGAAATATGACCGAAATTTTACGAGGCATTGTGTGTTGAGTGGCGGAACTTAACGCCGGGTTTTTGCCTTGGTGCTAGAATGAAGAAATCAAAATATTAAAACATAATAATTCATTTCCCCAGGAATCGAACCTACAACCGTTGCGTTACAGTCACATCCTTGTGGCCCTGTGCCACGATAGTCTATTCGGTACTTATATAATTAAAATCTATTTTGAGACTTACCGTTTTATTTCAAGTTTTACTTCACTATTTTATATTATTAGTGCTTTTCAAAACAAAGCTTATAGGTCGTAATATTTATTCTTTCAAATACTGACACTATTAAATATTATATATATTTATTTACTATTTTAAGCCCTATTCACCGTTTTATTTTAAATTACATATACATTATATTGTAAAGGAGTTATGTAAGCTCATGCCTTAGCTCGTATTTGAAATAAAAGATTATCCCATACTAAAGAATATTCGTTCGATTACCTAAGATAACATAAATATCTCAGTTATGTTAGCAAATGATCGCAAAATATAAGGTATATTTTGCGATCTTTTTGTAATTGCAATACTTTTCCATTCTAATACAATTTCAATATATACATATTATTAGCGAGATTATTGTCCAAAGGCCATTTATAATGGTATACCATTTAAATAAATAAGCAGTTCAGTTTATATATAAATAATAAAAAAAAATCTTTCACAATATTTTCTTTATAAAATAATATGTTATAATATCGAGGCAAAGTGCGGTGTTTAGTTACCCCACTCATAACGCAATGACTTCAGAAATAGGCGGAAAATGGGGAACGGAGTGTCTTAATTCTAGCTTCCCCCCTATTATTTTAAACACTGACTGACTTTTAAATCAACAAATATTTTCTTGTCTATTGTTCCACAGTAGAAGTCATTAAAATTTCGTCGTCAATATTATAGAGCAATATGAGGTCACCGCCAGGTAATTATAGACATCTGTGATGATAGCTTTTAGAGTCGCACCACTCTCTGTGACGTGACGTTTTTGACACTATATCCATATATTTCTATTGCTGTATTTATATTTGTTTATTTAGAAACTATTTTTTATTTTTTTATTTTACTAAATTGTAATATTGACACAAAAACACGATGTTGCATATGCTAATGCATTTGACGGGATTCTTTTTATTATTTTAATATTAATATTGTTTATATTTTATAATGTGGAGGCAGAAGTGGCAGAGAGGGAGAGAGAGAGATGAAAATATGGTTGCACTCATTTAAATGTATTTTATATTGTTTCATTTATCTTCATTTTTGATGGGATAGAGCATCATTAACACGTAATTATAAACAGATACGCTTGAACTAAAGTAAAAAAAGTGGAATTTACTTCATTTTCTGGAATAAAATATTTATAGTGACATCATATATACGCGAAACTTTATTAGTAGGTAAAAATAAATAAATAGCTAATAAAATGAAATTGAATATAAAAATTTTGATTTTATTTTATTTTATTATATATAAATTAACATCCACAGCCTTGAAAAGCTCTAATTTTCGCTTTCATCAAGAATGTGGTATGAGGCATCTACCTATACCTTCGCACCTTTCTTACGCTGATATGTAGAGCGTATTTAACATCGTTACAAATAATACGCGCGTCCACTCAGGTACCAAACGGGACGACGGCTGAACGCCATAGCTGCTCCAGTTGCAAGTAAATAGTCAATTACTATTTATTTATTTATGTGATATATATTTTTTTTATATAAAAATACATTAGATAAATAAGGTAAAAAAAAAATTATTATTCAATATATAAGTTTTTTTTAATTATTACTTTTTTAAATTACAGGATTTCCTTCGCTTCGCTTGGATAAGAAAGAAAGAGTGCAGCGAGTTACAATGCGGTGATCGATGACATTTGTACTGTGTTTGTGTCAATATCAAGTGCATAACAAAGGTGTCCAACATGTTTATTTTAAAGGTGAGACTTTTATAATTTAAGTAATAAGATTAATACTTAGTTTCAATATTATCAAATCTATATATATAAAATCAAAAGGTCACTCACTCATCACGAAATCTCAGAAACTACATGTGCTAGGAATCTCAAATTTTGCATAGGAGTTATTTATAGGACGTAGGTGCTCGCTAAGACGGAAATTTGCAATATTCGACTTCTAAGGGGTTGTTTTTGGGGTTGAAAGTTTGTATGAAACTTCGTTACTACAAATGCTAGGAGTCTCAAATCTTGCATGGACGTCACTTATAGGACGTAGGTACTCATAGAGACGGAAATTATTAATAAAGTAGTTCACGCAGGCGAAGCCGCGGGCGGGCCGCTAGTATCTTATAATATTTGCGCAATAGTACCTAAATATGTAAATTATGAATTTAATGATTATAAGAATTTATTGAGGTATTTTTATATTTGTGTATTTAGGTTGCTTGGTCTGCGTCGGTGCTTTTTTTAAATACGTCGAATACAAATACATCCAAGTACTGAGACTAAGAACTGAACCCACAATCATGATGCAAATATGAATGTTGAAAAGTAATACATGTTAATAAAAAAAAATTTAAATCAATTATTTTTATATCCTGGACATCTAGTAGGTATACATATCTACATATAAATAAAATAAAAGCGTTTGTCTATGCTTTCAGAATGTGTTGAAATACATATAGTTATTTACATCATAGTAAACCACAAACAAATGAGTAAAAAAAATATTGTCTGTGTTGAATTTTATTAAATTTGAATTAGGAATAAAATGTGTAGAGCACTGTCAGTTAGTTTTGTCAGTCAATTGTAAAAAAAAAGTAAAACGGATATAAAAACCGTAAAAATTAAAAAAAATCTATATAAATAATTTCGATAGGGCAGAAATAATAAGGGAAAAAGAAAAAAATATGTAGACATCATTTAAAAGCTATTTGACATATTCTTTAAAAATGTCCACGAAGTTTTACCTTCATTTTATATGTTAATATTATGAATGTTTCGTAATATATTTACGTACAAATATGTAAGACCAGACCGCAAATGTTGCTCACATTTAAACGTAAACATCGAAAATCTAGGCATAAGATTAAAAAAGAAATAGTTATACGAAGCAAATTATTACCAATATTAATCCATATAATAGGCTTCTTTAAAAAAATGATTTAGCTATTTTCTTGGTGTTTATTCTTAGGAATTAAATATCTATGTAGATAATTATCTCTAGCTATAAGCCTAACTTAAGGAGCAAATAAATATAAAACTGCTGATTAGCTGATAATTATGAAAAAGTAAAGAAAAAAACGCACCACATGCCCGTAGTGTTTAGTTAAAAAATATATATTAAAAAATATATATTAAAAAAGGCTTTTAGATAGACATGATAAAATTCTTGATATTGACTTTACTTCGAAAAGGTAGAGCGTCTCGAATTAATTTAATTTGTTTAAGTATATCGAAATTGTAAACTTAATTATGTAACAAAATTTTGATTTTAACTTAACAAAACTTAAATCTTTTCACCATTATATGTTGTATCTAATTAAGTACAACTAGGTTATAATTTCTTTATAATAGATAACTATAATATTTTATGGTTAGCATCTCTATAATAGCGAGTTTAGATGAGTGATTTAAGAAAGTGGATTTCACGTAACCTTAAATTCTGTAAAAAAAAATGAAGCGAGAGTACCTTTTAAAATGCAATGCCTTAATATAAAAAGTAGAATTGCAAAATACATATGTATATAATAATTTTCTTAACACCGCGACGTTATTTAAGCATATAATACAGACCAATTTGAGGCTATAGTGAAGCAGTGGCTTAAGCGTGTGACGGTTAGTGGTTCGGTACCTAGTTGGGAAGAAATTAATTATTATTTATTAATATTTTAATTTCTTCCCCCTGGTAACAAGGCAAAACGCGGCGTTCATTTCCGCCACCTGACACATAATCGGATTCGGAAAATGGGGAACGGAATGTCTCTGCGAGACAACCCATATGTACACAACGTAAAGCTAAAAATAACATTTGACAGCCCATTTTTATTTTTAAACCTATGTCAATATAAAACATGCTTGAAATGTAAAATAACACCCATTAATTTTGCAATATCATGCAAAAACTGGCTTACATTTAAAGTACGGTTACTTCGAGATCATACGGCTATTAAGTTTTTAAGCAATTATCTGTCATCAATTCTTTGTACTTTTTCCACAAATAATATGGAAAATGAAATCTTTCGTAATATTATAAACTGTCTGTTATTGTATTGTATATAAACTCCGATATATTAGATATAAACTGAAATGGTCAAGATATATTTATTTATTTAACTTCACGAATTTTGGAAGAAATATTTTGGATATCAGAGCTAAGAAATTAAATATTTCATTTTCTCGAGAGGGCATCGGATCCTTAACCGTCACTTTACAGTTAAATCCCTATGCTTCTGCGCCACGAAGCCCTCTATTTATTTTAAATTTCTACTGCTCTTTGAGACTATTTCAATACCCATAATAGATTACTATAACGTCTTTCATGACTTGCCATGCTATTTTATTTCATAGAACTTGACCACCGGTACAGAAGACCGGTCAAGATGACAATATTGGCTAGCTTTAAGTGAAAGCTGGTAAAACACAATTGCAGTTATTGGAATGAGCTTTGGATTGGAGTATATCTGAATAAGCTTCAGAGAGAAACTTTCAGTTTGTTTTACGCATGTATATTGTCAGCTAGAGAATAAGCTTTAATCGATGAATTATAAGCTTAGTGTTGAAACTTTTCCTAATTGTAATTATTAAAAAGATATTGTTAAAATATCCATTATTAAAAAATATAACAAAAGGTTAAGTCTTAGTACACCAAACATTTTCTTTAAGCTTTTTAAAATTACAGCCAGAAAAAGATTTCTTACTTTTTTTGCATATAAATTGCAGATTGCTATAGTTTCTTGGCATTTAAAGATGACATAAAAGTCAAAATATTTTATTCTGTTCGTCCTGATAAGTCCTTATTTTATCTCATATATGCAAATTTTCAGGCAAGTGTGACAGTAGGATGCGAATAAATTAATGTTGCGAGATTTCCCTAAATATAAATATATTAAAATAGTGTTTTTATTACTTACATATTATAGCAAATATTAGTTATTAATATACAAAAAATGTATTGAAATATAAAATACTTATATTTTTAGTGTTACACTTTAACTTTTACTTTTATATAAGATAAAATTTACATGTTTATTCGATAATTGATTATTAATTATGATAAAGAATTGCCTTCTTGACCCTGCTTAATTTTGATGGACGTTAGTAGCCAGGTTAAAGGTAAAAGTCGTTACTTTGAATACTGACATAATGCTCACATATCTTATACCGCAAATACATACAAATATAATATGATGTTAAAAAAAATTGAATCCTCAATGGTCTAACCACCGAGGACGCAAAAGATCGTGCAAAGTGGAGTAGGTTAAGTAGGAAGGCAGACCCTGGTAATAGCCGGGATTAATGCCAGGAAGAAGAAGGTTAAAAAAAATTGAATATATAATAATAAATAATAATTAAATATATTATGTGAATTATTTATTTTGTTGATAAAGATTAGAACTGCCTTGCTGTATTGATTGTCTCTAATGAATTCAAATTCCATGTGGAAGAGCGTTGTTATATATATTAAATATATTTATATTATTTTTATGTTATGAAATGAACGGAGAATGAAGTGGCTTCTTCGCCTTTTCTATAAGGAACCTCCAGCTGTAAATTTTTTTTTTTAGCTTCAAGCTGTACCCAGCACACAGCACAACTAAGAGGGAACCTGTAGTGTTAAAACATCCCGTTCACTATTTTACGCCAAATTCTGGAGGCATAGCATGTTGGGTGAAACGGAACTAAACGCCGCGCTTCGCCGTGACACCGGAGCGCAAAAAATTAAAATATTTAATATTTTATTTTCTCGAGTGGGTATCGAACTCACAACCTATTGTGTTTACAGTCCACACGTTTAAGCATCCACCACGTCTGGCTTCTACACTGGGAGATTGGATATAAAAAATATCAATTACAAATATGCAAACTGTCAGGATTATGATTTTATAGAAATGGGCGAATCTTGAATGACTTTCATGTTATTGTGTCTACCTTCGAAAAGCATTGTATGAGATGTGAAATTTAAAAACAAAAGGCAGTTTCGTAACACAAGAGAATCCGGACTATTATTTATAATTTCACATATCAATTTTGTTTATTATGTTACGTGAGTAAATACAACACTTGCATGGGTTAGATACATATAATTAAATTGAATAAAAACAACGAAATTTTTGAGATATCTTTCTCTGAAATGTTTTCTATTTCCTTTTTTATGACTTAAAATGTTTAAAATTGTCAATTTGTGTATTTATTTTTGGATTATATAAAATATATTTTTTATTGATATATTTTTTATCAAATATTTGATGTAAGGGTCATATATTCAGCTGTTCTTTAATACTAATATACAAAGTATCTACATTCTACAGCAATATCCACCAGAAAGCGGTATGCAATTAGATAACCACACAAATTGAGAGTAAAAGCTGGCGCGCTCCCTTTTAGAAGTGCCTAGTGCGTTGCTATAGTAACCGGTTTCGTAATAGGCACTAGTATATTTTTTACCATTCACCCGTTCTTTGCCATAATGATAGAAACTTGTCGTCTACATGTATGTATACGAGTATCTGCCTTATAGAAATACAAAGTGCACTGACCATCACCGGAAGTGTACTTACCCTGAAAATTTGTTGAAATAATTAATACTATCATTATATATGGTATAAATTTCAGGTTGCACTTTTATTTTTCATGGTCATCCTCGTGGTGGCTGAGAAAAAAATCGAGTTGCAAGACATAGAAGAAGACAATTTAAGAAGTGAAAAGGAAAAACAATTAGAAAAATCCGAGGCTCGGTCACAAGAACCAAATTCAGTTAGTGCTCCTGATTTACCACTGGATTTATTAAAAAATGGATTTTTCCAATATTTTAAGGAACCGGTCCAGACACCTCAACAACAACGGTTTGTGCATCAATATGCTGTCACGGAACAGCCAGAGAGACCACCACCACTGCCGACGCCTCAATATGGACCACCAGCTCCACAGCAAGCAATGGTTGGATATTTATCAAACGTGCCAATGCAAATATATTTAGTGCCACAATATTATAATGAACCTTCTGAGCAAGGGGTCCACCACCAATCACAAACTGGTGTGCAACAACAGACTTTGGCTCAAGTATCAGGCTATGAAAATAGACCGCATATTCAACAGCAACCCGCATACTTCGAAGTGCCGACTTATGTTACACCAACAGGAAAGACACTCATTCAACAATATACTCCTCCAGTATCTTACGTAACTTACGCTCATCCGACCATGTCACCAATTCAATCCACAATTACACCAGTTTTAGCATATCAAATGCCCGTCGTTCGTTATCCTACAGCTATTTCTGCTCCTCCGCTCAAAGGCTATTACCAAAGTACACATTACCCAGAAACCAATGTTGTCGATGAAGATCAAGAAACTGAAGTGAATATACCTAAGCCTTATCCTAGTCATAACGATATACATTCTTCAAAGCCCTCAGGCTTGGGTTATCCGAGATATTATAATTCCCGAGCTCCCGTAACGGAAGGATATAGATCTGCACCTATTGAGCTTCCTCATCCCAACCCTCTTCTGTTAAAAGCACCCCCATCTCACCTGGCACACATTCCAAAAGTTTTGCCGATGTATCGACCTATTACTAAGTCAATTTACGCGACTGGAGGAGGATTCTCCTCAAGTGCCTTGACACCAAGACCAAACGAATCACTAGGACCATTTAAAAGGCGACCAGCGTCTTTATTAGATTCTTATATCCCATCTAGTGTTCAGATAGAATATATGAAAAGAGGATACACTAAAGACGCACTATCTGCCTACGAAGCTTTATCGAGTGGTAGACACTTGTCGCAATCGCAACTCATTCCTAGACACTATGAACGTGGATTTTTGCCAAATCAGATATATCATACGGCCGGTGGTGGTATTACATATGGACACCATAAAAGAGCTCCAAAATTAGATAAGATTACGAAATAACCCCATCAATTGTTGATTGTTGATATTGTAATGATAGGGAATAAGTTAATTAAAAGAAATAAGTGTTAATTAATTGTAAATATTCTATATTATTAATTATTTAATTTAAAATTATAATCTTTAATTATTATATTTTAATAAAAAGTTTTATATGGCTATGCTTAGTTGAGCTAAGGCGTATGCTTGTTGTAATGTTAGTTGAATATTTAGTCGGGAGGTCAGTATTTATTTTGTATAGTGTTATTCTTAATAAAGGAATTGTTACTAAGACATAGTTTTATTGTAAAAACATGAACAGAAGTAAGAATAGTTTCCAGAGGTCTCTTTCTTTACCATTAATGACTGCTGCGTGGAATCTGAAGACAAACATCTAAATATAATTTTCCCTTGGGATATAAACCCACGTCTTAGCCAGAATGTGAAAAATATTGAATTCTCTTTCATGCTGAAGATATTCATTGAAGAGTTCGTTCTCGTTAATAATTTTAGCTTAGCCTATATATTGTTAGTTTAGATTTATACTTTAGTAATGGGAAACCTAGAAGTGTGCAAGATTAATTAAAAAACGTTCATATATTAAATAACGAAATCATATTTTCATATAAGTTTTTCTTTCATTAAAATACAATAAACAAATAATAAAAATGCTAAGTATTTTTCTCATAACGTAATCTGTGCTTAGACTACAATATAAATGTCTAACTCTATTATTATAGTGTTTTGTTTTAACGTCTGTTTGAGATAATTTTGTTCCGGCGTCTGGAAACAAGGGTCACGAATGTAAGTCGATTACCTACTTTCTACATTTTAATAATAATGCTTTGAAATGTTGTAAATTTTATTTTATTTTAATAATTAGAGGTTCGTCCGAAAGTAGGGAACGGAGTGCCTTAACACTAGGTTTGCAAATACATATGTAACATATTTATGTGCTATGTTTATTATGTTTTTCTTTAAGCATTCACCTAACCACAGGTAATTGCCTAGAGATGGTCACTAAATAATGCGTAAGAGCTATGGAAGATATGGAAAACTTAATAAATTTGGACTATGGAATGGAGTCATGTTTTAATATTGTATATATTATAATATTCTCGATCGATCCGAAGAAGTGACTTTAAATGTACAAGAATGGTGTAGAGAATAAAATATCTAAAATCAGTTTCTCTCTTTTTTTCTCTATCATCTTTGTTCACAGTACAAAAAAATACAGATTTGTATTTCTCTTAAATATGATTTATCGTATATCATAATTAAAACAATATTTAAAAACGTTTTAAGGCTATGGTGTTTATACATATGTATATGTATTTATAAGAAATTATAATTTTCTTATAAACAAATACGTAATGTAATAATATTGCTTCATGTTTCTATTTAGGTACTGAAAAAATAACCATTTATATGAAAGTGTTTAAAGTTCTAGAAATGCTAAAATTATTTTTTCCTTTGGAACATTAACATTTTTTAAAAGTAAGCAAAAAGAATTAAAGACTAAAAATCTATGTAGCATAATTAAATATTTGAATATGATCATTGAGAAAATGTGTAATGACCTTATAGCAGTAATAAAAAAGCAGATAACATTTTAATAAAAGGAAAAATAAAAAAATATATTAGAAATATTCAGTAGTCAGAAAAGTAGAGCCAGAGAAAAACTTTTAAAGATCAATAAATAAATACTATATATAATACTATACCGGTTAGAGCATCCTCATAATTTTCACTCTCGCTTGATATTTGAGTTAATAATTATTAATCTTTCTCTATCACTATACCATCAAGAATAGCCTTGTCTCGCACGTTTGTTTTGTTTTTCATTACTTACAAGAGGTGTAGGATGGTTGCCAGAAAGCGATATGAACCAGTTTAGACCAGGTTCCCTTTACATGAATACAAAGCTCAGCTGAGACCTCGCGGACTATACGTTTTGAACAATATATTATAAAATTTTATAACATAAATAATTGATTAACGCCATCTGTGGATGATATATAGAAATAATTCAACACATAAGATCGTAGATACAAATATCCACGATATATCGAACTTTCATCAGAACATTTCATGAGAACATATGAAAGTACAACTAGTAGTTAAAACGGTACTTCGTAGAGGGCGCTTATTTAGTATAAGTATCTTTCTCTATTATTTTCACAAAATGTATGCTTTAGTGTACTGAGGTTAGTCGAGGCGCAGGGCAACAAACGTGCGATTGTAAACAGGACGGTTTGTGAATTCGATATTTTTTTTCCCTTTTGAAAGGTAGGAAAGCGCAGCGTTGAGATCCGCCACTCAACACGCAACATCTTCAGAATTCAGCGAAAAGTGGGAAACCGAAGCTTCACGCTTTATCCCCCACACATCAGGGTAGGCAGAGGGAACCTAGTGTGTAGACACTCCGTTCCCCACTTTCTGCCGAAAAACCCTTAAAAGACATTGAGATTATATTACGTACTCGTATATATGTGAAAACAATAGCATTATTTATTATAATTAACTTCATTATGTTACATACGAGCAAACATTCTATAAATATCTGTTTTACAAATAACGTCAGATACAGTAGTAGTATTGAATAATAGCAATTTCTTGAGATGTCTTCAAACTCGCAGTCGTGTTACATAACTTCATCTACGCATAGATAATTTAAAAGTTGTGTGCTTATACACTAAAGACAAGTTCTTATTTAAAATATATATTATTATTTATTACTTAAATAAATATTTCGAATGTTAAATAATAGTTATATTTATATATGTAAGTCAAACAATAGCTAAACATTAATTGATTCTATTTTCGTTTAATATGTTTTAAAATTAATAATAATTGTATATCCCATTTTAAGCACAAATGGTATATGGGCGCCAAGTTTAATATTAATATAAAGAATTATTTTTGATTATACCGACAAAAGAATTGAAATCTCTACCCAAATAAATTATCTTTAAGTAATAATTATGAAAACTGAAAATATCTTTATTTGTTCTTCACATCTTATATTTGACTAATTAGCTTATCTTTTCGCTATAGGCAAATTTCAAGTTTTATATTGTAAGGTCGTATCTTACTCTTGATTATATTTTTAATGTCTCCGTCAGTTGTAAAATTCGAGATTCGAATTTAAAATTTCGTTAATGTATTTATAAATTAAATATTTTTAGAAATTAGCGATTTTTTTGTGTTAAATTGTAAAAAATTAAAAATTTAAGTCAAGAAGGATTCAAAAATGGTTTGCGATATTACATATTACTGCTATTTTTTAATTTGAACTTGTCTTGTTTCGTTGCCATTTGTTTAAGTGGAGTAGGTATAGTAAATTTTTTTTAAAGGAATGAATTGTTCTCTTTTTTAACCGACTTCAAAAAGAAGGAGGTTATCAATTCGACTGTATATTTTTCACTATACTCATATTGTATTACTTTTAAATGTTGTCAATTAAAAACAATATGCCAAAATAATTCTTAATACAAATAAAAATTATAAACAATAAAAAAAAAATAACCATAAATTAAAAAAAAAATAGTGTGCAACCGTTCTTAGTGAGTTTCGAACTCATAAATAATTCAATGATATACGTCTTCGGTTATTACACCTGAATATGCATTATAACTAGAGATGCCTCATCTTCGATAAAAAGTGAAAATATATGGAGTAGCGTGCCACACTTGCGTTTGGTGGCACTAATTAAAATATTTATATTCGTATACAAACCATTATGTATGTACATCGTCGTATCTGGCAGTTTTAATTCGTTTCTTTCGATACGTAGCAATGATCTGTATAAGTAACTATGAAATTATTATTTTTTACAGCTTCACGCTCTATCCCGCACACTGCAGGGTAGGCAGAGGGAACCTAGTGTTAGGCTCCGTTCCCCACTTTCTGCCGAATTCTGTAGGCATTACGTGTTGAGTGGAAGAACTCTTTGCCTCGACACAAGAGAGAAAAAATGGAAATATAAATTTAAATAAATATTTCATTTGCTCGAGTGGGGATCGAATCCACAACCGTCGCGTTACAGTCACACTCCTGTGCCGCTGCGCTATGACGGCCTCAAATTGACAGCAATACGAAATTAATTAATCTTTACATTCGGTCATTGTTTGCGGGGTACTTACGTTGTATTTTCCTGATAATGACATTTTTAATTATAATCATGACTTATTCAGGTGACGAGGTGTGAAATTGAACCTATAACCACCGCGAGATTGAACCTAACAGTGTTGCGTACATCTTATTAATTAAAAATAAAATTTATTTGTAAATTTTATTGCAATATGGGATAAATATACGTTAATTGAAAAGATAAGAGCTTGTAGCATTCAATTAAAAAATAATACATAGTAGGTATAACTTAAAATAAATAGTTTTTTATATAACTTTTTCGTCTGCGCCACCGTTTCGTGTATGTTGAAGATGTTTTATGACATAGTAATAAAATTTTATGTAACGCAGCATTTAATTACGTATGTTATTAAAATTGTATAGTTAAACGTATAATTATATGAATATAATTTTTAAATTTACGAAAATTTAAAGATGGTATACGCTGGATTGGTTTTGCAATAAAGAATCTCATTATGATTACTTATTTCAGACCATTATGGCTCAAATAAACAACTAAAGTATGTGGATTTGACAGTGATTGTGGGTTCGATTCTCACTCGAGTCGAGGGTGATATTTCCCCGTTCTAGTAAGTAAGTAGTACATAAGTAATTAGTAGTCAGAGTGTTGAGGTCCGTCATTCAACACATAACGAAAAATGTTTATGTTGTATGACAGAAGCAAAGACTGGACTTCTTTTGTTTGCTTAAACATAAGTTCTGTTCTCTACTTATAAAGGCAACATAAATAAATTGTAAAGCTAAAACAAATATTAATCATATATTAATCTTATTGTGAATATTTTGTTTAAAATAGTAAAAAAGTAAAATTACAATTAAATAAAAAATTACAAATTAAAATTTTTATTCCTAATAATAATGGTTCTACTTGCAATAAATAAGAATTATTCCATAAAGTCAGAACGATTATAAAGAGACAAGATAGTTGTATAAAATATTAAGTAAATTATAAGATTTTCAGTTTAATGCACATACAATATTATAAGCGAAATATTAAATTTCAGAATACATATTTATTTCATTGATTTTGATATTGCGTTAATACAAATTTATTTGCTTTTTCAATACATAAATAATGNTTTTTTTTTTTTTTTTTTTTTTTTTTTTTTTTTTTTTTAAATGTTATTAACATATACTTTATCTGTTCTGACCTACATTTTCTTCAATTTTCATTTTTTCGGAGTGTCTTAACATTAGGTTCTCTCTACCTACCCAGCTGTGTGCGGGATACAGCGTGAAGCTGATTCGTTTATATTTATAATGATAATTTTTCAAATACAAAATATCACTTTTAGTTTAGTTTTTCGAGCGTAAAACACAGATATTAACAAATACAGAACACAATTCGACGGGAAATTTATATTTGTGGTTAAATACAAAAAATAATAGCTTTAAATGGGGGGCAAAATTTGGTGTTAAAGCCGCTAGTTCAATTAGGTATCAGATGAAAGGATGCACTAATTGTACAGAACCCTCGGTGTCTCTCGACTCACGCTTGCCTTTTTTAAAATTTATACACCTTTTATGTACTAAATAAAGAGAACCTAATGATATACATTTTCATTATGTGTCGTATGTGTATCGATTTTGTATACGAGATGAGTATCACAATAAAATCTGGATAAGAAACTAAAATAAAAAAATAAAAAAACCCCATTCCTCATAAAATAATGTTAACCGTAACAATTTTTAGAAACAAAAGCGAAAATTATTCATGTATAATCTATAAAAGGAATAGCAATTTCATTTAATATAACATTTTCTTGCCGTCTAATTCTATTATATAGCACTGTTTGAATAATCTACATCCGCAAAGAAAATAATGATAGCACAATTTTGATTGCATTCTATGAATCATCCAAGTGAGGTGAGTGTTTTGGCACATCCGTCACTGTTGCCAGCTGTGCATTGTACTAATATCCCTTCTGTGAAGTCGGTTACCCAATCAAAATTAATGGCCGCCTTCAGTAGTACTCACAAGGTTGTTAGATGGTCGTTTGTAGTTTGTTAATCTATTATAATCTATACTAATATAATAAAGCAGAAGAGTTTGTTTGTTTGTTTGTTTGTTTGTTTGTTTGAACGCTAAGATCTCTGGATCTACTGGTCCGATTTACTATGTTTTTGTTTTGTATGAAAGCTGCATTCTTCAGAAGTGCTATAGGCTATATAACATTACATTACACATAT